>QEPC01004588.1:1982369-2013894 GCA_003113815.1 Sphenodon punctatus | reverse complement strand
GCAGGGACCATGTCTATTTTATTACTTTGTAAAGTGCCAGGTACACTGCTGGTGCTATATAAATGTTTGTTAATAATAATAATAATAATAACTTCTGCTGCCAGATAATTGCCATTTTAGCAAATGCAGATGTTCGCCTGGTAGCTTCCGTGTCCCCGGGTCCCAGCAGCTTCTTCAAAACCATATTCTCAGGGCCTTGAACAAATCTCACTAAATACCTAGATCTTAATCCCTCAAAAAAAGGGCATCTTAGTAAAATATGCGCCACCGTATCAGGGGTGCCCATATCACAGAGTTCACACACTCTCCCTTCCCTAGGCATGCCCTTATATCAACTGTCCAAAAGGGCTGAAGGGAAGGAATTGCACCGCAGTCTGGTGAACGCCACCCGCCTAGCAGCATCCACCCAGGTGAATAAATATCCACATCTAGGCTTCAACGGGTTAGGGGGGAGATAATCGGGGGCAACTCGCTGGACTTCGAGTAGGGCCCTCTCTGTTTGTAGTGCCTGGTCCCACAGCCTAACCTGAACCATCTTCTTAAAACTGGCCACGCCCACCGAAAGCAAGACCCCCGGAGAGAAGCCCATCCTATGGATTTCCACTTCTACTGCCTCAATCCAGTGGTCTAAAAGGGCCGCGTGTCGGGCCAAGCTAAGCAAGGAATTCTCATATTGGGTCTTCATTACCAATTTAGCCCAAAAATTGGCAGCGGATTGTAATGCCAACGTACGCACCGGCAGGCTCCCAATTTCCGCACGCACCAACACCTGCGGTGAGCCCTTCAGTAGACCCAATAGGGCAGCTAAGAATCCATTTTGGATGACTTCCAGGCTCCCCAAGCATTCTAGGGCCCAAACTGGAGCCGCATACAGTGCTTGACTAATGACCTTAGCCTGGAACAGCCTCAGGGCGGGCTCAATCAATTTTCCCCCTTGCCCAAAGAAGAATTTTAGGATAGCCACACCCGATTTCTTGGCCTGGGCTTTCACCAGCTCTAGATGTAGCTTCCACACGGGAGCTGAAGCAAATAAAACCCCAAGATATTTGAAAGAGGGGACCTGCTCAATGAGCCTCCCTTTAATATTCCACAGAAACACTGTCCTACTCTTCCGGGCTCCCAAGTTAAGGACCTTTGTTTTGTTATAGTTAATTTTTAACCCCTCTGTGTCACAGAATTCCCCGAATTGGCGGAGCAGTCTCTTAAGCCCCACTCTTGTTTGTGATAATAAGACAGTGTCATCTGCGTATAGGATGACTGGGAGGCATCTTAGCCCAATTAATGGTGCATGGCCTTCCAAACAGAACTTTACTAAGAACTCAGAAGACATACTTCCATACTGTACAGACTGTATGGGACAAGATGGAGGACAGAGGGAGGAGAAGAGAGGAGACAAGGAGGAAAAAAAAAACCAGTTTCATCTCCTGACCCTCCCCCTACTGGACAAGCCCCATATTAAGCTTGCAGGGGTTGCAATGGGCTTTTACTTGTGACTGTTGCACAAATCCAAAAATGTTTATAACTGTACTTCATTACTTATTCTTTATGAACTATGTTTACTAATAGCAAATATGTCAAGAATTCTATTCAGATTTAGTCTACTTTGCATAACAGAGTCAAGCATTTAACGAGGGGTGAAAACAAATGAGACACTAGCCCACAGTATCCAACAAGTCACTAGGGATGGGTAAACAGAACCGAGTTCAGAAATTCGGTTTGGTTTGGTTCAGTTAGGAAATTCGGTTTGATTCAGAAGTTTGGTTTGGTCGACCGAACTATTCGAGTTTGGTCCAAACTCCAAACTTCCGAACAAAGTTCAGAAATTCAAACCCCATTGAACTAAATGGGGTACCTCTCTTTTTCAGCTGACCCAGACCCTGCTGTCTCGTTGCTGTCCCAGTATTTGGAGGCCGTGGCAGAGTGGATGTGGCAGAGCAGACTGAAGCTCAACCCCAATAAGACGGAGGTGATGGTGGTGGGGAGGACGAGGGAGGTGTCGGCCCCCCTGATTGGGGTGGGGGGCTTGCCCTCCTATAGCTCAGCAGGTTCGGAGTTTGGGGGTTGTGTTGGACTCGGATCTCTGCCTGGATTGACAGGTGGAGGTGGTGGCAAAGGCCGCCTTCCACCAGTTGTATCTGGTGTGGAAGCTGCATCCATACATCTCCAGCCTGGACCTGGTCTCCCTCATCCATGCCTTTGTCACCTCGAGGCTGGACTACTGCAACACGCTCTACGTGGGGCTGCCCTTGTTCCTGGTTCGGAGGCTGCAGCTAGTGCAGAATGCTGCGGCCTGTCTCCTGATGGGGATGGGTCGTTGGGAGCATATAACACCTGTGTTCCAGACTCTACACTGGTTGCCAATAGCATGCCGAGCCAGGTTCAAGGTATTTGTAATGATCTATAAGGCCCTTCACGGTCTTGGCCCCTCGTACCTCAGGGACCGCCTTGTCCTCCGCGCCCCAGAGTGGCTCCTTCGGTCTGCTGGGGGTGCCTTCCTGGAGGTCCTCCGTGTTAAGCAGGGGGCCACAATGGAGAGGGCGTATTCGGTGGTCGGACTGCATCTTTGGGATTCCCTCCCTGGCCCCAAGCCTTTTAACATTCTGGCAGGCTTGTAATGGCTTGTTCACCCAGGCCTTTGGGGAGGGGGGGGGGCTAGGGTTTTTTAGCTCTTCCCTGCCCTTATTTTATTTTTATTTATTCTCCTGCCCTTGTGGTATTTTTTAAATTGTTGATGTTTTAAAAATTGTTTTTATGAATGTTTTTTAGTTGTACGTCACCCCGGGATGCCGTAGGCATATGGGGCGACTCATAAATGTATATAATAAATAAATAAATGGAATATTATCTTTTAGGGATGAACAAACAGAGCCGAGTTCGGAAATTCAGTTCGGTTTGGTTCGAAAATCGAGTTCAGTTCGGAAGTTCGGTTCAGTTGACAGAACAGGTTGAGTTCGGTCCGAACTCTGAACCTCCGAATCGCGTTCAGCCATCCCTACGAGTCACCTGCTCATTAGTTTGGTGGCCACCGGATGTTTGCCCACATCTGCCTTGGAGTGGGTGACTGGCTGCTTCCAGATACATCATCCAGAGAAGGTTGGTGATGTGGCATGGACTAAGTCTCACCCAGCTCGGCTAATCCAGGCTAATGTGCACCCTCCCATCTGTTAGGCCCTGGCAAACTGTGTCATGAAGAGCAGTCCGAGGATCAGGCCTGGAGGAGCATACTCACCTGGGCTGCCAAACCACTGATTGATCAGCTGTTTGGTGGCCCAGGTGAGTGCCCTCCTCCAAACCCCCTCCCCAATCAGCTGTTTTGTGGTAGCTCCTCCTGGGGCTTGATCCTGCTACATGGCAGGGGTCTAGGAGTTCTTCCCCGAGCGGACAGCTTCTCGGCCAGCCCGTGGCATGGAGGGACTTTTGATGGCAGCTCCCTGCCTGGATTCCCTGGGGTGATGGTGGGGTTGCTCATTTAAACTGCCCTCCCACCAGCCCAAGGTGTGGCATCTAAGATGGCCCTCCCCGGGGCGGCCAGGGGATCCAACTCACCCCCATCTCATTTCTTTTTACTAGCATAATATCCTTAAGATGTGAGGTAGAAAGTGTCAACTATTGAGCTTGTTTCCACTCGATAGTTCTTCATTCTTAATTCAGGATAAAAATTCTTAGGTAAAGTGTATTATTATTATTATTATTATTATTAAACATTTATAAAGCGCCAGTAACAACCTGGCGCTGTACAGAACATATAATCAGCTGTGGTCCCTACCTGTGGCTTACAATCTAAAAGACAAGGAGGGGGAGACAAGGAGAGGGGACAGCGGGAGAGACATGGGAGAAGACAAACAAACATTCAGGCGGATGCGAAGTCTCAGGTGCGTGTACTTGGCTTGGTTACAAGGTGGTCGGTAGCAGCAGTCAGCAGAGGAGGGCTGACAGTAAGAGCAAGGGGAAAGACTAGAGGGCATTGGGAAAGGCAGCATGGAAAAGGTGGGTCTTGAGGAGGGATTTGAAGGAGCGGAGGGAGGAGGCGAGGCGGACGTCGGCAGGGAGGGAGTTCCAGGCATGCGGGGCAGCGAGGGAGAAGGGACGAAGGCGGTTGGGCGAGCAGGAGAAGCGAGGGAGAGCGAGGGAGGGGACAGCGGAAGAGCGGAGAGCGCGCGCAGGAGCGCGTAGGGCGATTAGGTCCGAGAGGTAAGGGGGAGCTTGGTCATGGAGCGATTTGAACGTGAAAACCAGGAGTTTGAACAGGATACGTTCAGGAAGGGGGAGCCAGTGAAGGGAGAGGAGGAGAGGCGTCACATGGTCGAAGCGACGGGCAGAGTGAATGACCTTGGCGGCAGAGTTTTGGATCGCCACAAGGGGGGACAGGTGGGAGCGAGGGAGGCCAGCAAGGAGGAGGTTGCAGTAGTCGAGGCGAGAGATAACCATGGCATGAACAAGGATTTTGGCCGAGGAGACAGATAGAAAGGGGCGAATGCGGGCAATGTTGAGGAGAGCGAATCGGCAGGATTTGGCCACAGAGTCAATGTAAGGTTTAAAGGAGAGGTGCGTGTCAAAAATGAAGCCCAAGCTGCGGGCACGGAGAACAGGACGGATGGTGACCCCATCAATGCAGACGGTCAGGTCAGAGGGAGAGGAGGGGGATGGAGGAAAAATGAGGAGTTCAGTCTTGGCCATGTTCAGTTTGAGTTGGCGTCGGGACATCCAGGCGGAGATATCAGAGAGGCAGTCGACGAGGCGTGAGCGGACAGAGGAGGAGAGAGAGGGGGTAGAGAGATAGAGTTGGGTGTCATCAGCATAGAGATGGTATTGGAACCCGTGGGAGGCAATAATTTCACCAAGGGACCGGGTGTAGATAGAGAAGAGGAGAGGGCCAAGGACAGAACCTTGGGGAACCCCAACCGAGAGGGGAAGGGAGGGGGAGGTCGACTCGGGGAGGGAGACATTAAAGGAGCGGTCAGAGAGGTAGGAGGAGAACCAGTCAAAGACAGAGCCACGGAAGCCCAAAGAGTAAAGCGAGTCCAAGAGGAGCGAGTGGTCGACAGTGTCAAAGGCAGCAGAGAGGTCAAGGAGGACAAGAACGGAGTAGTGGCGCTTCGATTTAGCGACAAGTAGATCATTGGTGATCTTGGCCAGGGCAGTTTCAGTAGAGTGGAGGGGGCGGAAGCCGGACTGGAGAGGGTCGAGGGAGGAGTTGGCAGAGAGGAGGTTCAGGCAGCGGGAGTAGACGACACGTTCCAGGAGCTTCGAAGCAAAGGGAAGGAGGGAGACCGGCCGGTAACTAGAGGGATCGAAAGGGTCCAGGGTAGGCTTTTTGAGGATGGGGGAGACAGTGGCATGTTTGAAGGCAGAGGGGAAGGAGCCTGTGGAAAGGGAGAGATTGACAACATGCAGAAGGGGGGGAGCGACAGTGGGAGCAATAGAGGTCAGGAGGCGGGAGGGGATCGGGTCAAGGGGGCAGGTGGAGGGGTTGGATGAAGAGAGAAGAGCAGAGATTTCCTGGAGAGAGGCAGGAGGGAAGGATGCGAGGAGGGAGGGGGGCGGGGGGTGGAGGGAGGCAATATCCCGACGGATCTTGTCAATCTTGGAGGTGAAGAACGACGCAAGATCCTGAGCAGCAAGGGAAGAGGGCGGAGGAGGGCAGGGGGGTTTGAGAAGGGAGTCGAAAGTAGAGAAAAGGCGGCGAGGGTCGCGGGAGAAAGATTCGATCCTAGAGGCATAATAGCGATGCCTAGCTAGGGAGATAGCCGAGGAGAGGGAGGAGAGGGAGAATTTGTAATGGAGGAAGTCAGGGAGGGAGCGGGATTTGCGCCAGAGGCGTTCGGCAGCCCGGGTGCAGGAGCGGAGGTAGCGGATGGCAGGGGTAAGCCAGGGGCGGGGGTCGAGGGGGCGGACGGGGCGAGCAGAGGGGGGGGCAAGAGAGTCAAGGGTCGAGGAGAGAGAAGCGTTGAGAGCAGAGACAGCAGAGTCAGGGGAGGAGGAGGCGAAAACGGGGGGGAGAAGGGGGGAAAGATGTGCGGCAAACTCCGAGGGAGTAAGGGCCTGCATATTGCGGAAGGGGCGCATAGAGGGGGAGGCGGAGGGGGGTCGGTGGGAAAGGCTGAAGGAGCCGAGGAAGTGATCAGAACTAGGGAAGGGGTCAAAGGAGAGGTCAGTTAGAGAACAGTTTCGAGTGAAGACGAGGTCGAGGGAATGGCCGACAGTATGAGTGGGGGAGTCGGTCCAGAGCCGGAGTGTATGACTGGAGGGCTTGCTGAGATGTGGAAATAAGTATACCTACCAAAATAATATAGGGGTAGAATCAAACCAGCAGTCTCCTAGAAGGATGTCAGTCAGTATAAATGTTACAAATTACTGATTTCCTAAAAAGCTTCATGATATATGATTCCTTAGGGCCAACAGATCCCAGATTACTTTTGGGGCAAGTCTACTGCTTTGTGTTTTTTGAGTGAAAGCTACAATACTAATATTAAGAGATTTTTAAAAAGAAAAACAAATTTCTATAATAACTTGGGTTCCGATCCTTAAAATGATCCTCCTCTTGTGCTGGTGGAGGACTTTAAGCAGAGGTTCCAAAATTATAGGACAGGAACCTGGATGGAATTTGCAGAACGGGGTGCAATTCAAATTGATATCTGAAAGACTCTGAATGTATTTGTTGCTATCTGGGGTGATGGGATTTAGATTTTTGTCTAAAAATGAGATCCTGTGAGGAAAACATTTAGGATCCACTGCATGGTTTGAAGATTGGGCTGTCCATAATTGCTTATTGAAGCATCAATTATTTTAAAAGTAGCCTGCAAGAAACACCTCATTTAACTATCGGATGAGACCTTCGGCTTCTTATTTTAAATTCTCCACCCTTAAATCTTATCAACAAATACATTTAGCTAGGTGGGTGCTTCTAAGAAATCTCCAATCTGGCTTTCTCCCCCTTCATTCTACTGAAACTGCTCTTGCTAAGATCACCAACGATCTTCTTGTGGCTAAATCTAACCACCTCTATTCCATTCTTGTCCTCCTTGACCTCTCTCCTGCCTTCGATACAGTTGACCACTCACTCTTGATGAACTCACTTCACTCCCTTGGGTTCCGTGGCTCCATTCTCGACTGGGTCCCCTCTTACCTCTCTGGCCGCTCCTTCAATGTGTCTCTTGCCAACTCCACCTCCTCCTCCCTGCCACTCTCGGTTGGTGTTCCCTAAGTTTCTGTCTTTGGCCTTCTCCTCTTCTCTATCTATACCCTGTCCCTGGGCAAAGTCATTGCCTCCCATGGCTTCCAATATCACCTCTACACTTATGACACTCAACTCTCTCTCTCTACTCACTCTCTCTCTCCATCTATTCAAGCTCGCCTGACCAGCTCTCTCTCTGACATCTCTACCTGGATGCCTCAATGTCAACACAAACTCAACTGAACTACTTATCTTCCTCCCTCATCTTTCCTCTCCCTCTTCCCTGTTGATCCTTATCGATGGGGTCACCATCCTTCCCATCCCCCAAGCCCATAGGGGGCTTTGACTCACCCTTTATTTTAAACCCTACATCGACTTTGTTGCCAAATCCTGTTGCTTCTTCCTCCATAACATTGCTAAGATTTGCCCTTTTCTCTCTGTCTCCTCTGCCAAAATTCTTGTTCATGCCCTTGTCATCTCTCGCCTCGATTACTGTAACCTCCTTCTCACAGGTCTCCTCAGCTCTCATCTTTCTCCCCTTATCTCCGTCCAAAACTCTGCTGCCAGGGTCATCCATCTCGCCCATCGCTTCGACCACGTGCAGCCCCTCCTCTCCTCTCTTCACTGGCTCGCCTCCCCCTTCCTGAACGAATCCTGCACAAACTCCTAGTCTTCACCTATAAAGCTCTTCACAACCTTACTCCCCCGTACCTCTCTGTGCTAACTGCCCTCCGTACTCCAATCTGTGAACTCTGCTCCTCCTCTGTCCCTTCTCTCGTCCTCCCACGCCTCCCCTGCTCCTCTAACCATCTTTGTCCCTTCTCCCTAGCTGCCCCCCATGCCTGGAACTCCCTCCCTGCCCACATCCACCTCACTCCCTCCCTTCGTATGTTCAAATCCCTCCTCAAGACCCACCTCTTCTACTTTGCCATCCCCGACTCCTTGTTCCCCTGACCTAACTCCTGCTGATACCTACCATCCAGTAAAATCTATTACCTGAGGTCTGTGTACTCATATCCTCACCACATGGACCAGCCAGTCATCATTCTTGATGTAATCAAGCCAAGCGCGTGCACCTGGGATGTTGCATTTTCGTGACTGTTACACTCCTTCTCTCTCCCTCTGTTTCCATTCCTTTGTCTCCTCGCCCCCCCTGTCGCCCCGTCTATCAGATTGTAAGTCCTAGGGCAGGGGCTGTGTCTATTCTATTACTTTGTAACGCGCCAGGTACATTGCTGGCACTATATAAATGCTTGCTAATAAATAAAATAATAATAATAATATTAATAATTAATAATAAATTAATAATGAGAAATGCACTTCTTCCTCTGATACCTCTCAGAGCATAACCTTAATTCAGACTCTGTACAATGCCTATGGTTTATAGTGATATTAAACTCATGAGAATATAGACTCATTGAAATCAATCATGAAAGAAAACACAGATCTATGTAATTTAAGATTATCTGCCTCTTCATCAGCAAACGATTAGATAGCATAATCATTTATGGCGCCTCCATCTGCATCTAGAAAATACTTTGGTTTGATATACCATGTGATGAGAGAGAATGGGGAGGGGAAAAGAATTAGAATAAGGGAACTGGCAATAAGAGGAGAATGGAAAATGAACCCCAAGCACTATTTTAGCCTCATGACCATGCTAAATGCCTTTGCAGGAAATGAAAGGGAGAACAGTGAATGGAATCCAGTAGTCAGTATGAAAAGCAGGGGAGTAGTGGGGGAAGAGTTTTCTTACAGTGAACTCATCAGGAAGCTCCTCCCTAATTTAGACTGGGGAGGCGGGAGTCAGTTGTTTTTTCCTTGACACTATTAGATCAAAACAGTATCTAGGCATTAGACAGTATTTATTAGCTTGTAAGGCCAGAGATAATGATCCCATTCAATCAGAACTCATGAATAATTCAGAAGTCCCAACTCCACATAATTTCTGGCTTTACTTTTAAAACCAGTAAGGAAACATTTGCATCTTTATTTTTTTAGGTGACAGTAGGCAGGCAAACAAAGCAGAATTTGCTGCTCTTTTCAGTTCTCTGCGTCAGAGAGAAAACTACACTTCTCTGAGGCTGGGTTGGGTTTTTTCACCCCCTCCTTTGAATAAAAATGACACTAAAGTAAATATTAATCATTATACTATTGAGAAGAGATTGTACACTAATTATTGTCACAGAATGACACTCCCTGTATTTATGGAGGATTTTGTAATCACTGTAAATTGTTCGGTATTATTACTTACACTGACTGCAAGGAAATAATTGCACTTTTTGTGGTTTGCTTTTAAAGGAGCAATGTAACTGCCAGATTCAGACAAATTTGCCAATAATATTTTACCAAAATCCAATTAAATTACCATGTGTTTGCCCTATATTTTCTTTTTACTATTGTTGATCATGAAGGGTCAAGCCCCCTTCTTATCGAAGGCAATGGGAGGGGTCTGGGATGAAGGTATTATTCAGTATCTCACAAGTAGAACTGAAAGGGTTACCCATGCAACAAATATAACTCTAGAATTGCAGTACCTAAGCTGGGTCATGTACTAAACATATGATACCTGTTTAGTTTTCCAGGTAACCCACATTCCCAATTGACCATTTCCCCAATTTGCCTCATTTTACCGAGTTACTGATTTGCTGTTTTCCCTGTCCATTTTCAGGTTTCCAGCTATTTCCACCTGCTCATTATTCATCTCTCTCTATCCTGATTTCAAGTTTACCTTGATTTACTATTAGATATCTTGATTTATATCTGCTGGACGCAACTTAATTATTGGTCAAGGCTACTAGTTAATGGGATGGGTGCCAGGGCAAAATAGCTTTTCTATTGGTCAACATGTGCAAGTTCAAAATAATAATAATTTTTTTAAAAAAGCCGTGCAGTGCTGTTTCTCTCTCTTGCTAATGGTGATTTTGACATTGGTAGTAGTGAGTGCACAATCTTTTTTTCCTTTTCTTAGGGGTGTATCTATATAAAATCAAGGCAATAACTGGCTAAAACAGAGGAAACCAGTAATGAACGGAAACCCAGAAGAAAACTGGAAACGATCAAACACAGAAACTCAGAAAAATGGTAATACGGTAAGTCAAAACAAATCAGTAAAAAGCAATGTTGGCTCCTGGTAATAATGGTGTGGAGTTTCCCCACAT
Source organism: Sphenodon punctatus (assembly GCA_003113815.1). Classification (NCBI taxonomy): domain Eukaryota; kingdom Metazoa; phylum Chordata; class Lepidosauria; order Sphenodontia; family Sphenodontidae; genus Sphenodon; species Sphenodon punctatus. Next base: position 2,003,559 of record QEPC01004588.1, on the reverse strand, counting down.
GAGAGATGGAAGAGCAGGAAAGAGACTCTTCTGTGTGAGCAGCTGAGAGTGGGAGTGAGGTTTGGGATGGGGGGTTTATTTGTGTTTTACTTTTATTTTATTAAGTTGTCCAGAGCCTGATGGACTGAGGCTGCTTTTAGACAAGCGCACAGTGCGCTCTCTTGTGGTTTCCAAAATCCCATGAGACGGGATCAGACGAGACGCTGCCATCAGTCACGTGCACGAGAGGGGTACGCGCATTCTTTTCAAGTAGAGATGGGCGAACGAGGTTCAGATGTTAGGAGTTCGGACCAAACTTGGTCTGTTTGGACGTCCGAACCGAACTGTCGAATGACTGAACAGTTTGGTTGTGTTCGGATGAGTTCAGATGAGTTCGGGGGCAGGAAAAACGTCTTTTCAGGGCAAAAAAAGGTAAGTTTCAGTTTCGGGCAAGTTTCAGTTTTGGCTAAGTTTCGGTTTTGTTTCGGTTTCGATAGTACTGTTTTTGACTGTTCGGTCAAGTTCGGCCAATCCGAACTCGGCTGAACCGAACCATCGAACCCGAACTTGGGTTTCGAACCAAACGACCGAACATCCAAACCGCATTCTGTTCGCCCATCCCTATATTCAAGCTGCAAATGACCTACCTCGATCAGACTCCCGGTCAGTTTGCGGCTTGAAAAGAATACGCGTCCCCCTCCCATGTGCGTGACACATGGCAGCATCTCATCTGATCCCGTCTCGCGGGATTTTGGAAACCACACGTGACGGCGCGAGCACAATGTGCACTCGTCTAAAAGTGGTCTAAGGGTGATGTAAATCAAAAGATGATGATGATGATGATGGATTGATTGATTGATAATTGATTGATTCCCAGTCCTGTGTTTTTGTCCACTGGACTGTTTTACCTCCCTCCATCATGGAATTCTTAACGAGCAATGGGTTGTAGCATTGCTATTTATGACATTTACCCCTGCACAGAGGGCCTGCAGAAGGCTTTGTGCAGGACTCAAACAGGGGTATGGGCTGAAACGTTTTCACAGCTTTTTTGGCAAACAGGAAACATCTCTGCCCCCTCCAGTGCAATGTAGTCTCCTCCATGTTGTGTAACACCCTGGGAAGACTGCCATTAAGCCATCCCCATCAGAATATGGAAAGCAGTGCCTTTAAACAGTCCCCATAAAGGATCCCCCAGCTTAGTTCCAGGCCCATTCAGTCTCCTTTTAAATTCATAGATTTGTATTTTAATGGGGTTTATATAATTTTATCCTATTTATTTTATGTTGTGAAGTGGTCCAAGCACCATTTGGCAGTGAGAAGTGCTATAAAATAAAATAATAATTCATAATGATAGATAGATAGATAGATAGATAGATCATTTCTACGGTATATATATACACACACACACAATAGACATGGTATTCTGTATCCTGTGGACATTTGAGGTCCCCCGCAACTCTCAAGTACACTGCATTTCTTTTATGGTAGCCTCCCCCCCCCCCACCCCATTATCCATACCTCTCTAATATTGTGGACAACAATCATACCTCCCAATATATCTAGAGTTTGTTCTCTCTCTCTCTCTCTCTCTCTCTCTCTCTCTCTCTTTCATATACTTGACAGTATCATATTCTTTATATATATGGTAAAAGACTATTGCCAAATTGAGAGTGATAGGAGAAATATTAGTTAACTTCCAGCATCAGTCCAAGAGAGTGTGGCTGTATATTCATATCAGCCATTGATTAAAGACCACTTGGAGGACTTTCAGATTCTCATCTGGATTACTGAAACTGATCAAAATGACCAACTGAGCTTTGCAAATTGAGTCTTAGAGACTGGGAGCACTGTGTGAAAAAGACTTCTGAATCAGAAATCACTGATTTCCTCATCAGGCCTTAGCACGAGGCAGTGGCGGCTGGTGGGGCAGTGGGTGGGTTGAACCTACTGCTGACAGATTTGCCAGTAGCAGACCGGAGGCAGGGGCAGTGGTAGGTGGAGCCAGGGGCAGCAGTAGGCTAGTGGTTTGGCTTAAGCCAGCAGCAAGGAATTCCCAGGGTTAACATTGGATGGACATTAGTTAACACTGGGAACTCCTTGCTGCTGTGTGATGCGCTCCCACTGGGGGATAGAGAGCCCTCTTACCGGGGTCCCATCTACTCTATCTTTCCCACCAGGTCCAAATTAACCATAGCAGATTACAAAAATAAATTAAATTGCCATCGCCTACCTTTATCCTGAACCCTTGAATCCTTGATTTTCATGGCATTTTTCATTCTCGTCTCAGAAGATAATGAAAGGGAAGAGAAGGACAACAGAGGTGAGTAGGAGGGAAAGGGTTTGGTTTTGGTTCATGAGAAGAGTAAGGGGAAGAGATGGGTTCAGTAGGGGACAGGGGAAAGGGGTCTCCTTGTTGTCTGCAGCCTTCTCTTCTGCCATGCTCCTACCTACTTTCTCCTCTGTTCACAACGAGAGCAGTTGCAGGCCTGTATAGCAGCCAAACACTCCCCATCCAAACCAGCATCCCCAGTACCAACACTGTATCCCCGATATAGTGCAGAGACTCAGCCCTCAGAGCAGAGACCCAGGAAAATGGAGGCTGTTAATTATCTAAGAGGGGAGGAGAGGAGAAGCAGATGCAACCAAGTGACCATTAGCAGCTGAATGCAGGTCCAATCATCATCCTCTTCCTTCCAACATGCATGGAGCCCAGATAGACACCCTTCCCTCAGAGCAGAGACCCATGGAAATGGGAGAAGGAACATTGTTGTGCCTTTACCACTTCTCTAGCAGAGCCGGCCTTAAGTAGGGCCAGTAGGGTCCATGGCCTGGGTTCCACACTTGGAGGGGGCCCTGTGGGGAGGCCAGTCCTGATAGTCTCATGACCAGTGCTCCTGAGACCCCAGGATGGACATGCCCCTTCCCCGTCTGCAGCACTCAGACCCTGAGGTAGCTTCTTTCTGCGGGGCTATGCTCCCCACTTCCCTCATGTCACCTACGAGGATAGAGGAACACTGCTGTACTGGAAGCAGCTAAAAGGGTGGACTATGGAAAGCAGAACCATGGGGCCCCCACATTCTATTTTCAACTTGGCCCCCACAAATTCTAAGGCTAGTTCTGCTCCAGAGCCTAGCTTGCTGGCTGAAAAAGGCTGGCTGCTGGGCACCTGTAGCTTCCGACTACCAGATTCAGAAGCAAGTACAGGGGTGGTGATGGAGGTAAGAGACTGGCTTTGGAAGTGAGAAGTCTGCGAATACTTGGGAGAAGAGCAGCACTGCTCAATATCACTCAGACACTGGTTAGTTGTGAGTGCCTGTCCTCACTTCCTTCTCTTTTCACAGCCTTGCCAGCCAGATGCAAAAAATAGGGGAAGACTTGCCAGTAGCTGCCAGAGACAAGACTCACAATGGGTATTTTTACACACACATTTTTCCTGCATGTTTGCTGTTACATCCTGAATGTTCTGTGTATCTAAATCACTCACCCAGATCTTAAACATCCGGATCTTTGAACTTCTGTGTAGAACTTCTGTGTATAAAATGCTCTCCTGGTAAACTACTTTGCTCCAGGCAGCTGTGGTCACTTGGTTTCCATGGCAGCCTGTCACGTCTGCAGCTGCGGCTACTTTTGGCTGCCTCAGGGCAGTGTTTGTGTGAAGAATTCATCCAGGAACTGCCTCAGGGCAGTGTGTGTGTGTGAAAAATGCATCTGGAACTTACGTGTGGACTTGTAAACCCAGAAGTCTGAAAAATCCGGAACTTAAGGTGTGTGTAAAAATACCCAATGACACTGAGGTGGGGCTTCTGACTTTTCTGGTTGTGCCCCTGACTGTTGTGCCCAGCATTATCCTGGGTATTATTACCCTGCTTTTTAGATTTTCAGCCTCGCTATGAAGTATTTGAATTTTATAATGATTTAATAGCTAAATTAAGCATAATTGACATTGTAGTGTCTGAGCATACTGCATTAATGATATTAAGTTTTCTGGAAATTAAGGGCCCTTTGAAGGCCATGGCAATCTTCACATTGACTTCAGTGGGAAATGGATCAGGCTCCTAAGTCACTAAATAACATTTTCCATGGTAATAAAATTTGTAACAACAGTTTTGAAGTGAGAAGAAATTAGTATTTTTCTTTGTAATTCAACTTTCCAAAATTGCTAATGGATTTATTTTATTTTATTGATTGATTTATTTATAAATACATTTATATGCCACCCCTTCCTGCTACAAGCATCTTGGGGCAACTAACAACATGGTAAAAATCTAATAAAACAATTAAAATTAATTAAAACCAACAATTTCAACCCCCACCCTTACCTAACCATCTCCCTCGGCAAAGGCTTGGCGGAACAGCCAGGTCTTACACTGTCGAGGGGAGGTCAGCAGAAGGTGGACCTCCAATGGGAGGGAGTTCCACAGCCGTGGTGCGGCCACCGAGAACGCCCTCATCATGGTTGACAGAAGGGTGCCCCTAGTCAACCACAGAGGCCGATCCAGGATCCGGAGGTTGAGGTGGTCCCGTAGGTAAGTGGGGCCCAGGCTGTGTAGGGCTTTAAAGGTCAAAACCAACACCTTGAATTTGGCCCAGAAGATTATTGGCAGCCAGTGCAGAGAGTGAAGCACTGGAGTAATATGCTTGCATTGGCCCGTCCCCTTCAGGAGATGAGCTGCCACATTCTGCACCAGCTGCAGTCTCCGGATCATCACCAAGGGTAACCCCACGTAGAGCGAGCATTTAGGAAGAGAATCAAACATTTATCTGGAATAAATTCAGACATGACAAGCTCTAAAATCTGAGTGCATCCAGAGCTGCAGGCTGAATGCGATACTTCAGAATGGATTAAGAACTATCAAAAGCTATAGCAGAAAGGTAAGTATTATTGATTGAGGGTGGGCTAGAGAAATAATATGCTAATGAGAAATACTACAGAGACTTTAAGACCAGGCAGATATATATATATATATTTCCTGTTTTAATGTTTGTAGTGTGAGGAGTTGCAGAAAATATTAATGAAAGAAGACCAAAGAGGGGACAGTTTGTCTACCTCGAATGTTTCTTTAATAATAATAATAATAATAATAATATAATAAATAAATTGTCTGGTTAAATAATGAATGTAAATCTACTGTAATGGATTTACAGCTCTGAGTGCTGACACAGGAAAACCAGAAAGTTTCATGTAAAAATAAAAAATGACATGCCTACCTCTTTATTGTTGTATATGAATTTATTATTTATTTTAGACGAAAAGAAAAGCTAGGTGTGGCCACACTGGCACTGCATGGTGGCCTTGGTTGGCCACAGTTCCTTGGTTTACAAGGATCTGATGCAAAAGTTTTTGTTCACTTCAGTCAATCTGGGTTCACTCCTTCATAGGGTGGCCATACCTCCCCTTTAAAAGAGGGCACTTATGAAAAATACATGATGCAGGGCTGCACTGGAACCAATGCAGCCCTGCACCATGTATTTTTCATAAGTGTCCTCTTTTAAAGGGGAGACATGGCCACCCTACTCCTTCAGCATACTTTACTTTGCACTTCAATACAAATGTAAACTGTGTTAAAATTTCTGGGTTTTCCCCAGAACTCATATAGATCTGTGAAACTTTTCTTGGGTGTGGCACAAAATCATAATCAGACTCAGGTTTAATTGGCATGTAAACTATAGTGAATTGTCTTGGCTACTTTTATCTGTGCTCAGAGCTGGCATTGCCACAGAGCGACCAGGGCCCCACTCTTTCACCAGGGCAGAGTGCGGGGACACAAAACATGACCACCTCTGGGTACATGAAGAGGGTGCCCTTGAGAGGGCAGAGCCATTGGGAAGGAGGTGGGTTCACCAGGGGCCCCACATTTTATCTTCACCCTAGGCCCAGAAAATTCTAAGGCCGGCCCTGTGTGTGCTTCAAAATTATAATTAAAAAACATGAGTAAGATGCACATTGGGAAAAAACAGACGTGACAGCAGCTTGCTGGAGCCCGCTTTGAGCCTGCACATTTGTGCAGGTTCTGCCAGATGTTGGCTTGGGATTGTTCCAGACTGTATTGGTGGCTAGCCTGGGTTGTGGCCTCGGAAAAACTCTGAGGTCACAGCTTGGGCTAAGTCACGTCTAAATGGGCCAAAGTGTGTCAGAGCAGGCTATCACATTTGTTCCTGGGCTACCAGTCCAGCCCATGTTGTGGCTACCATGGCCAGCTGTCATGGCTACCCATTATTTATTTATTTTTTATTTATTTCATTAAATTTATTAGCCACCCCCTTATGCCTACGGCATCTCGGGGCGGCTTACAACACCATAAAAACACAATAATAATAAAATCAACAACAATAAAAACTCCACACCCACGACAATTTATACAACCAGCCCCCCCCCACCCTCTCACCCTCCCCTCCAAAGGTCTGGGAGAACAGCCAAGTCTTGCAAACACGTCGGAAGGCCAACAGGCCCGGGGCCAGGTGAGCCTCCTCCAGGAGGGAATCCCATAAACGTGGCCTGGTCACCAAGAACACCCTCTCCATTGTGGCCCCCCATTTTACACGGGGGACTTCCAAAAAGGCGCCACCGGTGGACCGAAGGGATTGCTCTGAGGCGCGGAGGGCGAGGTGGTCCCCAAGATATGAGGGGCCCAGACCGTGCAGGGCTTTATATATCAACACTAACACCTTGAATCAGGCTCGGTACACTATAGGAAGCCAGTGCAGAGGGCGGAGCACCGGTGTTATGTGCTCACACCGCCCCATCCCTGTAAGGAGATGGGCCGCCACATTCTGCACTAGCTACAGCCTCCGAACTAGGAACAAGGGAAGCCCCACATAGGGAGGGGTGAACAGAACATGGTTCAGATGTTCAGATGTTCGGTCGTTCGGTTCAAAATCCAAGTTCGGGTTCGATGGTTCGGTTCAGCCGAGTTCGGTTTGGCTGAACTTGTCCGAGCATTCAAAAATAGCGAAACCGAAACCGAAATGAAATCAAAACCGAAACCTAATTTTCAGCCCTGGAAAGACGTTTTTCCTGCCTCCGAACTCATCTGAACTCGTCCGAAGACGACCGAACCGTTCGGTCGTTCGAGAGTTTGGTTTGGACGTTCAGTTCGGACGTCCGAATAGACCAAGTTCAGTCCGCACTCCGAGCATCCGAACCGCATTCGCCCATCCCTAGCCCCATGTAGAGCGCGTTACAGTAGTCTAGCCTCGAGGTGTTGAAGGCATGGATGAGAGTGGCCAGATTGGCCCTAGAGATGTAAGGACGAAGCCTCCGTACCAGATACAGCTGGGAAAGGTGGCTTTAGCCACCGCCTCCACCTGCCGATCCAGATGGAGGCCCAAATCCAAAACCACCCCCAGACTCCAAACCTGAAGAGCAACAGGCGAGCAACCCCTCCCCCCCCATCAGGGGGGCCAGCACCTCTCCCGCCCTTCCAACCACCATCACCTCCGTCTTATTGGGATTGAGCTTTAGTCTGCTCTGCCGCATCCAATCCGTCATGGCCTCCAAACATTGGGAGAGTAACGAGGCAGCAGGACCTGGGTCAGTTGAAAACGAGAGGTACAGCTAAGTATCATCAGCATATTGATGACATCGCACCCCGAACCCTCTCACGATCTCCCCATGGGGCTGCATATACAAATTAAACAACAGTGGAGACAGAATGGAACCCTGCAGACCGCCACAGGTCAAGCCCCGGGGGCTAGATGTTTCAGCCCCCAGCACCACCCACTGGCTTCTACCCAAGAGGAATGAGCGGAACCATTCAAGAACAGTCCCGTCCATACCCCCCAAGTCTTGCAGCCATCTCAACAGCAGCCCATGGTCCACAGTATCAAAAGCGGCCAAAAGATCTAGCAGGATCGAAAACGTTGAACATCGTGCATCCATCTTCCTGCAGAGATCATCCACCAAGGCCACCAAGGCCGTCTCAGTACCATAGTCGGGGCAGAACCCAGATTGAAAAGGGTCAAGGAAACCAATGCTGTCGAAATGCCCCTGGAGCTGCAGTGCCACTGCCCGTTCAATAACCTTCCCTAAAAACGGAAGATTAGAGATGGAGCGGTAGCTGGCGAGTGCATCCACATCCAAAAATGGCTTCTTCAGCAGGGGGTGCACCACAGCCTCCTTGAGACTGGGCGACAACCTCTCCTGCCAAAGGGACGCGTTGACTACCCTCGCCAGCACTGTCCCCAAAGTCTCCCTGGAGGCTTTCACCAACCAGGACAGGCACGGATCTAATTCACGACTTGTGGCTCTAACAGACCCCAGGACATTCACTGCATCGGCTGGCATCACTTCCTGAAACTCATCCCAGGAAGATCAACCAGACAGGGCCTCCATAACCTCNCAACCTCTCCTGCCAAAGGGACGCGTTGACTACCCTCGCCAGCACTGTCCCCAAAGTCTCCCTGGAGGCTTTCACCAACCAGGACAGGCACGGATCTAATTCACAACTTGTGGCTCTAACAGACCCCAGGACATTCACCGCATTGGCCGGCATCACTTCCTAAAATTCATCCCAGGAAGGTCGACCAGACAGGGCCTCCATAACCTTGTGCCCCTTGCTTACTGCTTCCAATCCAGTGTCAAAGTTACTCTGGATATGAGCGATCTTGTCTGAGAAGTAGTTGACAAACTCCTCACAGTGGGCCTGGGACGAGTCCCCATCCAGTCGGAGGGAGGCCGAACTCGCCAGCCCCCGCACCACCCGGAACAGCTCCGCTGGACGTGACTTCGCAGACACTATGAGGGCAGAAAAGAACTCCTTCTTTGCTGTCCTCACAGCCTCAACATAGGACCGCAAGTGGGTCCTATGGAGAAGTCGATCAGATTCAGAGCGAGTCTGACGCCAGCGTCACTCTAGTCTCCTACCTTCCTGCTTCATACACCGCAGCCCCTCAGTAAACCAAGGGGCCTTGTGGTGATGAGACGGAGGCAGTAGACATCTCGGAGCCACCCTGTCAATGGCTTCCCCCAGCAAGATGTTCCATTATGGTGGGGGTGGGGCACTGGGCATAGTGCAGGGGTGGGACTGGCTGGTCACATGTTCATGCTTCTCCATGCCCTCCCCAACTGCATGCACATTTGTTCAGCTCTCCAGGCCGGGCCATGTCTACCACAGTTTTCATCCCTGAGCCGGGTTGGGCTGCCACCACACAGCCATCACATATGTTTTTACCCATTGCTTCATGTTTTGGTTTCAACCATTTCACCCCACTTTAATGTAAAAACTTCAATCATTCTGTGTAATCATTCCCTGCCACACTTTCCTTTCTCCCAACACAAACAAATAATTGAGTCTGGTGTACTCTGGATAGACAATTTGGTCTGAAATTTACCAACCAGATTAATATCTGCAGAACCATTCTGAAGCTAATGCCTGTATTTATCATTCACATTAATATCTTGTGAATTGGAACCAACAAATGTATTTTGAGTTCAGCGAAACCTAGCATTAAAATATTGCTGATCATTACATTTTGGCAGCAACCCAGAAAGTTTACTGCTGTGGGATCTCCTGCCCAGAGTTTGGAACTATGTTCGAATTGGCCAGACTTTGCCATTAATATCCCAAATTCTCCAGTTTCTGCACATAATTGATCCTGCTCCCACTCAAGTCAGCTGGAGTTTTGCTTCTGATTTTAATGGAGGGAAGATTAGATTTAGAAGAACTCTACCCTCACACTAATGTTGATGGCTCTTGTATTTCCCTTCTTAGTTCTTTCTCCTATCTCTGGTCAAGTTATATCACTTATTTATCCACCAGACCTTAACATTTAAAAGCAGAAACTGTCTTTTTGTCTCTTTTATAATGAGAGTCCTTCAAAAAATCAAAAAGGAAGGTAGATTTTGTTTAGATATCAGGAAAAAATTCCTAACAGTAAGAGCTGTTCAGCAATGGAACAAGTTGCCAAGGGAGGAGGGAGGCTCTCTGTCACTGGAGGTTTTCAAAAAGAGCCTGTAAAGTCATCTGTCAGGGAAGTTGTAGCAGTAGTCATGCTGCATCCAAGCAAGAGGTTGAACAGTCTTTTAAAATATCTGGAATAAGCTTCCTAGTAAATCCACACAAGTAAATCTACACTTGGAAGCAGGATTTAGTTCCAGTCTGGTTTGTGCTAGAGCAGTGGATGCAAATTTAGATGATCTGGAATGCAGGGCCCACCTTAGAATTTGTGGACTCCAGGGCAAAGATAAAATGCAGGCTCCCAGGTGGCCCTGTCACCTTGGGTCAGCCTCTGCGGATCCCTAAAGGTGGTCATGTTTGCAACCCCGCTGGGAGGGAGTGGGACCTTCGTCTGCACCCTGCCCTGGGGAAAACAGTGGCCCCTGGAAAGATTGGGGCCTGGAGTACTTGCCCTGGGTCATACTGGTAAGGTCAGCCGGGCTTGAATGCTGATACTCTGTGGACAGCCTGGATTCAGGTTATTGATTTGGGGTGATTTAACTGATAAAAAGAAATACTGATTAAAATTCTGATATGGACAAGCCATTAAAATTATGTTCTAAAGTATCTGTCCTTAAGTTAGCTAATATTTAAGACATGTAAAGTTTGCCCTTTCCCCACCACCAATACAAGGAGGAATGTTCTGGAATGGTTTGGAAAGTGTTTCACAAACAAACAAACACTGCTACCAGATAACTGATAACCCTGTTAATCTTGTTAGATCTGTCGGCTGCTTTTTTGATACCGTTCACCACGAGATGTCAATGACTCAGTTGCCGGACCAAGCTGGGGTGGGTGGAATTGTTTTTAAATGGTTCCACTCATTTCTGGCCAGAAGAACTCAGTGGGTGGTGCTCAGGGATTGTTCTTCATCTCCCCTGAACCTCTTGTGTGGAGTCCCGCAAAGTTCCATTCTGTTCCCTCTCCTGTTCAGCATGTATATGTAGCTGTTGGGTGAGGTCGTGAGAGGTTTTGATGTTCAGTGTCATCAGTATGCTTATGACACCCAACTCTACCTCACTTTTTCATCTGACCCAGAACCTGCAGTCTCGGTGCTTATCCGGTGTTTGGTGGCTTTGGGGGACTGGATGTGGGTGATCCGACTGAAGCTGAAGCCCGACAAGATGGAGGTGATGTTAGTGGGTAAGGCTGTGGGTGTGATGTCCCCTGTTATTGATGGGGTCCATCTCCCACTGGTCGCTCAGGTTCGTAGTCTGGGAGTGTTCCTCGATTCCCGGCTCCTCCTGGATGTCCAGGTGGAGACTCTGGTGAGGAGCACATTTCATCAATTACATCTGGTACAGCAACTTTGGCCGTATATCTCAGACTCTGATCTGGCCACTGTCATCCATGCCTTCATTACTTCAAGACTAGACTATTGTAACAGGTTTTACATTGGGCTACCCATGGTGACAGTCCAGAGACTACAGCTGGTGCAGAATGCAGTGGCCCACCTTATGGGAATGGAACACCGGGAGCATATTACACCAGTGCTCTGTTCTCTGCACTGGCTGTCTATAGTCTTCTGGGCCTGATTCAAGATGTTGGTTTTGACCTATAAAGCCCTAAACTGTCTGGGGCCTGACTACCTGTGGGTCTCACTCCCCGGGCCCTGGAGTGGCTCTTGCAGTCAGCCAGGGGTGCCTTCTGGAGGTCCCCCGTGCATCCCGTGAGGCGACTCAGGAGAAGGCCTTCTCGGTGGACACACCTAGGCTGTGGAACTCCCTTCCAGCAGAGGCCCAATTGGCTCCGACCTTCCCTGCTTTCCACGAAAATGCAAGACCTGGTTGTTCCATCAGGCATTAGGTGAGGGAGATGGGTGTTTAGTTTAATTTTATCATTGTATTATTTTATTAATATATATATTATTGTATCTATTTTTTATTTTGTTGCTGTTAGCCTCCTTGAGCTGCTGTGAGCAGAAGAGGTGGGATAAAAATATTTAAATAAATAAATAAATAAATAAATAATAATAATTTTTGAGTCGAACTGTAAAGCAGATGTGGCAAGAGTCCAGAAGGTCCCGCTCATAGCATGTAAGTTACTGTAACCTTTCCATGACTGACTCAAGTGATTTCTGTCATGCAACTATTTTTTCCTGTGAAACTGTTTCCCAAGCCATTTCAGAACACTGTCCATTGAAAGTACTGGAAAAACAAATAGCACTGTTCTTCAAACTGGTCAAAGTCTCTATAGCTATCCCATGATGCATTCCTTCCATGAGTTTCTCTTGTACAGAGAGCCCTCTACTGGGCAGTTCACTCTTGAACAGTACTGTTAAAACTGCCCTCACTGTCACATCCTCCACCCTTCAGGCAGGTATTTTTGACTCAGAAACTCCAGCTAGTCGAGACCAATGAGCCTGATTAGGCATTGCACTTGAATTTTCCCTTCAGCTGTTGCTTTATAAGGGCTTTTGGCTTTTACTCCTTGAAACTGAAGGTATTCTGCATTCCCTGTTCTGCAGTACTGAGCCGCAGTCCTGGCTCCCGGGAATGCCACTGCTGTCTATTCAAGACCCCCTACATGCTTGCCTTTAAATATTGGGGTGAATATAACCTGTCCCCCCTTTTGTTTGGCAAGACATGCCTTTTTCCTTTGGTTCTGTATTCTAATTTGAGGTGTTGGGCTCATTACTTGTGACTAGAGATAAGGATCACAGAGACTGATTGCTGTAAAGTCCTTCATCATAGTTTGTGTGCTCTGCTCCATGGGCAAGTAAAGTATACCTGCATTTCCAAAGTGGTTTTCATATACTTTTGCTACTCCAGAAAGGCTTACAGGGTAGAAGGAAGATTTCAGGGGCTTTGCTAATCAATGTAAACTGGCCATTCTGCAAGTGTCCCTTTACACTGGGCCGCACCCTACATTGAGAAAAATAGCCCCGTACAAAATGACATCGATGGATTCTTGGAGGAATTTTCAACAGTTTTTGGAGACCCAAATAAGCAGAGAACAGCAGACGCCATCCTGGACAAGTTAAAGCAGGGGTCTACTTCTGTGACTACTTACGTTCTCCATGTTTGAAGACTGATAACAGAGACTCAGTGGAATGACCTGGCTCAGATACATCAGTTGCACAGTGGACTGAGGAGGAAATCAAAGATGAACTGGCAAGGGTGGAGACTCCAGACTCCGTAGAGGAGTTTATTAACCTCATTGGTTTTATGGATAAGCTAAGGAAAATGAACCGGTTTTGAAACTATTTTGGAAAAACTGTTTTCTGAAATCCCATAGCTTTGGTACTAGGAAAAGGGTTGGAAGAGTAGGGCTGAGTCTGGGTGCACATACTGTGGATTTACACCCTTGCAGATCAGTTAGCAGAGCCTTTTGTGTTCCAAGGAGACATGTGTGAGGCACAGAACTGTTTTGGTGGTTCTTCATAATGCACGGCAATTTTGTCCCCTTATTTGATGATGATTTCTTGTGTTTTGTGCAAAAAAGGTTGACCAAACAACGTGGAAAAATAATACAATTATCATTTTTTCCTGGTTTAAACACATTACGAAGTTTGGAGTAATGTTCTCTGAGTTTAAGAGTGTATCTATTACCTGATCTATTATCATTAGTAAGATAATTCATCACACTAGCAGAGCTGAATTGCGCATTATGAATTGCTGTAATGATACTCTGCACCTGATAGTTATTATTTCCAGTGCTATCTGATTTATCATAACATTAAACCATTCAGTGTTTGAAGAGAGACAAATAGAAGTTCATTTTCATGTTGTTCTGAGATGCAGCATGTAAAATGTTCGCGGATAATAATTAACTGTTGGATGCTACTGCATTTTCAGAGGTAAAACTAGTGATTGCCTGAAAATGATATTTAAATGATCCAAATCTATTTAGAAGCTGACTAACCTGAATTGTGCCATACCTTGCTGCTGGATAAAACTCGGTAAGAGAATTCCTTTCAATGAGAAAGAGACTGTTTTGTGCTGACATTTTCTGAGTAATAATAGCGTTAGGTCTTGCCAACGAAACACAATTGCAGCTAATAGGACAGTTTTTAGACTTGTTGAATTTTCAATAGCGAGTAATTGAGAATACACATTACATTGGAGTCTACTGGGCAAAGCAGAAGAAGGCAGAATTAGAGCTAGTTTGGGATTTTATTATTCCGCGGGATGTTTGTGAGGCAGTTTTGATAGACCAAGTTGTTGTATTTTATCCATTCCTAGAATGTGGCCACTGTCTGTCATATAATAAAGAAACCTAAAATAAGGCGAACTCTTTTGATTTCATAAGATTTGTAAGAAAATTGAACATGTATATCAAACTACCAACTGAGCATCTCCAAGTGGGATCCCGTCTGTTTGGTAGTAAACTGTTGGGAGGGTTTGTATTGGGAGATACTTGTTTAAAGGGGGGAAGTGTGAGAGGTATTGGTGGGGGTGGGGGTTTCTTTCTTTCTTTCTTTCTTTCTTTGATAGTGGGGTTGGTAGGGGGAAGGGGGATATAGAGGGGATTTGGATTAGGGAGGGGATGAGGGTCCAATTTTTGAATGGGTGGTTGGGGCTCCTCCCCTTGATTGGGGCGGGACAGCCAGAGGGGAGCCGGGGCTGGGGCCAGGTGGGGGAGGGGACACAGCCATTGGGGTCGTGATGGGACGTGGGAGGAATGGTCCATATGTGGGGGGTATGCTCAAGCTGGGCGGTGGGACAGGTGCTTAATATCTGTTCCCCGCATCACCCCTCTAGCAATGGGGCAGGTGGTTCTGAATCAGAGCATGTATTGATGCTGGTGAATGCGAGGTCGGTAGCAAATAAAGCAACAACGGTCCAGGAATTGATCCTGGACCATGCGGCCGACCTCGTGTGCATCACGGAAACCTGGCTGGACATGGAGTCCAGCTGACTTTGTTCCAGCCGGGTAGTCCATGCAGCATCAACCGCAATCAGAGGGGTGGGGATGGGGGGTGTAGCCATGATTTTTAGGGAGGGTTGGGCTGTTCAGAGGTATCCAGTGCAATCCTTATGGGGGTTGAGGGTCTCCATATGGTGTTTGATGTGGCAGGGGACAGCTTGGGAGTGCTACTTGTATACCGTGTGCCCACCTGTACGGCAGTGTCCCTGCATGCTCTAGTGGATCTGGTGTTGGGAGTGGTGTTGTGATCCCCAAAGACAATAGTCTTGGGGGACTTCAACATCCACATTGACACCAATCTTGGGGGTGCAGAGCGTGAGTTCATGGCTGCCATAGCAACCATGGGC
The DNA here is from genome assembly GCA_003113815.1 of Sphenodon punctatus. Lineage (NCBI taxonomy): Eukaryota > Metazoa > Chordata > Lepidosauria > Sphenodontia > Sphenodontidae > Sphenodon > Sphenodon punctatus. The sequence goes on along the minus strand of QEPC01004588.1, from coordinate 1,988,429 downwards.
CTGTCCCAGAGGGTCAGCGGCCCGACACAGCAGGGGGGACATAGCTTAGACCTTGTGTTTTGCACTGGCCATGAGGCAGGGGGTCCATTGGTGGGGGAGATATCAGCTGTGCCCTTGTCATGGATGGACCATTACCTCCTGTAGGCCCCTCTCCTGGAGCATGTTTGCCCCCGGAGGGGCATGGAACCTATTCGAATGGTCCACCCCCGTAGACAAATGGAACCAGAGCAGTTCCAGGAGGCTTTGGGGGATATACCCTCTGATCTGGACGGCTGTTCCATCAATGGCCTCGTTAAGCTGTGGAACGTCTTGCTGACTGAGGCCATCGATTGGATAGCTCCGAGGCATCCACTCCCCATGTGGCAGTACCACAGGTCTCCCTGGTTTTTGGAGGGGCTGCAGGTACTGAAGCAGGAGGGAAGGCGGTTGGAGCGACGGTGGTGTCGTTCACGTGCTGAAGCCGACAGGTTGCGGCATAGAGCGAGTTTACGAACCTATGCCATTCCTATGCGAACAGCAAAGAAAGAGTTTTTTGCTGTTCTTATAGCATCCGCTAAATCCCGTCCAGCGGAGTCATTTCGGGTGCTGCAGGGACTGGTCAGTATGGCCTCCCTCCGCCTTGGAGTGGCATCATCTAGTTCCTGCTGTGACTTGGTTGTGGATTATTTTGCGGACAAAATCGCTTGGATTCACCATGGTTTTGATGCTGCATTTTCTGCAGTAGGGCAATTGGAGGTTATGGAGGCCCTGCCTTGTCCTTGTTTGTGGGATTAGTTTCAGTTGTTGACCCCTGCCGATGCAGAGGATGTTCTTGGGGCTGTCAGGGCCACCTGTTGTGAACTGGAACCTTGCCTGTCCTGGTTGGTTAAGGCCTGTCGGGAGACGATGGGGCCATTGCTGGCAGGGGTGGTCAATTCCTCCCTTAGGTAGGGCAGGGTGCCAGGCTGCCACAAGGAGGCGGTGGTACACCCCCTGCTCAAGAAACCATCGCTTGATGTTGACTTCCTTGCCAGCTATCGGACGGTCTCTAGCCTCCTCTTTTTATGGAAGGTTTTTGAGCGGGTAGTGACCTGGCAGTTGCAGGAGCATCTGGATCATGTCAGTTTTCTTGATCCCTCACAGTCGGGGTTTTGCCCGGAATATGGCACCGAGACTGCCCTTGTGGGATTGGTTGACGATCTTTGCCGAGAATTAGATCAAGGACGTTCGGCCCTGCTTATTCGATTAGATCTGTTAGCAGCGTTTGATACCATTGATCATGAGATGTTGGTAACGTACCTGCGGGATAGTGCAGGGGTGGGTGGTACGGTTTTTGACTGGTTCCGCTCCTTTCTGGCCGGAAGAACTCATCGAGTGGTACTTGGTGATTATTTTTCATCACACCAAGACCACTTGTGTGGAGTTCCACAGGGTTCTGTTTTGTCCCCTCTCCTATTCAACGTGCATATGCAGCTGCTTGGCGAGGTAGTCAGGAGGTTGGGCGTGCGGTGTCATCAATATGCTGATGACACCCACATCTACCTCTCTTTTTCATCAGACCCAGGCCCGGCAGTCTCGGTGCTTAATGGATGCCTTGAAGCTGTGAGGGACTGGATGAGGGCAAACCAACTGAAGCTGAATCCCGACAAGACAGAGGTGATGTTGGTGGGTAAGGCAGCGGGGGTAACAGCCCCCATCATTGATGGGGTCTGCCCTCTACTGGTTTCCCAGGTAGAGTCTGGGGGGTGGTCCTTGACTCACAACTCTGCCTGGATGCTCAGGTGGAGGCTGTGGCAAGGAGTGCCTTCCACCAATTACATCTGGTGCGTCAGCTTCAGTCGTATGTTTTGGACTTTGATCTGGCCACTGTCATCCACACCTTCATCCCCTCCAGCCTTGACTACTGTAACGCGCTTTACGTAGGGCTACCTTTGGTGATGGTATGGAGACTGCAGCTGGTGCAGAACGTGGCGGCCTGTCTCCTGGTGGTATTGGACCGCCGGGAATATTTTACACCAGTTCTTCGGTCTCTGAACTGGCTGCCTGTAGTCTTCAGGGCCCCATTCAAGGTGTTGGTGCTTACATATAAAGCCCTAAACAGCCTCAGTCCAACCTATTTGTGGGACCGCCTCAGCCCCCTGGGTTCTGGATCGGCCCTGCGGTCATCAGGGGGTGCTTTCCTGGAGGTCCCCTGAGTCTGCCAGGGGGCCACGATGGAGAGGGTCTTCTCGGTGGTTGCCCCACAGCTGTGGAGCTCCCTGCTTATGGAGGCCCGTTTGGCCCCGGATCTCCCCTTATTTCGATGCTTTTGTAAGAGTGGCTGTTTCACCTGGCTTTCAGGGGGGAGGATGGGTGGGGGGGGGGGAATGGGTTAGGGTGGGGGGTGGTTGGGGATTTTTTATACCTCCCTGTTGTCTATTTTAAAAGTTCTTTAATTTTCATCCACAATCTTAAGGGAGATTTCTGCCCTTTTGACTGGAAGCTATGTTCTGCCTGGGGGGTAGACTGATTACAGAGCCTATGTAACCCCAGGACGGGGTATAATTTCAGTACTTTGTGTTCAATTTCCATCAAAGATCTGGTCAGAGGCAAACTGACATTCCAGTAAAATTTTGACAAATGAAAACAATTTATTTAACAAAATTGCATGTCTACTGTTTTTAAGTAGAAGTTTAGTGATCCCAAATCCACAAGTCCACCTACTTCCAACAACTGTAGTTCCTTCACAAAAGGGCGCGACAGACCTGCGGTCTTGACAGATGCAGCGCTGTTGTTCACCAGTGAAAAGGTCTTGATTTCTTATTCTTTACAACAAAACCCTGGTATTACACAGGGCCTGGCATTAGGAGTACTGTCAGCAACATCCAGCTCTCAGTCAATCACCTCAGCCTCTTGGTCCAAAATGATTTCTGAAACCCTGCAAGCCTTCCGCCTCCTTCTTCTGCCCATGATGAAGCCCACCTAGTGGCTTTAAATAGTAAGACTGAACAAACTCACAGCCATGTGATTTGCTTGGCTCATGGAAAATTCCACGAGTATAACTGCTCATTTACAAAGGCTACCCAGCCCACAATAGCTCTGCACACATCTTAAATCTTCTTAAAGTAACAGGTCTAAATAAGCCATACAGGTTACACCTGCATTATTTACTAACACAGATCAGTGTGACCAACATAGTCAGGATCAGATGAGAAGGAAGATGACAGCAATTAGATCTATGTAAAGAACATTACATGAATTATGTTAGTAGCAGACCCGGCAGACTGTTTCTGCCTGGAAGAAGAAAGATTAGGCTTGATTCTCTAGTCTCTGCTCACTTAGACTGCCTTAGATTGGTGTAACTCCATTGGCTTCAGCTGATTTCCTCTTGATTTGGGTAAATTAGATGAGAGGAAAATGAGAGCAGGAGCTGTGTACCTCTTAGGAGCCACAGCTTGAGGGGATGTGAAGAGCACCCTGAACCTTGTCCTTGGCCATTGGTCAGGATTGTCGAGAATAAATTATTCCCAGTGGTTCCCACAGTCTGCTTAGTCTAGAACAGTCAACATGCAGATGTTCAAGGGCATAGCCATAATAGGGACAGTTCAGCTGCACCAGAGACCACAACCTGGGGACTCATGCACTCTGCTGCAGCTGCATCCCTTGCTACAGGGAGGGAAGGAATTGAGGTCCCATTCCATCTTCTGCACCAAGGACCATTCAAATCTAGCTACACCTCTGCTCTAGCCTGCCCAACTGCTAGTCCTTAGAAAAATGCTTTTCTCAGTTCAGAGTTGCATTCTTCTGTGGCAGATGAAAGAAACCTTACAGGTAGTTAGGCTGCTTTCCCACGAGCAGCCTTTTCATGTAAGCTCCCTTCCCATGAGCAATCTTTGGTGTTGTGCCATGGAAGCATGCATTATTCAAATGTAGCGCGGCTCCTGTCTCATGGGAAAGGAGGAAGTGTGGCTCTCCCACCAGAAAGCTCGCGCATTCGACAGGGTAGTGAAATCCTACCCTGTCTGATGCATGAGCTCGGTGGCAGGAGAGTTGCACTTCTTCCTTTCCCATGAGACGGGAGCTGTGCTACATTTGAATAGCACATGCTTCTGTGGTGCCAAAGGTTGCGTAAGCAGCCTCGTGGAAAGGCACAAAGCAGCCATAGTTCCAGAACCCAACAGTTGTGAGGGAATTTGTTGTCATAAGGTTCCGTGGGTAGGGAACGCTGTTGTTCTCTTTCCTACGCTTTCAAAATGTCTGGAGATTCTATATCTCTACACATGGCAGGGGTTCTCACTGGCAGTTAGAGAACTTCAGACAGAGGTTTTTGGTGGCAGCTAGAAAGTTTGCTGACAGAGGAACAAAGTGGCCACTGAGGACCTCTGGATTTATCGTGCTATCCTGATTAGTAAGGGCATTTTTAAACGAGACAAGAAACACAGTTGATCCTTTGATCAGCCGCCTTTCTTTGTGCTCATTTAAAAGTCTAACCTACTCTGAAGGCGGATCTTCCCCGCGTTAGACCGGCCCGGTGATCCTTCCCCCTACGACGTGGATCCCTGATGTGCCGGTTGTAAGCCGCACTTCCGGGTCCCCTTTTAGAGTGCGCACGCGCAGAAGGACGCGCACGCGCAGAAGGACGCGCATGCGCACATAGTCTCTGAGACGGGTCTGATGCTCTTCTGAACATCAGGCGCGTCCTAGAGAGGAAGGTGGGGGGGAGGTGTGGCAGATTAAATGATCCCGCTTGTGAGCGGGATCGTTTAAAAGCACCCTAAGAACTGTGGTTTGAGTTAGTGAACAAGCACACCGGTGCTCCGTTCTCTGCACTGGCTGCCTATAGTCTTGGACCCAATTCAAGGTGCTGGTTCTTACCTATAAAGCACTATATGGCTTGGGCCCCATATAACTGCAGGATTGTCTCACCCTGTGCTCTGGATCGGCCTCTGCGGTCAACCAGGAGTGCCCTTCTCCAAGTCCCCTGGGTATTCCAGGGGGCAAATATGGAGAAAGTGTTCTCAGTGGCTGCGCTGAGGCTGTGGAACTCCCTCCCAGCAGAGGCCCAGGTGGCCCTGGATCTCTCCTCTTTTTAATGTCAATGTAAGAACTAGCTGTTCCGCCAGACCTTTAGAGAGGGAGATGGAGGAGGGTGGGTTTTTATTTTTGTGGGGGGTGGTAAGGGTGCGGTATTTATTTCCTCCCTCCTCTTTTCATGGGGGATATATTTTCTCCTTTTTTTCTCCTCTTTTCTCCCCTTCTTAGATGTTTTATGTTTATGTTGTTTGTGTATTTTTATATTTTTATACATTGTAAGCCACCCCAAGTTGCCTTTAGCAGGAGGGGTGGGATAATTAATTAATTTTAATTTAATTTAATTTAATTTAATTTAATTTAATTTAATTAGTAAGTGTCCCAACTATGTTGGGCTTTGCTTTTTTCCTATATAACCAACCTGAAGACTTCTTCCCTGAAAAGGTAGGGGAAAAAATCAAATATAAATTCTTTCATTACCTCCCTAAAAACTGGCACCTTTGACTGAATTTTAAGCCAGTACCCCTTACTCAACCCTTTACTCAACTCATGCTTTGTGACATAGGGGATGTGAGAGATAGGAAATACAGGGCCATTTTGCTGACTCTATACCAGAGGAAACTGCTTTGTGAAAAAACAATAGTTGACCAGAACACAGTTGGAATCAAGGCCAATATTTCTGAGAGCAGCACAGCATGCTCACTGGGAGCACATTACTTTGGTGCTCCAGAGTCTGCATTGGCTGCTGATAGCTTTCTGGACACAATTCAAGGTGCTGTTTTTAACCTATAAAGTTCTAAATAGGGCTGATGCGGCAGCAGCTGTTACCGCTCCGCGAATCCATTCCTAAACCTCGGCATCCCAGGTTGCGCCTCGCAGAATTTCGCGCGGTACTCCGTGATTCTGCATTTTTTTCGCTACAAGAATTCGCAGATGCGGAATGTATGTGTTTCACCGCTTTCTTCATCGTTACCGTTGCTGTATACAATCAGTGGTCTTGTCCTGCGTTCCGCCAATTTAATATATGAGCCACAGGCATGAGCACTTATCGCGGTTCCGCGAAGGGAGTAT
>QEPC01004588.1:1957607-1971173 GCA_003113815.1 Sphenodon punctatus | reverse complement strand
GACAGGGAGGGCTGTGGCCAATATGTATCTAGAAGCTGCCACTCTAGCCCCAGGACCCACCGTCATGGGTCTGGGGCCATCATTCCTTGCACAGAGGCGATGTCATTCCAACGCACCAAGAAACAGCCACTCCTGCCCCAGGACCTGCCATCAGGGTTCTGGGGCCAAGTTACAGGGAGGGAGGGCTGTGGCCAATACCTAGAAGCTGCCACTCTAGTAGCCCCAGGACCTGCCATCATTCCTCGCATGGAGATGATGTCATACCACCGCATCAAGAAACAGCCACTCCAGCCCCAGGACCCCCCATCATGGGTCTGGGGCCATCATTCCTCACACAGAGAGCCTTTTTACGAATGCCCAAACCAAACAGGATTGAACCAAATGGCCGGATCCGAATGTGGCGAACGAAACGAACGCGGCAAACTGAAAGGGCGAACCAAACTGGACCCAACCGAACAGCCAAACCTGAACTGTGATCTGCTTGCCCATCCCTAGAAGAAGGTCTTTGAAGATGGTGTCCATTGTGATATGGGTCTTCAGTTTAGAGGTGCAGTTATTTCCTTTATGACAATACAATACAATGTTTTATTAAGGAACTCAAATATGACATTGCGGTGGTGGGACTGTGTCAGCTGAACAAGTAGAGGCGGCGGCGGGTGGAACAGCTGAGTGATTTATGGCCTGTGAGTCATTGCCAGAAGGGAGACCTGACCCAGAGCGAGGCCAAGTGGGGCTATTTAAATCCCGAACCCACCAGAGGCGTGCGTGGTGGGACTGTGTCGGCTGAACAAGTAGAGGTGGTGGCGGGCGGAACAGCTGAGTGATTGACGGCCTTTGAGACATTGCTGGAAGGGAGACCTGATCCAGAGCGAGGCCAAGTGGGACTATTTAAATCCCGAGCCCACCAGAGGCATGTGTGGTGGGACTGTGTCGGCTGAACAAGTAGAGGTGGCAGCAGGTGGAACAGCTGAGTGATTGATGGCCTGTGAGTCATTGCCGGAAGGGAGACCTGACCCAGAGTGAGGCCAAGCAGGGCTATTTAAATCCTGAGCCCGCCAGAGGCTTGCGTTGTGGGACTGTGTCGGCTGAACAAGTAGAGGTGGCGGCGGGTGGAACAGCTGAGTGATTGACGGCCTGTGAGTCATTGCCGGAAGGGAGACCTGACCCAGAGGGAGACCAAGCGGGACTATTTAAATCCTGAGCCCGCCAGAGGTGGCGCCGATGGTGCATGCTGGGGCAGCGCACCTAAGGGCTGTGTGTGCAAGGGCGCGGCCTTATGCACACGGCCTTGTGCGCGCGGCCTTGTGTGTGTGACCTTAGGTGCTGGCAGGTGCGTGGAGGGCCGTTCCAATCCCCTGTAGTAACTATGGCGACAAATCCAAAAAATGGCCTGGGAGGGCAAAAAGTGGGGACCCCCCCAATGAAACAAAGGAAACTGGACACTTTTTTTTTCATCCCCCAGAATTTCAGAGGGTGTCGGTAGGCCCTTCTCCGCTTGGTGAACCGGATTTCCTGTCTTTGAATAAGTTTGCCCATTTGTCAGTTGACTCCCCGACAGTGTTTGCCAGTGATAATTGGAGGAGCCTCTCAGAATGTCAATTGACAGAGAATGAGGACGCTTTGACTATGGTGGTGGGGAGTCCTGAATTTCCAGGGGACTATCCTAGGTCCGCTCAAGGTGAAAATTCGGGTTGGATACAGACTTTGGTGGACCAGACCCTTTAGATAGGGTAAACTCTCCAGCATATTTTTGCTCAATTGTGTCTACTTACTCAAATTGTGGAGGAGAATAATAAGGGAAGTAGCATGGGATCTGGAAATGTGAGGGGAAGCGGGAGACAAGAGAGAGAGGGGGAAAATAAAAAATCTGTACCCCAGCCTGAAAACAGTTGCCCTGTCCGGATGGCTAGGGGTACGATTAAAAGTGATCATAGGGGGATGGTTGTACCCCCCCAGGAAAGTGTAGAGGGTAAAAGGTTTGTTTGGTGCTCCTCGGCGTTGGTAGTATCAGCTCAACCTCTCCCGTCGGGCCTTTTGTCCAGGTGGGAGTCGCCTTTTCTAGTGGTGCATCATCTTCAGTCACTTCTTTCAATCCCCTGTCATCCCCAGGAGATAAAGGATATTAGAATTCTGAGGAAGGAGCAGTCTTTGTTTAAGGCCGTTATCTCTTTTAGAAGAAGTTTTTGGGTGGATTGTCTTTTAAAGGTGGGGCATCGTCTTCTCCATAGGGCCCATTTGCGGTCCTATGTGGAGGCTGTGAGGACGGCGAGGAAGGAATTCCTCGCCGTCCTCATAGCGTCTGCGAAGTCGCGTCCAGCGGAGCTGTTTCGGGTGGTGCGGGGGCTGGTTAGTCCGGCCTCCCTCCGCCTGGATGGGGACTTGTCCCGGGCCCGCTGTGAGGAGTTTGTCATCTACTTCGCAGACAAGATCGCTCGGATTCAGGCCGATTTCGACGCTGGGTTGATAGCAGTAGGGGAAGAGCGCGGGGGGGCGGAGGGTCCGTCTGGTCCATCTTTATGGGGTGAGTTTCAGGAAGTGACGCCGGCCGATGTGGTGGATGTCCTGGGGTCTGTGAGGGCCACGTGTTGTCAACTAGATCCGTGCCCGTCCTGGTTAATAAAAGCTTCCGGGGAGACGTTGGGGACGGTGCTGGCGAGGGTGGTGAATGCGTCCCTTCGGCAGGGGAGGTTGTCGCCTTGCTTAAAAGAGGCTGTGGTGCGCCCCCTGCTGAAAAAACCATCGTTGGACGTAGACGCGCTCGCCAGCTACCGACCTGTCTCTAACCTTCCCTTTTTAGGGAAGGTTATTGAGCGGGCAGTGGCGCTCCAGCTCCAGGGTCATCTAGATAACATCGGGCTCCTTGACCCTTTTCAATCTGGGTTCCGCCCCGGCTATGGCACCGAGACGGCGTTGGTGGCCTTGGTGGACGACCTCCGCCGGGAGATGGATGCGGGATGTTCGACATTTCTCATCCTGCTCGATCTCTCGGCCGCTTTTGACACCGTGGACCATGGGCTGCTGTTGAGACGACTGCGTGACCGGGGGGGTCTGGACGGGACTGTTCTTGAATGGTTCCGTTCATTCCTCTCGGGGAGGAGCCAGCGGGTGGTGTTGGGGGAGGAAACATCGAGCCCCCGCGCCTTACCGTGTGGCGTTCCGCAGGGATCGATCTTGTCTCCATTATTATTTAACATCTATATGCAGCCCTTGGGGGAGGTCGTGAGAGGGTTCGGGGTGCGATGTCACCAGTATGCTGATGATACTCAGCTGTACCTCTCGTTTTCTACCGACCCAGACCCTGCTGTCTCGGTGCTATCCCAATGTTTGGAGGCCGTGGCGGATTGGATGCGGCGGAGCAGACTGAAGCTCAACCCAGATAAGACGGAGGTGATGGTGGTGGGGAGGGCGAAGGGGGTGGTGGCCCCCCTGATTGGGGGGGTTTGCCCCCCTGTAGCTCAGCAGGTCCGGAGTCTGGGGGTCATATTGGACGCAGACCTGCGGCTGGAGCGGCAGGTGGAGGCAGTCGCTAAGGCTGCCTTCCGCCAGCTTTATCTGGTACGTAGGCTGCGTCCGTATGTCTCTGGCCCGGACCTGGCCTCCCTCATCCATGCCTTCGTCACCTCGCGGCTCGACTACTGTAACGCGCTCTACGTGGGGCTTCCCTTGTTCTTGGCCCGGAGGCTGCAGCTGGTGCAGAATGCGGCGGCCCGTCTTCTTACGGGGACGGGTCGCCGGGAGCACATTACACCGGTGCTCCGAGCGCTGCACTGGCTGCCGATAGTGTGCCGGGCCAAGTTCAAGGTCCTAGTAATGATCTATAAAGCCCTATACGGCCTTGGCCCCTCTTACCTTAGGGACCGCCTCGCCCTTCGCGCCCCGGAACGACTCCTGCGGTCTGCCGGGGGTGCCCGCTTGGAGGTCCCCCGTGTTAAGCGGGGGGCCACGATGAAGCGGGCGTTCTCGGTGGTAGGGCCGCGGCTGTGGAACTCCCTTCCGGAGGAAGCTCGCCTGGCCCCAAGCCTTTTGATATTTCGGCGTAACTGTAAGACCTGGCTGTTTGCCCAGGCCTTTGGGAGGGAGGGGGGGGGTGATTTTTAATCCCCCACCTTATATATTTATTTATGATTGTACCACGCCCTGTTTTATTGATATATTTTATATTTGTTTTAAATGTTTTTATACTGTTTTATTGTTGTTAACCGCCCCGAGCTGCATGGCAGGATGGGGCGGTATAGAAATCTAGAAAATAAATAAATAAATAATAATAATGTTTTAGAAAAAAATGCAATTTCTATTGCGAAAGTTTTTATTAATGTTAACTTTCAGTCATTGGTGGAAGTGGTACCTAAAAGGGAAGCCGGGGATATTCCCCTGACGAGCGGTGCTACTGTAAGCTTGGTAAAAGATAGGTTTGTGCCCATAGACTTGCAGGGTGTGTCCCGGGGTCCTCCCAAGGAGGAGGTCCAGAGGGAGAAACAGGTGGAGGGTGGAGACGATTTATCTGAGGCAAGTCTGAGTATGGAGATGGAGGTAGGACAGGTAGAGAAGTCAGCAATTCAAGGGGCTGGTAGAGAGGAGGTAGTGAAGAATAGGGTGGGAAAAAAGGATCCCACGAAGGTAACTGAGGGGGATAGGCAAGGGGCAGCTGATTATGATAGGGGTAACAGTAGTGTGACATATTTAGGGAAAGAACTTGGAAGGTGTTGCCCGTTGGAAGTTGGAGTTAGGCCTTCAGAGCCTGACCACGGGGGGGCAGGGGGGGGAAGGGGTCTCTATTGATGGGATCTGAGAGCCAGGCCAGGTGTATATTAACCCTGGCATGAGTTGCCCAGCTTGGACCTCCACCAATTGGACAAATTGTAGGGTCTTGGAGGAGCAAGAGCTAGGTGGGACTGAAGTCTTGGGGTCCCCCATACTAGTAAATGAGTCATCTGGGAGTGGTGGCTCGGTAAGTTTGGAACCTCAAGGAAGGTACGGAGGATTAGTGGAAGGAGGGGGGAAGGGCTCATCGGTGTTAGAGGTAACAACTGCCTCGTGTGTAAGGAAGGCCCAGGGTATTTAAGATAGAGGGATTAAGAGTGGATTGGATACCCAGGGGCAGGAAGAAGTGGCTTTGGCCTTGGTTCCCCCATGCAGTTCTATGAGGGGAAATTATTTAGGGGGAACTTTTGGGGAAGGGGGGGGAAAATCAAAGATAGGTTGACAACAAAGGGATGATAGGATGGGGAATTTGAAGGTCCTCTCCTGGAACATTTCTGATTGGAAGTCCAGGATAGTAGAGCCGGGGTTCCCTGATTATCTACGGAATTTTGAGATTATTCTAATGCAAGAGACTTGGTTAGTGGGGGACCTGGTTTTTTCAGGTTATCAGGTGATAGAACAACCAGCTTGTAAAATTTTTGCCAAGGGTAGACCTAGAGGAGGCTTGGCTTGTATGATAAGAACTGATTTGAAGGCTCAGGTGGTACCATTAGTAAGTGGTTCCCCGCATATTTGTGGGCGTTTGTTAAGGTTTGTGGAGTATTCAGTATTGGTAACTACAGCTTATATCCCTCCAGCAAATGCCCCTAGCTACCAGGAGGGGATCTGGGGTGAGGTGATTTCTTTCCTGGAGGAAAATAGGATACAATTTCCTGAAGCTGGTCTCCTCTTAGCGGGAGACTTTAACACAAGGATTGGTGTATGTGACAGTGATTTATTCAACTTTGGGTCGTTTTGGCAGGAAGAAGTTCCGGTCTCGCTTTTGGAAAGGTCCTCAAAAGATGAGGGCCTAAATAGACATGGGGTCCTACTGTATAAGTTGCTTGTTGATTTTGACCTGTGTATATTAAATGGTAGGGGGTGGGATGATTACCCAGGCGAATATACATTTATTGCCAAACAGGGGAGTAGTCTTATTGACTATCTCTCAGTCTCTTTGGATATTATCCCGTTGGTGTTAGGATTTCATGTGGCTGTTTGGCCGTCGGGTGACCATATGCCACTTGTTCTGGCAGTAAATTTGGGACCATCCCCTTCTACTTTCCTTCTGCAAGAAAACCATGATTTTGGTCCAGTTAGGAGGAAATGGGATGAGGCCTTGGGACGATCTATGAGGGTAGCCCTTAACTCGGAAAAAGGGAATAGGATTAGAACCCTTTTGGTGCAGGCTTCCATTCCAGCCTCTATAGAGGGCTATTTTCAGGAAATGGTGAAATGGTTTGCCCTATGCTGGTCACCGCCACCTTATGGGAGGGGGGCCCCAAGGCGGGGGGGGGCAACCCTCCATCATGGTTTGATGATGAATGCCGACGCGCCCAGGTGGACCTTTGAAGAACCTATAGGAAATATAGGATCTGTGCCTCCGATTTGAGGAGACAAGATTTGGTGGAAAAAAGGGGCACCTATAGGAATCTTCTTAGACTAAAAAGGGTGGTATACTATAGGCAGATGTGGGCACAAATTGAGGTAGCTTCAAGGGACCTAAGTTCTCAGAGGTTTTGGCGATTGATAAGAGGATGTGGGAAAGGGTATAGTGAAGCTGGTATGAGAGCTTCTTCGGAAGCTTGGGAGAAGCACTTTACCCTACTTTTTGCCCCTCCCATGTTGACTGAGTCCGGTTTAGATCTATTCACGGGGGCTGAGGAATGGCCGCCTGTCACCCAGGAAGAAATAAAGGAACTAATTGCTACGTTAAATTCTGGGAAGGCTCTAGGGGGTGACTTTTTACCAGCGAAATTGTTTAAAGAAAATGTCGATTGGTGGGCGCCAGTGTTAGCAGTCTTATTTACTGCAATTAATACTCAGGGGAAGGTGCCATCAGAGTGGACTATGGCAACAGTGGTCCCAATTTTGAAAAAGGGGGCTGCAGATGAGCCAAACAACTTTAGGCCCATTAGCCTCCTTAGCATCCTGGGTAAGCTTTATGCCAAGTTTCTATTGGGAAAACTAAAGAACTGGATGAGGATTAGGGGTATTTTAGCTCCTGAGCAAATCGGTTTTTGTGAGGGGTGCTCAACTACTCATCATTGCTTTTTGCTTTCCCACCTTATTCAGACGCATGCATCCCCGGGAAATGCATTATTTGCCGCGTTTGTAGATCTTTGCGCAGCTTTTGATCTAGTTCCTAGGGAACGTTTATGAGGAAAATTACAGGCCCTTAAAGTGGATAGGCGGTTGTTACACTTGATAAGGGAGCTATATATGGACACGTCCATTAGGGTCAGGCTAAATCATCAGGGGGCTCTATCAAACAAAATTCAGACGCAGAGGGGGGTTAAGCAGGGGGGGGGGGTGTTGGCCCCTACCCTGTTTAACCTCTATTTAAATGATCTGACCCAAGTGTTTTCAACTAATAGATGTCATCCCCCCAGGGTGGGGAATACCCACATAGCTTGTCTTCTTTATGCGGATGATACGGTCCTTTTGTCCCGTACCCAGGTGGGTTTACGGCGTGCATTGGAGGTATTTGGGAAATATTGCCTAAGAATATGGTGGAAATAAATTATGTAAAGACCAAAGTAATGGTGTTTTCCAGTAGGGTAAAAAAATATAGGTGGTTTATTGACACTAAAGAGCTCGAGCAAGTAAAGGTATACAAGTATTTGGGACTCCTTTTTCACTCTACAGGTACCTGGTCTGTGCAGACCGTTAGTGCCTGCTCTCGGGCGGGGCAATTGGTGAAGTCCTTGTTGGCCTTTTTTCACTCACAGGGTGGGAATTTGGTTAACCCAGCTCTAAATGTTTTTCTGCAAAAATGCATACCGCAGTTATTATATGGTGCCCTTCTTTGGGCTTTAGATAAAGTTAAGATTCTGGAGCTCGTTCAGGCAGGTTTTGTCCTCTCTTTATTATTAGCTCCCCTGGAGTTAGTATTTTGGTCCTACGCGGAATGTGGCATCATCCCCCTGGAAGAACGGATTTGGAAGGGAACATTATCTTACTGGCTAAGACTTTACTTTGGTCTAGTAGCTCCGCTTATAAAATTGGTTCTCAAGGATTTAACTTTGAATCGCTGGGTCCAATATGTAGTGGGTAAGCTGAACTTGTTGGGGTTTTCCCTGGAGGCCTTAGCCCCACTAGGATATAAAACTGCCAGGGGCATGGTTCTACAGAGGTTGGCAGATGTGGGCAGACAGGAAAGATGGGCAGTCCTAAGTGCCAGCTCCGCCCATGGGCCGCAGAAGGAGTTGTTAACGGAAACTGGCCAGTCAAGGGTTTACCTTGACTGTGGGTTACTGACACTCAAGAGAAGGCTCTTTTTCCTGGCCAGAGTCAACTATTTCCCCTCAGCTCTTACATTGGGGAGGTATGGTGGTATCCCTTTGACTGAGCGTTTGTGTCCTTGCTCTTTGAACCAGATTGAGTCCCTGACCCATATTCTTTTGTATTGCCCACTTTATGAGGATCTTCATCTAAAATTAATAATTTCTATGGTTAGAGAAAAGTTGGGGGGGCCTTGCAAGCCTATGATGATGAAGTTATTGGGAGATTCATGCAAGGAAATTACCGAGAAGTTAGCACAATTTTTATTTTGTGTATACACAATTAAACAACAGTAGTGGAGTATGCTTTGGGTATGTTATCTTAAGTTAATAGTGTTGTTTTATTTGGACTTATTTGTTTACAAATAAGGATGACATTGTATTTTATTGTGGTTGTGTTTGTTTATTTATTTGTTTGTATGTATGTATATTTTGTTATGGCCAAATGGCTAAACAAATTAAAATTTCATTCAATTTCATTCAATATGACATTGCAGACCTACTGTTAGTCATTTGAAACCTGTCACTAAAATCTGCCACTGTACTCGAGGACTGGAGGGTGGCAAATATAACCCCGATATTCAAAAAGGGATCCAGAGGCGATCCTGGAAACTACAGACCAGAAAGCTTGACGCCCGTGCCGGGCAAAATGGTGGAAACCATCATTAAGGACAGAATTACAGGGCATGTTGATAAACATGGCTTAATGAGGAACAGTCAACACAAATTTAGTAAAGGTAAGTCATGCCTCACTAACCTGTTGGAATTCTTTGAGGGTGTAAATATGCATGTGGACAAGCATATCTACTAAACTTAGTAGATATAGTGTACCTGGATTTGCAGAAAGCATTTGATAAGGTCTCTTATGAGAGACTCTTGATAAAGTTAAAAAGTCATGGGATAGGAGGCACTGTCTTACTATGGATCAGAAACTGGTTAAAAGATAGAAAGCAAAGGGTAGGACTAAATGGGCAGTTTTCACAATGGAGAGATGTAGAAAGTGGTGTGACTCAGGGATCTGTATTGGGACCGGTGGTGTTTAATGTATTTATTAATGATTTGGAAAAGGGTGTTAAGTAGGGGTGGGAATTCCGGTTCTCCTGAGATCCGATATTGCTGGTATTTGGGTGTATCGGCTTAATCCGATAAATCTGATATTTACTTGTAACAGCATACCGGATTTTTAACATTGCCCGCTGTACTGGATTTTTTACATTGCCGCCATTGAAGTCCATAGTCGCAATGTAAAAAATCCGGTACTGCGGCCAATGTTAAAAATCCAGTATGCTGATACCAGTAAATCCGGTACCAGAGAGATCCGATACCTGTACATCTGGTATCCGGTATTCTCCCCAGTGTCCCACCCCTAGTGTTAAGAGTGAGGTGATCAAATTTGCAGACAACACCAAGTTATTCAAGGTAGTTAAAACACAAGCAGACTGTGAGGAACTGCAAGAGGATCTTACGCCACTGGGTGCCTGGGAATCTTTATGGCAAATGAGATTTAATGTGGACAAGTGCAAAGTGATGCATGTAGGGGAAAATAATCCAAACTATACATACACAATGCTGGGTAGTGGGTACTAAGCTAGGAGTTACCATTCAGGAAAAGGATCTGAGCGTGGTTGTGGACAATACAATGATATCCACAGTGCGGTGGGCAGCAGCAGTCAAAAAAAGCAATTATTCAGAAGGAGATAGAGAATAAAACTGAGGAGGTCATAATGCCTCTATACAAATCAATGGCGTGACCACACCTCAAATATTATGTAAAGCTCTGGTCGCTCCATTTTCTCAAAAAAGACATAGCTGAACTAGAGCTGTATGGAGAGGCTTGGTAGGTTGGGGCTCTTCAGCTTGGAGAAGAGATGACTGAGAGGAGATATGATAGAGGTCTATAAAAACATGAGTGGTGTGGAACTAATAAACAAGGAGCAGTTATTTACCCTCTCAGCTAGTACTAGAACTAGGGGACACTCCATGAAACTTGGGTGGCAAGATTGAGGGTTATAAAATCTTGAGTGGTGTGGAACAAGTAGATAGGGAAAGGTTGTTTACCCTCTCAAATAGTACTAGAACTAGGGGGCACACCATGAAACTAGCTGCTGGCAGTTTTAAAACAGATAAAAGAAAATATTTTTTCACTCAGCATATAATTAGGTTGTGGAATCTACTGCCAGAGGCCGTGGTAAGGGCCAGTACTATAGCTGAGTTTAAAAGAGGTTTGGACAAGTTTCTGGAAGATAGGTCCATTAGCAGCTATTAGCCAGACAAGATCAGGGAACATGATGGGAGCTGGGGGAAAACAACAGAGAATGGATCCCCCGGTCTGCCGGGGGCACCTTCTTGGAGGTCCCCTGTGTTAAACAGGGGGTGACAATGGAGAGGGCATTCCTGGTGGCCAGGCCGCGACTTTGGTACTCCCTCCCAGAGGAATCTCGCCTGGCCCTGGGTCTGATGGCTTTTCGTCGAGCCTGTAATACCTGGCTGTTTGCCCAGGCCTTCGGAGGGTAGGGTGGGAGGGTAGGGTAGGGTGTGGGGGATTTGGGGGGGGGTGAGGGGTGTATAGTAAATGTTGGGGGGGTTACTTTTAAAATTATTTTTACTTGATGATGTTTTTATTAGTTTTATCATTGTTTTATTTGTTGTGAGCTGCCCCGGGATACCATAGGCATGAGGGGGTGGCCAATAAATGTAAATAAATGTAAATAAATAAATAAAATTGTGACCTGTTGGGTGTGTCTCTCAAGCCACCATGATCGGCCACTGTTGAAGACAGGATGCTGGGCTAGATGGACCATTGGTCTGACCCAGTATGGCACTTCTTATGTTCTTATGATTTAGTGACTTTTTGCTTACCGGGATACAGTTTTCCACTTTGCTGTTTACCACTTTGTCATCCATTTCAAATCCCTAGATGTAATACTAACAAAATAGCACATTTCTTGCTCTTAATTGTCCCTTATACTTCCTTGTCACTCATTGGGCATTTTTACACACACCTTGAAGTACTGGTCTTTCAATCTTCTGGGTTTACAAGTCCACAAATAAGTTCCGGATGCATTCTTCACACACACACACACTGCCTTGAGGCAGTTCCTGGGTGCATTCTTCACACAAACACTGCCCTGAGTCAGCCTAAAGTAGCTGCAGCTGTAGACATGAGGGGCTGCCATGGAAACTAAGTGACCATAGCTGCCAAGATCAAAGCAGTTTACCAGGAGAACCTTTTACACACAAAAGTTCTGGGAGAAGTTCTGCGCGGAAGCTCAAAGATCCGGATGTTTAACATCTGAGTGAGTGATTTAGACACACAGAAAGTTCAGGATGTAACAGCAAACATGCAGGAGAAATGAGTGTGTAAAAACACCCATTGTTTGGTACACTGGTTGCTTTCCAGTTTGCAGTAAACTGGAACTGTAACTCACAGTATTGCAAGAATTGAGATAATGCATTGGTAGCTGGAAATGAACAGGAAATCAATCCTGGTTCCTGTTATGGTGAAATTTCTTATGGGCAGCAATTTAATTGCTCGTTTCAGTCCTATAATATTTCTGTAGACATCAGTGCAGAAGAGATTCCTGTTGTATATGTTCAGCCCTCTATAGACAGTCCCTTGTGGAGCATATTATTCATGAAAGGTCTTAAAAAATTTCAGTATAAAGTGGAAGAGATTATGGGTGTTTTTAGACAAGCACCACCCACTACCCACCAATCATCCACCCAGCATGCATGTTACAGGGCTACATAGGGAACGAGGTAGCTGGTGGATAGTGGGTGGGGAGGTGCTTGTCTAAAGAAAACACCCTATATCTTTATTACTTAATGGAAAGATTTCCAAACCATGGATCATGACCCAACGGGGGGAGGAAAGTGAGGGAAATGTCAATTGTAGATGAGATTATCATTCTGAATGATGTCTTTGTTCCTAGTTAGGGATGGTTTTAATTCCTCTTTATGGTGGTTAGGGATGTTATAATTCCTCCTTGTTTTGAGAATTTTAAGTGTTTTTATTGTTGATTGTAAGCCGCCCAGAGCTGCCTGTGGCAGGATGTGCGGGGTAAAAATGTCTAAAATAAATAATAAATAAATAAAATGGCATGACACATCCAAACTTTGGGAATCACTGATTTAAAGTGTAGAATACTTCAGGTGAATCCTGTCCCATGCAATAACTATCATTGGCATTCACTTGCTTTTAAAAAATGAAACAAAAAAACACCTTCCATTTCCCCATCTATAAAATCAGGGCTTTGATTCTTCTGGTTGAAAAGTGTATTTAAGGAGCCAAATATTAGGGTTTGTCATGTTGGTCCCAAATATAGATACTAGACACACAGTAATAAAGTGATATCTTTTATTAGACCAACTCCAATTGGTGGAGGTAGGCAAGCTTTCAGACCTCACAGGGGCCTTCATCAGGCAGGTCTGAGGTTACAAAATGAAGAAGCAAAGCAGAGGTTTATACAGGAGTGGAGGTGGCCCATTGAACTCATAGGGAGGGCAGGGGAAAAGGAGAACGAGGTAGGAAGGAGATGGCAATACAAAAGGGGAAATACAACAATGTAGTAGCTACTGATAGTAAATAACTAAACATTACCTGTAACTGTGGACAGTGATAGGATTTACAAAGCACTGTAATGTCTGAAGAAACAGAGCAAAACAGAAGTATAAAGGGTGGGGTGGGGTGGGATAAAGGGCAGGCGTCCGTTGTTCTTAGAGAAGGGGGAGGGAGAGGACAGAATGAGATAGGGAGGGGAATGGAAAGCTAAAGGAGAAAAACAACAATAGAAATATTTATAGTAAAAAAATTAAAGTTACTTGTAATTGTAGACAGTCGCCCCAGTCCAATGCCCTTCAGATCCCCGTGTGAAGCTGTATGTACGCTTGCAGAACCTGTGTGGATCCACATTGCCGACACATTGTGTCACGCGTAAACCGCGCATGCGCCCCTGCGCACGCCCATGAGCACGCGCACAGCTCCGCACAAGGATCCGTGGGCCATTGGATTGGGGTCAGTGATAGCATATACCAGGCATGGGCGAACAGATCGCGGTTCGTGTTCGGCCGTTCGGTTCGGCCGCGGTCGGTTCGTGTGTTCATGTTCGGCGGTTCGGTTCGGCCGCGTTCGGTTCGTGTTCGGTCATTCGGTCGTACCTCGCGTTCGTGTTCGCCCGTTCGGTTCGGTGGGGTTCCTGTTCGGCCGTTTGTGTTCGGTTGTTCGGGCAGGTCGTACGTTCGTGTTCGGCCGTTTGGTTTGTTCGCCATCGGGTTGTGCGTTCATGTTCGGTGTTCGGGTGGTTCGCGCGTTCGCGTTCGGCCG
>QEPC01004588.1:1916695-1928306 GCA_003113815.1 Sphenodon punctatus | reverse complement strand
TCGCCGACAGGAGAGAGGGGCTCAAGTGCGCATGCGTGAACCAGCAGAACTGAGGTTTTATAAAGAATAACTCGGGTTTGGCTGTATCAATCAATATAATATTTTAGAAGCACTTTTTTTTGATCCCATTCTCAAAGCCTGTGAAGTTTGGGGGCTCAACTCCTCCACGGGGAGGAGATATTGATGATTCAAATGCACAAGGCCGTATGAATTTTGACCACAAGCAATTAACGTTTAAGCTGCAATAACTTTTTATTTTCATGATGGATATTTTTAAAACTTTGGGGATATGATGGTCTTCACAATTTACAGCCATGATGAAATTTTCAGAAATGTAGGTCAAGCGGTTTTTGCAAAATTGGGGCTTCAGCAGTCGCCTGTTTATAATGAAGAGTGGCTGTACATTTAAGTATTCAGGCAGCTACCGCTGCCTGAAAATGTACAGGGGGGAGAAGGGCAGGGAAAGGGAGAAGGTAAAATGTATGGTACAAGGAAGGAAAGGTATTGGTGGGAATACCTAATTAAATAAAAAAATAAAAAAATAAATACAATGATGGCTAGGAAGGATTTTTTATGTGCAAGCACCACAGTTCTGTAAACGTAACCTGACAAGCAGAGCTATCACACAATGGAAAGAAAAAACCTGGCCCTCCCATTATAAAGGGATACAGTGCCCTTCCCCAGAGCCCCCCTGATTGGTTGTGGGAGGCAACAGGCATTAAGCAATCACAGAGTTTCATGAGACTGCTGGGGCCTGCTTGCACTGCTCATTGGCTAGTGATACATCCAGCTGTATCTGGTACGGAGGCTTCGGCCATACATCTCTGGACCCAACCTGGCCACTCTCATCCATGCCTTCATCACCTTGAGGCTAGACTAATGCAATGCGCTCTACGTGAGGCTTCCCTTGTTTCTGGTTTGGAGGCTGCAGCTAGTGCAGAATGCGGTGGCCCATCTCCTTATGGAGACGGGATGGCGTGAACATATAAGGTGCTCCGTGCTCTGCACTGGCTGCCTATAGTGTACCGAGTCAGAGTCAAGGTGTTGGTATTGATCTATGAAGCCCTGCATGGTCTGGGCCCCTCATATCTCGGGGACCACCTCATCCTCCACACCTCAGAGTGATCCCTGCAGTCCACCAGGGGCGCCTTTCTGGAGGGGCCACAATGGAGAGGGCGTTCTCGGTGGCCGGGCCGCGTTTATGGAATTCCCTCCCAGAGGAGGCTCACCTGGCCCCAGGCCTGTTGGCCTTCCAATGTGTTTGTAAGACTTGGCTGTTCGCTCAGGCCTTTGGAGGGGAGGGTGGGGTAGGGGGTGGGTTATGGGTCTTAGTGGGTTTTAGTGATGTTTTATAAACTGTTGCGGGGTTGGTGTTTTTATTGTTGTTGTTTTTATTATTATTGTGTTTTTATGATATTGTAAGCTGCCCCAAGATGCTGCAGGCATGAGGGGGCGGCCAATAAATTTAACGAAATAAATAAATAAATAAATAAATAAATACTGCTGAGCTGCTCTCCCCTCCCAACACAGGTACAGTTCAAGAGTTCAACCCTGTTAAGACTCCAAGATGTCTGCTTTCACCTCCTCTCTCTATAATTTCCCTCCAAAACCCACCTGTCTCAGCATGGATAATAACGACATTGTCATTTTTGTTTCTTGTTATCATTTTTGTTATCATTTTGGTATCGTTTTTGGTATCAATATCGTTATCATTACCGGTATTCTTGGTTGCCGTTTTTGTTATTGCAATAACAAAAAGGGAAATGACAATTTTCATTATCGTTATTGTAATAACAGGTGGGGATGGTTCTTCTTTAAGAGGGCTTGGTCTGGGGGTGGCCGAGCCAGTCTGAGGGCTGGATATGGGCTTGGTGGAGCCAGATCTGTGGTACTTGGCGAGCTAACCCATAGAAAGGCAGTACAATTGGGAGTGGGAGCTACTGGCCCTTTTAAGGCTAGAGACCTGGAGGGCTAGACACGCCCACTCCAGGGATATAAAGAGAAGCCCAAGCCGAGAGGTTCCAGTCTATGACTGGCTGTGGCCAGGGACACATCTCTCCTGGAACCTGTCTCTCAGCAGGAACCTTCTCCCTGGTTCTGAATGCCTGCTGAGGGATAACGAAGGAGGGCTGAGGCTCCCTGCAAGGCCTGAAGGTAGTCTACTGAAGAACCTGTGCCAGAGGCCTTGGCTGAGGACTTACTTGGGGACTGCCCTCTCCAGGATACTAAAGAGGTACAGCATTGGAAGGAGCCTACAGGAGATCTTCTCCAGACTATGAGTAACCTGCCAGAGGCAGTGGCCTGGCGGCACTGTGGCTGGACTGGATTGGGGTTTCAAGAGGGCTGTTTCCCAGAATTAGATATTTAATTTGTAAAAATTCATATGACATCCACATTATTTTTCACTAATATTATTTTATTCTTGCTACTTTTATCCGTTCATTCATACATACATACATACATACATACATTGTACTTTTTATCCCACCCTCCTCAAATAGGTTCAGGGCAGCTTACAAATATCAAACATATACAACAGCTAAAACAAATCTCCTAACACCCCACCACCAATCTTTTCTCTAACCCTTCAACCCAACCCCACTCTGCCCTATCCCTGCCTGCCAAATGCCTGGTGAAACAAAAAGGTCTTACATCTCTTCCAGAAGACGAGCAAACTCGGGCTTAGATGGATCTCCAAGTTTAATCACTGAGGGGCAGCCACTGAGAATGCCTCTCTACATACCCTTGTAAAAACTTCACGGGCAGGGTACTTGCAAGAGGGCGCTCCCGGTCGATTTCTGAGGCTGTGACAGAACATAAGGGAAGAGGCAGTCTTTCAGATCCTTATTAGAGAATAAGTAATATGAAGTACAGTGACAGAGTAGTTAAGGCAGTCATCTACATCCCTGAAACTCATGGATTCAAATCCTGCTTAGTTTCATACCAAACGGACACCTCTAATCTGCCCAGCTGTGAATGGATTGTGATCCAGTGGGCTGTGGAAGCCAAAGGAGGTAAAATGTGGCACTGGTTGCATCATACAGTTGCATGGAAACTGGTATTCCTTAACCATGCTGGGCCAATGAGCCATATTGCTTATGATGAACTTTGACTAAACTACTCCTTATGCTGTATCAGTATGGCAGTGTCCCTCAAACACTGTCACAAAATGTATTTTTTCACCTTGATTAATCAGTCTTAGTAAGTTCCTCAAACAAATGTTCAAATACTGCATGAGCGATTCCTTTTATTTTCTCCATGTGTCTTTTATGGAAAGAGATATCTGTTGAAAGCATCTGAGTTCTAACGCAATTGCAGGTTGAAGAAGTCACACGGACAATACAAATAAGTAGTCATTTATTATATGCAAATATAGCAGGTTGACATAAAACCCATGACTTCAGTCAACTAGAAAATAATACTATAACAGAGATATGTTTTTGAAGTTGCTGTTTAGCTTCGTATAAGGGGAGAAAATCTCCTGTAGCTCAAATGGGCTTATTTGAAACCAAGGCTTTTGATGTTATAATGTGCAGTCTAAATTCATTAATCCCCTTGCTCAAAAAAAGAGAGAGTCTCTTAAATGAGTAATAAACATAATAATGAAAATAACTGCCAGGAAGAATATGAGTTACATCACACTTAGTGTTCCAACTAAAGATGAAAATGGACTTTGGAAATACAGGTTACGCTATATGAATTTAATTTGTGTTTTGTTACAGAATGTTTAAGCATGTTGTTATTTCTGACACTAGGGCTGATATCTATTAAAAGAGAACATCTAAGAACATCAAAGGGATTGAAACATTTATACTCTTCAGCACCCCCTTGGAGATGTTTATCTGGGCTGTTTTCTGGATCCCAGACAAGCATCGAACAATGAGCCAGGCTCACCAAGCTACTGTCTTTTCCCAAGAGTTCTTACACATGCATTTCCTGCACAAATGTTCCATATTTTAAAGTTCACTACCAGTGCACAAATAAAAGTAGTTTGTACTAACACGCTTGACTGTAGATACTTGAAGTTTTTCTTTCAATAAAGCATTTGAAATAGAAAAGAAAACTTCCTTCTGTTTGACTCAAACTAAGTTTCCAGATGTCAGGGTCAAAGGTTGGAGATAAAAGTATCAGGTTTTGGCCTACTCTAACTAGACTCCAGGCCCAAATGTGTGAGATCTTCCCTAGAGGGGGTTCCTTTTGTACTGGTTCAGTTTTCTTCTTTAGCCTCTCCCAGTAAGAGGTCCCATTCCATGCTGCTGAATTATGATACTTCATGTACATCGTTAAGACACTTAAAACCTGTATTCACTGTTTTACACTTGGCTGCATGTCAAACTTTTAAAATATCTCTTTTAAAGTCTTTTTTGAAGGTTGTTAATTCCTTTCTTCCTGGGAATGTGTTGACTGAGTGGGTCATCTATGCTGACATGCAAGCTTCTTGTACCATCTATGCCAAAAAAGTGGTAAAACAACAGACTGTCCAATTTATAGAGAGCCCCGAAGATAGTTAAAGATAAATTATATTAGTCTGACATTTCTGTTGCTAGCTATTTTTGACAGCTAAGACCATTTGAGTCCTACCAGAGAATAAAATCAGAAATGCACAAATAAACAGATGATGTTAGGAACTAGGAGCTAGCATAGATTTAGTAGCATACAACAAAAGCTTTATAGTAATCAAATAAAACTTGGAAACATTCAAAAGTTTATAGGTCTAAATTGACTCCCATCACTCCTAGCTACAGAGTTGGGAAACTGTATGTGATGTCAAGGCTCTGAGGATATTTAACTTTAAAAAGGGAGATGATGCTAAATAAGGAAGCTACTTAGAAGGAAGCTAAAAGGTGCAGTTGCGAGGATTAAATGTCTGCAAGAGGCATGAAGTCTATTTAAAAATACCATTTTGCTATCCCAGATTAAATGTATTCCACAATTTTTTAAAAAGGTATCAAAATAACCAAATGTCTGCCATCTTGGCTAAATGTTGAAGGGAAGGAGGCTACTAGAACTAAAAAGGCATCCCTTAAAAAAAGGAAAGCTAGTCCTAATGAAGAAAATAGGAAAGCTGTGGCAAATTAGATGTAAAATGATAATAATGCAGGCCAAGACAATTTGAAGAGAGGCTTGCTAAAGAGGCAAGACCTAATACTAAAAACATTTTAAAGTACATCAGAAGCAAGAAGTCTGCTAGAGAGTCAATTGGGCCATTAGATGACCAGGAGGTAAAATGGGGGCTCGGGGAGCATACGGTCATTGCAGAGAAGCTGAATGAATTATTTGCTTTGGTCTTCACTGCAGAGGACGTTGGGGAGATACCCACGCCAGAACTGTTCTTTGTAGGTGATGAATTATTGGAAGAGCTGTCACAAATCAACATGACTCTGGAAGAGGTTCTAGAGCAAATTGTCAAACTAAATAGTAACAAATCACCAGGAACAGATGGTGTAGCAGGAGGAGGTTCACAGGGGTTAAGTCCCTGCAGGATCAGACCCCTGGGCTGTCACTTCTGTCATGGGTTTGGGGGTCCACTACCCCACTTTTCTGGGTTGGGTGACTCAATTTCCCTCCCTTGCAGCCCACCTGAACCAGTTCTCTCTCTCGCTTATTTAGTCCTGCAAAGGGGATAATCCTTTTGTCTCCCAACTCCCAGAGACTCCCGTTCATAGACTCTTTCTCTCTCTCTGGGTTTGCAAGAGCTTGAGGGCTCAAGATCCTCAGATTGTGTTCCCCAACATATAACAACAGCAAGAACTTCTTAGTAAAGAAGAAAGTTTATTGATTACAAAAGCAAGGATAATTTGAACACAGAGTGGCAATTAAAACCAAAAGTGAATAACGCATTCCTAGTCTGAACTGCGTGCATCCCTAGTTAAATTTTACCCTATGAAACAGTCCATGTGCTTGAGTTCATTCTCAGCCAGTGGTGGAAGGCTAGCTAGGTTCCAATCTTAGAGAGTTTCCAAGAAAGTCTTTACTTCATAGTTTGCTTGGCACAGCCTTCCCTGGCATGTAGATGATGTTTTCAGCTTCCAGAGATTGCAGGAACTCCCCCTTTGTCTTGTCTCTCCGTTTAAATAGCTTTCAGAGTCCTTTGTTTAACTTTTCCCGCTTGGTGAGTGTGTGTTTACAGGCACGTAGGTCAAGGAAGAGCTTAGTTTGCAACTCCATGGCTAGTGTCTGCAGCGAATATACATCTGGCATATCTTTGTCTCTCTCCCTTGCATTAATTGAGTTTCCAGCTCTTAGTTACATGAAGTGAGTTTCCAGTTCTCAGCTTTAACATTACATACATCTTTAACCTTTAGCTTTACATATTTGTTAGACCTATAGTCCAGTATCTCTTTGTGACAACTTCCTTTGGAGAATTTGCAATGCACACATACCATACCTGGATTAGCTCAGTCTGTTTATTGTTAATACGAAGTTCCTTTGTCTCTGGGCTGCCAACTCATCCTACTCACGCCCTGCAGGCCCAGCTTTGTCTCTCCAACACATACAGTAACAACCCCTCCCCCCTCCTCCTCCAAGTCTATGCAAGCCAGGCAGTAGGCCCCTGGCTCACTCCAAGGCTTCCCAGGCAGACAGCTTCCTCCTGGGCACAGCCTTGTCCAATACCTGAATCCACAGCTTCTCCTTGACCCAGTCGTCAGGACCCTGGAGAGCGTAGAGTGGCTGGTCACTAGCAGTCAAGCATACAGGCTTCTCCCAGCCCAAGTCCAGGGATCAGGTTTCTCCCAGCAGGTCTTCAGGACTGGTCAGCTCCCCTGCTGAAGGGTCCCTGGAGAAGTTGCCTCTTCAGCTCCCAGGCAGAGACTGACCCCCTCTCTTATGTAGCCAGAGTGGAATAGCTCAGGCCACATATTGCGCAGGGGTATGGGGTTATGTAGCCAATGAGAAAACTGAAGTGCCCCAGAACAAATTTTTAAGAACATTGCTGGGCCTTCCTTCTTCTTTGCTGGCATCTTACTTATGAGTGGAACTAGGGGTTAGCTCGATTCAGACATTGGTTACCTACAGATTTTTGAACTGTTGGTTTAAGCTTTTGACTTTTAGTCCCGTACACATCCCAAAGATGTGCTACCTGGAGGATTTGTCCCATCCTCCTTCTTTACAATCTCCATGTCTGACTTTTATTTTTACCACTCTGAAAACGTCTGGTCTGGGATATTATGCCAACAGAGATGTCAGATTTTTTTCTGCAAATATCCCGACAGAATGTTTTGGCTTCAACTCGCTACAGTAGGGTAGCACCTCTTTATGCTTTTTGGAGACCGGAAACTGGAACTCCAATGTACCTTCAGCTAAACCAAAGACCAAGCTCTCGTATGCATCTAGCTAGACTTCTTCTAGAACAAATGACCATTGCAGTGGTAGCTGGACAGAAAATGGGTTTACCCCTAGTAAAGATAATTTACCCCATGGAATGGGGGTGGTAGAGGATTCAATCCACTATGTGTTGGAATGTTTCTATTTTACTGATATCAGAGAATCTTTTCTTACCCCCATTTTGTCATGATTAAGTTTTGGGGTTTTTTTGTTAAAGAAAAGCTTATATGGCTACACAGACATATGGGTAAAGACATGATTGAAAAACGGGTAGCTTTTGCCTTGAGGGCAGCTTCTACTAGAAGTAAATACCCTTTGCTAATCACTGAGTCATGATGAAGCTACTAATGAAAAGTTCTTCGAGTTTTTATACAGGAAGATCTGAAGCAGAACTCTGGTTTTGCTTGGATGTAAATTCTAAAATCTTTATGATAGATTTGGTATGCGAGTTTGCTTTAATTTCAGGTGTTTGGTTTGTCTGTCCCACTGCTCCACTTAGGAGCAAAGACTGTATTATGGTTGCTTCTTTATATAATTTAAAAGTATTATTCTGTATTGTTTTTTATTGTTTCATTTTTGTTTTTAAAGGATTCTTTGTTTAAGTGTATGCTCTGTTTAAATGTTTTGGCTAGGCATGTGCCAATGCCAAATAAAATAAAATAAAAATTGAAATTGTAGCCAGAGTGGACGTGGCCAACTCACCAGGCTGTCTGCCCTTAAAGGGCCAGTGTCCTGCCCACTCTGTCGCCTTGTCTCTCAGCCTGTCTTTTACTCAGGCTGGTCTCTGGCTATGGGCTGGCTCCGCCATGCCTGCACGCTTACTCAGCCCTAAGGCTGGCCCACTCAACCCTCTTTTAATTTGTATTGCTAAAATCTGCCACTGTACCAAAGGACTGGAGGGTGGAGAATGTAACACTGATATTTAAAAAGGGCTCCACATGTGATCTTAGAAACTACAGATCGGTGAGGCTGAATGGCTGACATCTCTGCTGAGAAAAATCATGGAAATGATTATTAAGAACAGAATTACTGGGCATATTGATAAACTTGGTGTGTGAGTTCCTAGAAGCTATTGGCCCTTTAAAAGGGGCTAGTAACAGCCAAGGCATAGGCGCTAGCGGGTTTGTAGGAACTCTGCCTAGCGGGGAACTGTTCCTAACTGAGAGAACAGCAGTCAGCCCAGGGGAGAAAACCTGAGCTGAAACTCAGTGTGAGGTGACTGTTGTGAGGACAGGAGCAAAGACAGAGCTCTTCTCAGAGACAAGATGCTCATAAAACATGTGCCTGAGCTTGGGGTGCGATGGGGGTCTGCTGGGTCAGGAGTGTGCCTGGGCCAGAGACCTTGAGAGAATATGTGAGTGAACTGAGATTCTGCATAGATATATGGACAGCAGGGCCGATTCCAAACCCTGTGCATGGCATGTGCTCTGTGTGGAAATCACATGCACCCCGCCTGGAAGGACTGTAGCACACATGCAAACCATGCAAAAGTCTTGCGGTTTGCACATGCACATGTGGGGAGGGGGGTCAAATTGCACCCAATATTTATACTGATATTCCCCTATCCAGAGTGATTTAGTAGATCATGGGAGCACCATGGACATAGTATATCTTGATTTTAGCAAAGCTTTTGACAAAATCCCCCATGATATCCTTCTTGACAAGCTGGTTAAATAGATGATACTACTGTTAGGTAGAATTACAGCTTGTTGAAGAACCATACCCAAAGAGTGCTCATAAATTGTTCCCCATCAATCTTGAGGGAGGTATCAGGTGGCTCGGTCCTGGGCCTTGTACTGTTCAACATCTTTATTAATAACTTGGATGAACGAATAGAGGAGATGCTTATCAAATTTGCAGTTGACACAAAACTGGGAGGGATAGCCAACACCTTAGAAGAGAGAAACAAGATTCAAAATGATCTTGACGGGATGGAAAGCTGGGCCAAAACTAACAACATGAAATTCAACAGATATATATGTAAAGTTCTGCATTTAGGTAAGAAAAATCAAATACACAAGTATAGGATGAGTGATATCTCACTTGGCAGCTGTACATTTATTTATTTTATTTATTTATACAAAAATTTGTATCCCGCATCCTCCTGCACATCCTCCTACACACTGGCCGCTCGGAGCAGTGCACAACATAAAAAACATCAATAAAACCATATAAAATACTACAATACATAAAATGTACATCATAAAATTTCAGCAGCATCTAAGGCAAAACAAAACCCCTCCTCCCACCCTCCCCACCCCCTCCCCAAAGGCCTGGCAGAACAACCAGGTCCTACAACATCTACGGAAAGCGGGGAGGTTCGGAGACAGACGGGCCTCCAATGGGAGGGAGTTCCACAGTTGATGTTCAGCCACCAAGAATGCCCTCTTTGCCATCACCACCTGGCATACCCGGGGAACTTTGAGTCGGGTGCCCCTGGCCAACTGCAAGGGCTGCAAAATGACCCTGGGCCTGAGGTGGTCTCACAGGTAAGCAGGACCCAAGCCATGAAAGGGATCTTGGGGTTGTAGTTGACCACAAGCTGAACATGAGTCAGCAGTGTGATGCAGCTGCTAAAAAGGGTTGCAATTTGAGGTTGCATTAACAGAAGCAAAGTGTCCGGGCCACTAGACGTAATAGTTCCACTCTATCCTGTGCTGGTCAGACCTCATCTGGAGTATTGTGTCAAGTTCTCGGCACCACATTTTAAGAAGGACATTGACAAATTGGAACGGGTTCAAAGGAGAGCAACAAAGATGGTCAGGGGTCTGGAAATCAAGTCTTATGAGAAAAGGTTGAAGGAACTGGGTATGTTTAGCCTGGAGAAGACTAAGGGGAGACATTATAGCCATCTTCAAATATCTGAAGGGCTGTCACATAGAAGATGAAACGGACTTGTTCTCTGTTGCTCCTGAGGGCAAGACTACAACCAATGGGATCAAATTACAAGGAAGCAGATTTAATTACAAGGAAGCTAAACATTAGGAAGAACGTCCTAACGGTAAGAGCTGTTCGACAGTGGAACAGACTGCCTAGGGCAGTGGTGTCTTCTTCACTAGAGGTTTATGAACAGAGGCTGGACGGCCATCTGTCAGGGATGCTGTAGTTGTGGATTTCCTGCACTGAGCAGGAGGTTGGACTAGATGACCTCTGAAGCACCTTCAAACTCTAAGATTCTATGATTCCATCCACTCTGCTTGAACTTACACCAGAGCCTTCACACTGTTAGAGATGGCTTAATGGGGAACAGTCAACATGGATTTCGCAAAGGGAAGTCATGCCTCACTAATCTATTGGACATTTTTGAGGGTGTAAATAAGCATGTGGTTAAGGATGAGCCAGTTGATATAGTGTATCTGGATTTTCAGAAAACATTTGATAAGGTTATGATGAGGGAAATTAAAAAGTCATGGGATAAGAAGCAGTGTCCTGTTGTGGATTGGTAATTGGTTATAGGAGAGGAAACAAAGAGTAGGACTAAATGGTCAGTTTTCACAAATAGTGGAGTGCCACGGGGATCTGTGCTGGGACCGGTGTTGTTTAACGTATTCAGTAATGATCTGGAAAAGGGAGTAAAGGATGAGATGATCAAAGTTGCAGATGACACAAAGTTATTTAAGGTAGTTCAAACACAAGTGGACAGTGAAGAATTACAGATGGATCTTGTGAGACTGGGTGACTGGGCATCTAAATGGCAGATGAAATTTAATGTGGACAAGTGCACAGTGATGCATATAGGGAAAAACAATCCAACCTATAAGTACAAAATGCTGGGTTCTAAATTAGGGATTACCAATCAGGAAAGGACCTCTGAGTCTATGGGTATTTTCAGAAGTTACGAGATCACAGTGAACCACGGTGAATACCCACCTGTGGTCACTGTGTCTCAAACGCCTGTTTGGCGGCCGCCAGATGTTCGCCACGGTCAATCTGCACAAGGGGTCAATTTGAACCATGCTTCCCGGGTTAGCCGGGGGAATGTCCTGGGAAGCATGGTTAAACGGACCCCCGGCAGGGACCAAAAAAAAGTAACATCTGGCCGCTCGCCACGGCCCGGGATCACCAGCGGGATCCCGGGCTGTGGCACATTTATTTATTTATTTATTTATATTTATTTTATAGATTTATATCCCGCCCCCTCCTGCAATGCAGCTCGGGGCGGCTAACAGCAATAATAAAAAACAATTAAAATCAATTAAAATATAAATATAAAATGCATCAATAAAACAGGGATAAAGGACAGTAGTAAATAAATAAATGGGCGGGGGATTAAAATCACCCCCCC
>QEPC01004588.1:1883315-1915751 GCA_003113815.1 Sphenodon punctatus | reverse complement strand
CCCCCCCCTCCCGGATTCCCCACCGGGATCCCCCCAGCACGTCTGATATGGTGTGATGGGGTGACCCCGGCGGGGAACGAATGGGTTGATTTCGGTACGGGGCCAATGGGCCCCGTAACGTTTGAAATCATCCATTGTGGGCAGTCACCGCAATCCCAAGTGGGATCTGTGTGGGATCGACGTGGACTCTGCATGGCACAATGTGCTCTCAGTGGACATGTGTGCAGCTTGTGCGTGATGCACGCAGGTCATGGGATTGGCCCCATTACACTGAAATCCTCAGCTCAGTGTGTAGCGTCGGTCAAAGAGAACAGAATGTTAGGAATTATTTATAAAGGGATAGAAAATAAAACTGAAAATATCACAATGCCTCTGTATAAATCTATGGTGCCACCACACCTTCAGTATTGTGTGCACTTCTGGTCACCCCATTTCCAAAAAGATATAGTAGAAATAGACAAAGTACAAAGAAGGACAACAAAGATGATAAAGGGTATGGAGCATCTTCCCTACGAAGAAAGGCTTGATATGCTAGGGCTCTTCAGGTTGGAGAAGAGACGAAAGGATGTGATAAAAGTTTATAAAATCATGAGTTGTGTGGAACGAGTAAATAGGGAACTGTTATTTGTCCTCTCAAATAGTACTAGAACTAGGGGACACTCCATGAAACGAACAAGTAGCAGATTTAAAACAAAACAAAGAAAGTTATTTTTTTCACTAAATATACAATTAAGTTGTGCAATTTGTTGCCTGAAGATGTGTTCAAGGTCAGTAGCATACCTGGCTTTAAAAAAGGACTGGACAAGTTTCTGGAGGATAGGTTCAGTAGCATCTATTTGCTGGGTAGGTTTGGGGGAATGTAACCTCTTACTGTTGGCTGCTGGGAGTGAACAACAAGGAATGGATCACTCCATTGTGACCTGTTGGGTACTTCTTCCAAGCAACCAAGCTTGGCCACTGTCGGAGACAGGTGCTAGGCTCAATGGACCATTGGTCTGATCCAGTATGACACTACGTTCTTATGACATCGAACAAAATCCTCCATTGACTCCAGTTGGCAATGGGATTGCATTCAGTGAGTGGGTGTAAAGGAATTCTCACCCAGATCTGGAGCAGAAATGGAGCCCTGCAACACCTGCAATTGCACTCCTCAACTCTCTGGAAATCTCTTATCCTACAGGTATGTAAATGACTTGTATCATCTTCAGAAATACTCCTTTCTCTACTCAGTGAAACTTCATTAGTTCAATTACATCAAAACCAGTGGAACAGAAAAGACTTGCTTTGGGAATATAGCTCAGCCATGATAAACATACAACAACGCATGGATAATAAAATTGTGTCCATAAAGATAAAATGTTTGGTTTGTCCCCGCATTGCAAAAGAAAGTGACAGACACAAAAGTTTGGGGATAAAAACGGCCACAGCTCTTTTATTAAACTCAACTTCAGCAATGTGGGATAAAGAACCAAACAAAATCCCCAAATTGCAAAGCCCAGTGGATTAAATTCCCAGGGCAGACACCAGTGCCTCAATTGATTCAAAAATCCTGACCGCCTCCGCCCCTTATGTCGGGGTCTGGAGGAAAGAGTGATGAAGTGCACAAGCTATGGATTATGCTATCCAACTTATCTGTGTTGATGGTGATTACCTCATGAGGTTTGATTCAATGCCGTGGATTGGACACCCCCTAATCGACATTAGCTCCATTCTCACCTCATAAGAAGGTTATTATTAATTATTATTATTATTATTATTAACAAACATTTATATAGCGCCAGCAGTGTACCTGGCACTTTACAAAGTAATAAAATAGACACGGTCCCTGACTTACAATCTGAGAGACAGGAACTGGGGGAGAGACATAGGAAGGGGCACAGAGGGAGAGACAAGGGGTCTAACATACATGAAGATGCGAGGTCTCAAGTGCACGTACTTGGCTTGGTTATGATGAGAATGACAGCAGGCAGGTCCATGTTGCAAGGATAAGGGTAAACCGATCGTAGGTATAGGAATAGTGGCTCAGCAGGATAAAGAGTCAGACAGAGCAGAGCGAAAGAGGTGAGTTTTAAGGAGAGATTTGAAGGTATGAAGGGAGGGGGCAAGGCGGATGTGGACAGGGAGGGAGTTCCAGGCATGGGGGGCAGCAAGTGAGAAGGGACGAAGGCGCTTAGGGGAGCAGGGAAGGCGTGGAAGGGTGAGAGAAGGGACAGAGGAGGAGCGAAGTGCACGGGCTGGAGTATGGAGGGCGATAAGTGCAGAGAGGTAGGGGGGAGCAAGGTTGTGAAGAGCTTTATAGGTGAAGACTAGGAGCTTGTGCAGGATTCGTTCAGGAAGGGGAAGCCAGTGAAGCGAAGAGAGGAGGGGCTGCACATGGTCGAAGCGACTGGCGAGGTAGATGACCCTGGCAGCAGAGTTTTGGACAGAGATGAGGGGAGAAAGGTGAGACCGGGGAAGGCCAGTGAGAAGGAGGTTACAGTAATCGAGGCGAGAGATGACCAGAGCATGAACAAGAGTTTTGGCAGACGAGACAGAGAGAAAAGGGCGAATCTTAGCAATGTTATGGAGGGAGAAGCGACAGGATTTAGCAACAGAGTCAATGTAGGGTTTAAAAGAAAGGGCTGAGTCAAAGATGAAGCCTAGGCTACGGGCTTGGGGGACAGGCAGGATGGTGACTCCATCAATAGTTATTGACAGTGAGGAAGGAGAGGAAGGATGAGGGGGGAAGATAAGGAGTTCAGTTTTAGCCATGTTGAGTTTGAGTTGACGTTGAGACATCCAGGTAGAGATGTCAGAGAGACAGTTGATGAGACGAGCTTGAACAGAGGGAGAGAGAGAGGGAGTAGAGAGATAGAGTTGAGTGTCATCAGCATAGAGGTGGTATTGGAAGCCATGGGAGGCAATGAGTTTGCCTAAGGATGAGGTATAGATCGAGAAGAGGAGAGGGCCAAGAACAGAGCCTTGAGGAACACCAACTGAGAGGGGGAAGGAGGAGGAGGCGGAGTTGGAGAGAGACACATTAAAGGAGCGGTCAGAGAGGTAGGAGGAGAACCAGTTATGGACAGAGCCACAAAAGCCAAGGGAGTGAAGGGAATCCAGCAAGAGTGAGTGGTCAACAGTATCGAAGGCAGCAGAGAGATCAAGGAGGACAAGAATGGAATAGAGACGTTTAGATTTAGCCACCAGAAGATCGTTGGTGATCTTAGCGAGAGCAGTTTCAGTAGAATGAAGGGGGCGGAAGCCAGATTGGAGGGGGTCAAGGGAGGAGTTGGAGGATAGGAAGTCAAGGCAGCGGGAGTAGACAACACGTTCAAGCAGCTTGGAAGCAAAAGGAAGGAGTGAAACAGGACGATAGCTAGAAGGGTCAGAGGGGTCAAGAGTGGACTTTTTGAGAATAGGAGACACTGCTATTGCTGCGCTGCCCGGGGCGTTGAGCCCTTCCTGCCCACCTCTTCACGAATGGGTTGCCTATTGCCTCTGGATGCTGGCCGGGGGGGAGACACCGTAACCCCGCACCTGACTTCATCGAGACCCCCTGAGTGCTACGCCTTCCCGCGAGCCCTCTGATCGCATTGGACGCAGTTGGTAACTGGGAGGAGATACCTCCCCGGGAGCTTTGAAATTGCTGCGCTGCCCAGCGATGTTGAGCCCTTCCTGCCCACCTCTTCACAAATGGGTTGCCTATTGCCTCTGGGTGCTGGCCGGGGGGGAGACACCAGGACCCCGCACCTGATTTCATCGAGACCCCCCGAGTTCTACGCCTTCCCGCGAGCCCTCGTATCGCATTGGATGCAGCTGGTAACTGGGAGGAGCTACCTCCCTGGGAGCTTTAAAACTGCTGCACTGCCCGGCGGCACCGGAGACATGCCTAAGGGCAGTGCGACTAAGGGCGTGGCCTTGTGCGCGCGGCTTTAGGTGAGGACTGCCGAATCGACATCAGTCTAGGAGGGGGTTTGTGCTTAGTCTTGGGGGTGGGATTGGAGAGTTAGCTGTAAACTTGTGTAATTTATTTTATTCTGTTGTTTTAGTTAAGTAATTTATCCCCTTGGGAAATGCCTAAAAAAAGGCAAGAATTTGGGGGTAATAACGAGGAAAAGAGCCAAACAACTCCAGCTCACAGAGTGTTTTCCTTCGGCAGTAGCTTCCCCAAGGCCCGAGGGGGATGGGTCCTTGCAACAGACCTCGGGTCCATCTATGAATGATTTTGCTGAAGGAGGGGCCCCTTTGCCTGTTGGCAGGAGCCCCCTGGTACCCCTCATGCTCCAGGGGTCTGGAGCTTTGGAGGTTGAGATCCCCCGTGATGGCCTGGGGGCTATGCTACCCAGGTCGGCATTTTTGGACTCCTCCTTACTCGAGTGTGCCAGAGCTTTTAAGCACCAGGGTGAGCGCTGGCTTGATATGGCTGTCAAAGCCCGGGAGCACTCGGGAGCTTTTCAGGGGCCCCGGGTTCTTCCCCCAGAGAAGAGGCATGGTTTTGCCCGGGATTTTACAGGAGGGAATAAGCCCCTTTTTTCAGCTTCCATGGCTATGGAGGGGGATAATCTCTGGCCATCTCGCTGTTTAGGGGGGTGGGGGAACCCAGATCCAGAGTTACTATTGGATGTTGAAGCGCCTAGGATCCCAAATGGGACTTTGTCCCGTCCCATGGATCGGGGTGTGTGTGGGGAGTGGCAGGGGGTATTGGATATATCTATGCAGGCCAAATTAGGAGAGGGGGGATCCCCAGAGGAGTCCACTGGTCTGATACTTCCTCCCAGAGTTACTGGGTTGGAATCCCCGGAGGACCAAGTTTCTGTGGATGAGCTAGATCTGTCCCTAAATGGATCCACAGGGAGGGAGGGAGCCCCGACTGCCCCTATAGGCCACATTCATGACCCAAGGGTTATTATCCCTGAGAGCCTGAAGTTTCGGGTGCAGGCCTGCTGCTGTTCTTCGCAGGTTGAAGCCAATAGGATTCTCATGGCTAGAATTGAGGGGATCGACCTTAAACTTCAGGACTTCCAGAAACAGCTGAGTGGGATCCTGGAGTGCTTGAGCGATCTGAAAGGGAACAAGCCTGTATTGGTCCCACAGAGCGTGGATCAGATGGCTCAGACATCTCCCTTGTATGGCCTAGGCCCCTTGAGGGCCCCACTCAAGACGGACAAGCATGAAAGTGCAGTTACCCCCATAGTGGAAGCGTTGACCTTTATGGTCTACCCGCTGCCATCGGGAGTATATCTATCTTGG
The DNA here is from genome assembly GCA_003113815.1 of Sphenodon punctatus. Lineage (NCBI taxonomy): Eukaryota > Metazoa > Chordata > Lepidosauria > Sphenodontia > Sphenodontidae > Sphenodon > Sphenodon punctatus. Next base: position 1,910,522 of record QEPC01004588.1, on the reverse strand, counting down.
GATTCTAAATTTTCCATTGCACACCATATCTCTGCAATTCTGGGTTGTTATTTTTTGCCATCATATATAAGTCATTTTTTTTATTTGCCAGCTAGGGGGCGTCCTTTAAGGATAGTTATTTATTTCTCTACACCTGGGATAACAGATTGGCTTCTTCTTAATACTTATTTTCTTAGCTTATGGGGGGTTTATGTGGCAAAAGTATATGCCAAAAAGGGAATAGGCCCCTTGTTGTCCCAACGCCTGTCCACTACTCCAGCTTCACGGGAGGGTAATTCTAATCAGACTCAACTAGGTAGGGAGAAGCCTAGTGTTGTTTTGGATTCTTTTAATACCTGTGGGGGACAAAATTTAACTGAAATAGAAGCTTCATCTGCTCCCCTTACTGTAGCCCCAACTGTGGGTTTTCCATCATTGTGGCTACAGCGGAACCTAAGCAGGACCACTTTTCTCCTGGGGCCTCTGTCTTGGATGCCTTGGCTGGCCCACGGGTGCCCCTCCCTGAGGGGCCAGCTGGTCGGACCTCGCTAGGGACTTATGCAGATACTTTGCCTGTTAGTCAGGTGCCTGAAGCTTATTTATCTTCCAAGATATCTCCATTAGTAACCCAGGTCTCCCAGTTACAATGTCCGATAATCTTGAGTCCAGGTTTGAATAAGCATGGGGTGGTGAGAAATAAGTTGGGTTTCCCCTGTAGAGGGGCCTCAATCTTTGATGAGTTGTTGGCTGTGGATTATGCTTGTAGATCCATTGTTTGTGGGACCACAGGTAACCCTAGTTGATTAAATGGAGCAACTTTAGGTCAATAGATATGGAGGTGGAAGTTCCCATGGGCTTAGGTATTGGTTTATATAATTTGTATTTGTGTATTTGTGTGTGTTTTGTTAAGCAATGGCCTATGGCTAAGCTATAATAATAAATTAATTCATAGGAGAGACTGTGGCATGTTTGAAGGCAGAAGGGAAAGAGCCAGTAGAGAGGGAGAGGTTGATGATGTGCAGGAAGGAGGGGGCGACAGTGGGAGTAATGGAGGTGAGGAGGCGGGAAGGAATGGGATCAAGGGGGCAAGTGGAAGGGTTGGAGGAGGCGAGCAGAGAGGAGATTTCCTTAAGGGAGGCAGGGGAGAAGGAGGACATGAGAGAAGGAGGGGGAGGAGGGAGAGGGGTGGGAGTGGGAAGAGAGGAGTGGGAAGCGATGTCGAGGCGGATCTTGTCTATCTTGGAGGTGAAGAAGGAGGCAAGATCCTGAGCAGAAAGGGAAGAAGGAGGGGGAGGACAGGGAGGCTTGAGGAGGGAGTCAAAGGTAGAGAACAGGCGGCGAGGGTCCCGAGAACAGGACTCAATGCGGGAGGCATAGTAGTGTTGTCTAGCAAGGGAGATAGCAGAAGTAAGGGTGGAGAGACAGAATTTGAAGTGAAGGAAGTCAGCGTGAGAATGGGATTTGCGCTTATATAGGATGAGGATTGAAGGAGAGATCAGCGACAGAGCAGTTTCTAGAGAGGACAAGATCAAGAGAATGGCCATTAGAAGGTGTCTCTAAATCCATAATTCAGTCCATTTCCTAGGCTTCTCCTTCCACTGGACATCCACCACAAGGGTAGCCAGCTATGCTGGGCATGCTCACCACCCCCAAAACCCCAGACTGCTTCAAATCAATGACCTGAGTACTCCATGCAACTCTCTTAAATAGAGATCGTTGCCCTGCGGCAACAGGTGGACACCATTGTTTCTAAACAATTCCAGACTTAATCACACAATGGCATTCTGGTCTATCCATGTGACCCCACTCCCTGTGTTCAACAACCAACTCTTAATTTCCTGAATCACCCAGCTAATGCACCTGACTTCTGAAGAATGACCCGATATATTGGGCGGAGATATTAGCCCCCTTGTTTACTTATATAAATGAATTTGGCACTCTCCCGCGTGTTTGGTTGGCCAGTACGGTAGTTCCCATTTACAAAAAAGGGGATCCAACGGACCCGGGTAATTACCGGCCGATAAGCTTGTTGAGCATTATAGCTAAACTTTACACTCGCCTCTTGCTGAATAAATTACAATGATGGATAATAACCCAAGAATTAATTGAACCTGAAAAGATTGGCTTTCAGAAGGAACTCCTTCCTTGCTGTCCTCACAGCCTCAACATAGGACCGCAAATGGGCCCTATGGAGAAGTTGGTCGGAGTCAGATCGAGTCTGACGCCAGCGTCGCTCCAGCCTCCTGCCTACTCATTTACAATTACAATAATGATAACAAAAATGGTTATATTCATGACTTTTATTTCATTAACTAAAATGTCAAATAATAATAACAAAAATAAAAACAAAAAAGACATTTTGTTTTTGAAATAAATGGGAAAAAACTGAAAAAATGTATTTCCAGCTATATGTTTTAAATCTTATTCAATTCTGATGAAATGTGGGATAATTGTACCACCAATGAAGGGCTCTATGTGTGCCAATTTTCAAAAAGATTAGATAAAGAAAACTGATTTTATAAGTAATTGAATATTGTGATTTTAAGAAAAGCTCCATACACATTCATGTCTACAGTTTCTTTATCTTCCATCCAATTTGCATGAAACCTGTGAATATTATGTCGTGCCACAAGCTAATCACTCCTGCTAATTTTCAGGAAGATTGGATAAAGTATCCTGATGGTATAAGACATTAATTTAAAAATAAATTTCCAGCAGTAACATTTTTATATTCCATTATGATTACAAAATATTTGGTGGTAATGTATCCCACACCTTCCCTGTTCCTTATGCCAAAATACAGGACAATTTGATAAAAGGACCAAATTTTATAAGCAATTGAAGTTGTCCCCTTGAAGACCATTATTCAGATAAATCGCAGCATGAGCACATGCAGTGCCAGTCAGAAAAAGGCACTTGGCATGACAGGGGGAGGGATGTTGTAGGAGGGAGGATGTGGAGAAACCCAAAAGAATGACAGACACATTCACTGGCCAATTACTGCATACTTCCAGCTTTACAGGACCAATCTGTAGTGGCTTCGAGGCGGGCATAGGAGGCGACCCTCAGGATGTTAACACGAGACCCCCTGCCACATGAAATTATTGGGGGGTTAGTTTCCCAACATTTGCTCTATCTTTAAATTTAGGGGAATTAGCCAAGTTAGGGGGTCCCCTCGTGTTCAAGGGATCAAGCTGAGGACAGTACACGCTACAGCAGTTTATGTATCCTCCCCAAATAGAAAGAGAGAGAAGGAGACAGGTATTCAAAAACAACAGGTTTATTGGTTTATAACACAGAGAAACACAGAAACACAGCCCCGGTCTGGCTGGTGGGGTTTAAACACAGGCGGCTTGCGGGGATGGTAGGAGAAGAGGGGGCGGGGGGTATTCCAGTGTTGGCTCAGCGAGGGGGAGCAAGAGAACGCGATAGGGAGAGAGAAAGAGACAGGGAGGGGAAAAAGGGCTTCCCCAGCTGGGAAAGTCTGGACTGAAGTTACCTTTCCTGGCCTGTTGAGATGGGACAGGCAGCCCACGGATCCAGCGGAGTTCAGGGGATGGAGGAAAAAGCAAAAAGGGCAGACCAGAGTCTGGGAGAAAATCCTAACACAGACATGCACAGAGCGACCTGCACATATCTGGGTCCAAAAACTTCTCAGAGGTGGAAGGGAAACTGTGGGGCAGTTATTGGGTACTGAGAAAAGGTTTCTGGGAGGCTACGCAGGATCGCTTGGGGTGTACAATAGACTGACGAGGGGAGGGTACTTCCATGACAAAGAGGGCTATACTAGATGCCCAAGATATCTTTGTCACAGGGAGGGGAGGTAAGGCTAACGACGGTCTTTAGAGTACAATGGGTGTGTGTCTGGTTTCTCTTGGGGAATGCAGGGATTGGGGGGTTTCTGTACTGAGTCCTGGCTACCAGTTCCTTGTTACAATCAGGGTGAGTCCTCCTGCTTAATGACCCCATTCTTTACTTAGAGGGCTCTCCCTTCCAGTCTGTTTTTCAACCTTTGGCTAGTATCTTTCCATGAGTGTCTCCTTGTTGCTATGGCTAGGGTAGCTGGGCCCGATCCGTACTTTCTATCCATTTTCATCTGCACCCCCACTTTCTGCTTATGCATCTCGCATGGGGAGGCTTCCCTGTCAAGCCTCTATCCCCATGTTCTCCGACCTCAGTTGGTTCCTGGGGGCTTTTTGCATGCCCTTCTTCTCAGGTCCCTTGGCCTCAGTTTACATAGCAAGAGTGGGGGGTGGTGATACCCATTGTCGGGGAATTTAGGGGTCCATTCTTATCAAGTAAGGCATAGAAGGGACATAACTGGGACATTGGGGATAGAATACCAGCAATCGGGAAACACAGTTTACACATCAAGGCTGGCCAATTATCATCACAGTCACATCCTGCAGCACTGTGACAGAGGACATAAGAGAATCTCCATTGGTTCTTCCCTAAACAGTTGCTTCTGACTTCCCAGTAACAAGTGGGGGAGAGATGTTGGAATGGTCACAGAACAGAATAAGGATATTTGGTTGACATTTCTGCTGGCCAATAGGCATCACAAACCGATCTCATACCACAGTGACACGTCAGAGAATCCCTGCCATAGGCTCCTTCTCTGCATATGCTGTGCAGGCATATAAAATTTGGACCCTTTATCACATCTTTCTTATATTTGGCAGAGATGATCATGAAAGTGTGATTTACAGGCCTGTCAAATTTCATGTACAGTGGTTGGAATACAAAGTTGTTAAGTCAGACATACATTTATAAGTTAATTGCTTATACCACCAGAATCCTTTATCAAATCCTTCTGAAAGTTGGCAGAGATAGTAAATATGGGAAGGGGTATAAACTTTCCAAGTTTCATCTACATTAAATGTGAGGCAAAGATGTTACAGCTAAGAATGTATATAAAGATTTTTGCGAAGTAATATAATAATTCAACTACTTCTAAAATTGGATTTCTTAATCCAATCTTTGTGGAATTTGGAAAACCTAATGCATTCCATTTGGAATATAACTATGACAAGTATCAGCCAAATATAATGAAAAACAAAAAAGGTACAGCCAAAAATGTGTTTTCCATTTAAACCAATGGAAAATGAAAATGAAAGCAAAAAAACAACAACCAGATTTAAATAATGAACATGAAAAATGAAAATGAAAATGACATGGGCCCCTGGTGCACACCTCTACCATCAGCCAGGGTCTAAGCATTAGCCACATGCAAGAGCCCCGAAAGGCAAGACAATTCACATATAGGGGCAGACCATTTTTCGTCTGTAAGCCCCATATATTCTATCACACAGGGATTAAGTAATTGCCATATGTTAGCCCCAAGAAGGGCAAGGCATTATTTTTCAAGGATTAAACCCTGATTTTGTAATCCCTGGGCTTTACCCTGAAGGTGTAATATTAGCCGACCACAAGCCCATCTGGACTAGGTTGCTTGTAGATGGGGGATTAAGCTGGATAGAATAATTTTGTTTTTAATAGTGTAGTTTGTAATATATTGTTTTATATTTGTTGTATTTTATATTGTGTTGCTGTGCATTGATTTATATTGTTAATGGTGCATGGTGAAAGCCGAACCAATAAATATCTATTGGTTGATTGATTAATGAGAGCCAAAGTGTTCCATAGGAAATCCCATGAAGTCTAAACAATATCACAATACTTCTATGAACTGGTATCTAGTCAGTGGTTATCCAGGATTGTGAATGAACAAGGGACCCTGCCCAGAAGGTCGACGAGACATGGAGAACCACAGTGCTAGGACTGGGCATGCAACATAGTCCCTGGACTCATAGAGTTGCACCATCACTCCACTCCCTCGCTGATCCACCTTGGCTTAGTGAACCCTCAGCAACACAAAGCCCACACTCCATTCCAGGTCTCCTACCTGCAAGGCCCTACTTGACCTGTCAAAATGTAATACCACAACCAGCTCTCAAACTTGGAATGCCTCATAAATATAACTTTAACGGAAGTTCCAAACAGAATTTCCTCACTTGCAGATGAACAGATCCCTCCCAACCTGTGTATTTGTTAGCAATGGTGGGGACACTGGGAATCTATTATCAACAGTTCTGCCACCCTGCCTGCCCCATGATTCCCAGGTCCCAGGAGAGCTTGGCCCTAGAGGCAGAAGCTGCAGGGAGGATAGCCACATACACCTGTGTGTTTCTCTGTCTCCTCCCCCAGGTAAGCTGCTTATAGCAGAGGGCTGCCCTCAGGGCGGCGGCCGAAGGGCGAAGCAGCCATTGGCAGAGCCAAGGAGGCAGAGGCAGCCCGCTTTGCATGAGAGTCGTCAGCTCCCAGTTGCTGTATTTATCATCCCTGGTGGCGGAGGCTGCAGAGCGGGCTCCGGGCAGGGCCACCGGTTGGAGAAGAACACATGTGGGGAAAGAAAGACTCTAGCGCACTCTCCATCTGGGGCCTGTTTCCCTGCTGCTCCCGCTCCCGCTGGGACCGGGACATCTTTGGCACACACCCCAAGCTGGACTAGCTACCAGAAGTGCCGAGGGGCACTTAAGGGAAGGGCCGGCGTCCATGAGCCGAAGGGCTGTGGCAAAGGGTGTGGCTGTTTGGGGCCCTTCGGGGCTCAGAGGGGGCAGATGGGGGAAGTTATGTGGGGATGGAGAGATAAGGCGAGGGCTGATGGGTGAGATTAGGGGGAAAGTATGTCCATGAGCTTGGCCTCATGTAGGGAGGGGAAAAGGAAGGAAGGAGGAGAAATGGGGAATGGTGGATGAAAAGAAGTAGGGGGGGGTCAATGCTCTGTGGAAATGGAAAGGATGGGGTTGTGGAGAGGAGTTATGAGATGGGTAAGGGAGGTGGTAAGGAGCTGCGTGTTGATGGTGTGCCCTGGGTTGGGTTGGTAAAGGAGAGGGGAGAGTGGGAGGAATTATATGAGCTAATTATCATTGCTGATGTTGGTTTGGTGGGGCCACCTCCCCCTGGTGAGAGAGGTGTGGAGGTGGCCAGGCTTTCCCTGCTGGCAGCAGGGGAGGAGTTGGTGGTGGATGGGACCTACCCTGTTTTTGTGGGGGAGGTTATAGAGTGGGACGTTAGTTGAAGGTTGGGAAATGTGCTGTGAATATCATGTATGTTTAAATTGCATATTATGTTAGCTCACCGTTGTTTGAAATGTTTTTGGGGCTCCCTGCGTGGAAATCCCCAGAATTGTTATTATGTTGTTGTAAGCCGCCTCAAGTCCTATGGGAGAGAGTGCGGGGTATCAAATAAATATGGAATGGAATGGAATGGAATGATTCCACCATGTTCCTTAGAAGTGGGTTCTATCCTGATTCCGATAACCCTGTGAGTTGACTGAAATAAGAAATGTTGGCCAGTGATTGTTCTGGGGGCCAAACCACTCTGCAGAAGGTGTAGCCCATATTGTATTAACTGTGACAGGGGAACTGGGAAAGTACAGTTCCACTCTCAAGCTGACTGAAAAGCCTGAAATTCCCTAAAGACCCTCTAATATGCTTCCCTTGTTGCGAGAGCTCTGTAGCCCTGGTCATTCCTCTCGGGGAGAACCCAGAGGGTTGTCCTGGGAGCAGAAACATCTAGCCCCTGGGCTCTGGACTGTGCCATTCCGCAAGGTTCAATCCTGTCTCCTTTATTGTTTAATGTATATATGCAGCCCTTGGGGGAGATCGTGAGAGGGTTCGGTGTGCATTGTCACCAATATGCTGATGATACCCAGCTTTATCTCTCTTTTTCAGCGGACCCAGGTCCTGCCATCTCCGTGCTATCTCAGTGTTTGGAGGCCGTGGCGAGTTGGCTATGGCAGAGCAGACTGAAGCTCAATCCCGATAAGATGGAGGTGATGGTGGTAGGCCGAGTGGGGAAGGTGTTGCCCCCTCTTGTGAAGGGGGTACGCCCCTCCATGGCCCAGCAAGTTGGGAGTCTGGGAGTGTTATTGGATGTGGGCCTCCGTCTAGATCAGCAGGTGGATGCGGTGGCAAAGGCAGCTTTCTGCCAGCTGTATCTGGTGCGGAGGCTGTGCCCGTACATCTCCAGACCCAACCTGGCCACTTTGATCCATGCCTTCATCACCTTGAGGCTGGACTACTGTAACGCACTGTACATGGGGCTCCCCTTGACGCGGGCCCGGAGGTTGGAGCTAGTGCAGAATGCAACGGCCCGTCTCCTAACAGAGACGGGCCAACGAGAGCACATAACACCAGTGTTCCATGCACTGCACTGGCTGCCTGTAACGTACCGAGCCAGATTCAAGGTATTGACCTTGATCTATAAGGCCCTGTATGGTCTTGAACCTGGATACCTCAGGGACCGCCTCGCCCTCCATGACTCAGGATGGTCCCTCTGGTCCACTGGGGGCACCTTCCTGGAGGTCCCCCGCGTAAAGCAGGGGGCTACAATGGAGAGGGCATTCTCGGTGGCTGGGCTGCATTTGTGGAACTCCCTTCCAGAGGAAGCATGGCTGGGCCCGAGTCAGTTGGCCTTCCGTCGAGCCTGCAAGATATGGTTGTTCTCTCAGGCCTTCAGAGGCAGGGAGGGGAGCGTGGGTTAAATTTTGTGTGTGTGTGGGGTGTGTGTGTTTTAAATCTGTTTTAATAATAATATTGGAATTTTGTACAGTGGTTTTATATTGTTGTAAATTGTTTTATTTTGTGTTGGAAGCCACCTTGAGATGCCGTAGGCATGAGGGGGCAGCATATAAATGCAATAAAATAAATAAATAAATAATAAATAAGTATGAAAAAGATCTAAGATCCAAGGCTCCACAGCTCTGATGGGAAATACTTCGGTGTTCGCCTTGTCCCAGGAGCAAGCACACAGAAGCACTCCATCCGATACTGAGAAAGGGTGTCTACTGTCTTGTTGCACAGGTCTGGTATATGCAAAGCAGAGAAAAGTATGTTAATTTTAAGACATGAAAACACAAATGCCCTGACCAACCTCATCAGCATACGTGATTTTAAAGACAGCATGTTGATAACCTGATGTACGGCCATATTGTCACACATGCGGCTCCTAAAGAGGTACGTCCATAGATGAATTGCCATAAGAATGCGAAAGATTTCCAGGAATGTTAAGTCCCTGGAGAAACCACTTCTTACCCATTCTTGTGGCCATGGTGCTACACACCAACTGCCCCTGAAAAAGATACCTATCTAATAACCCTAAGCTGTGTCAGAGTGGACATGTTGCTCTTCCTTCAAGAGTAGGTGTTCCCACAAGATGCTAACTCCACTTTATTGCATCAAAAATGTCGTCCATCCATACCCCCAGGTCATTGGGTTTAAGCAGACCTCCCAGGGGAAGGAACTCCATAACTGTGGGGCAGCAACTGAGAATACACGACTGTGTACCCTCTTTGTAACAACTTCATGGGCAGTTTGCACTTGCCAGAGGGTTTCCTCAGCTGACCTAAGAGGCTGTTATGGGACATAGGAGAAGAGGTGGTCTTTCAGATACCTGGGGCCCAAGCTGTTTAGGGCTTTATAGGTTAAAACTAGCAGCATGAATTGTGCCCTGAATTGTGCCTGCAAAGCTATAGGAAGCCAGTGCAACCTCCAGAACACTGGTGTAATGTGCTCCTAGTGACCCATCCCTGAGAGAAGGTGGGCCGCTGCGTTCTGCACCAACTGACCACTGCTGCAAACTGACAATCCAGGTTCAGCAGTGGATCCAGGAGCAACCCAAGGGTGCGAACCTAGGAGACCAAGGCAGGGAGGACCCCATCAATGACAAGTGTTCCCACCTCCCCCATGTGACAGGATCAGCCAACCATCATCATCTCTGTCTTGTCTGGATTCAGCTTCATTTCAGCTCACCTGCATCCAGTCCTCAATGGCAGCCAGGAGAACCCAGAGGGTGGTGATGGGTGGTGGCCCATCACCACCCTGTGGGTTCTCCTGGCCAGGAATGAATGGAACCACTCAAGAGCAATCCCGCGCAACCCAGCCAGGTCCCACAGCCATGTCAACAACACTCCATGGTCAACAGTGTTTGGAGGCTGTGGCGAGTTGGCTATGGCAGAGCAGACTGAAGCTCAATTAAAGACTGCTGAAAGATCTAAGAAAATCAGCAGGGTACAATTCCGCCTGTCAATTTCCAAGCAGAGATCATCAACCAAGGTCACAAGCACAGTCTCAGTGCCACGCCCAGAATGAAAACCTGACTGACATGGGTCCAGGAAACTGACAGCATCGAGATACGCCTGGAGCTGCAGGGCAACTACCCATTCAACAACCTTCCCTAAAAAGGGGAGGTTAGAGACAGGGAAATAGCTGGCTGGAGAGTCAGCATCCAAAGATGGCTTCTAAAGCAGCTAAACTTCAGCTCTTCTTAATGGGAGCTGGATTGTGCTCAAAGTCAGTAGCAGATCGGAACAAATAATTTGGCCTTTATAATTTTGTTTGACAAATAAGGATGCAGTTTTGAAACTGGTTCCTTAATCTGGGTTTAGTCTTGTAAGAATTCTGGGTAACAACAGACATGCCTGAGGCCCGCTGTGGCCTGCTTCAGCCTCAGACCACCTCACATCTGATTTTGCGCCACCAGATGGGGATGGAGGACTGCAGTCTTGCGGCTATCAGGCTCCCTGCCCTCCCTAAGTGAGGCACTGACAACCCCAGCCAGCAACACCCACAGTGTCTCCTGGCTGGACAGGCATGGTTCTAATACACATCCTCTGCATTGGAGGGTGAGAGTAATTGAAGCTGATCCAAGAAAAATGGTCAAAACCGGGCCTCCTCAACCCCAAACTCTGACTGCACTCCAAACCCCAAACCCTGCACTCAAACTAAAAATGCCCAAGTCAAGCAAAATATGTGACTTTGTCTGCAAAGTTGGTGGCAATCTTGTCACAGTGGACAGCCAATTGGCTCCATTCCATCGCCCGCGGATCCCTGTGTGCAAGCCGTGTGTGCACACATGTGCACTGTTTCCACGCGGCACACTGTTCCGGCAGTAGAGATGCGATCTTCAGACCACAGAATTGGGCCCAATGATTCTACCTCCAGGTGGAGACAGTCAGGATGTAATAAGCTATTCACCACCAGGAAAAGCTCAACTGGATAGCACTTTGCACCACAGATCAACCATGGCATCGACAGGTAGGCCGTTGAGGTCAGCGAGTAAATCACCCAAAGAGTTCTGGAATCCTATTGGCGCCATTAGTCTTCAAGGATGGACCATCGGAACTGGTCTATCAGTCCGACGGGAGCAAAGGATAGTGAGGATCTGAAGGCAATGGTCCAACGATGACAACGTTGTCATAGGGTAATTTCAGACGTTACGGGATCACAGTCAACCACCCTGAATCACAGTGGATTCAGGGTGGTGGCTGTGATCGCGCGAACGTCTGTTTGAGGCCCACCAGATGTTCATCATGGTGTATTCCTGGCAGAGTTCAAAGCGAACCACGATTCTGGGGGTGAGGCCAGCCTCACCTCCAGAATCATGGTTAGCTGACCCACAATCAGGAATGGGGCGAAAGTAACGTCTGTTAGCTCGCCCCGTTCCGGACCGTGGTTTCAACTGCGATATGGGATTGGGTTCAGCAGCCAGATTGGCCACTGCGCCTGCCCATCTCCCCGAGGGCAGACAGCCAGAGGAGTGCGGGGGGGGGGCTGAGCAGCTGCACATCACGCCGTTCTGGGCAGCCCTGCCCCCTCCCTATTCCCCTCCGCAATCAGGCCGGCACGTCTAAAGGATGGCCGGTCTGATCATGGACCGGGATCCGAGACGGATCCTGGTCCAGGGTTCAGCGTGGTGGGCCAAAAGGCCCATCATGTCTGAAATTACCCATAATGACACCCCTGATAACTGGAACTCCCTTTTCCAGGCCAGTGCAAAACATAAGGTCCAATGTGTGTCCGGCCTTCTGTGTTGGGCTAGATATTACCTGGGATAGGCCCATGATTGTCATGGTGGCCATGAACTCCTTTTCTGCCCCTGAAAGGCCAGCTTCTGCATGTATACTGAAATCACCCAAGACAATAAGTCTAGATGATCCTAACACCACCTCTGAGACCAGCTTGTCTAGAGCAGTCAGGGAGTCTGCTGTGCAGTAGGGTGGTCAGTACACTAGCAAAATTCCCAATCTATCCTGGTCCCCAAACATGAGGTGGACACACTCCATGTTAGGCACGTGAGATACTGGATACCTTCAAGAGACCAGATTGTCTCCCTCCAGCTCCTTGCCCTTACTGAAACTTGGATCACTCCCTCGGACTCTGTCACGTCTGCTACCCTCTCCTGTGGGGGTCTCTCCTTCTCTCACCAACCCCGCCCTGAAGGACGGGGTGGTGGGGTGGGCCTCCTTCTTGCTAAATCCTGTCAGTTCCAACCAATTTCTCCTCCCCCCTCTCTCTCCTTCCATACCTTTGAGGCTCACTCCGTGCGCCTCTACTCCCCCCTCCATCTACGTGTTGCTGTCATCTACCGTCCCCCTGGTCCTCTCTCTTCCTTTCTTTCTGACTTTGAGTCCTGGCTCACTTTCTTCCTCTCTGTTGATATCCCCACTCTCATCCTTGGTGACTTCAACATTCATGTTGATGACCCATCTCAGCCCTCAGTCTCTCGCTTCCTCTCCCTAGCCTCCTCCTTCAACCTCCACCTTTGGACCAACTCCCCCACCCATACTAATGGCCATTCTCTTGATCTTGTCCTCTCTAGAAACTGCTCTGTCGCTGATCTCTCCTTCGATCCTCATCCTATATCAGACCACTTCCTTGCCTCTTTCAACATTTCCCACTGTCCCCCCTCCTCTTCCCCTTCTCTACGCCCCTTCCGTGACCTTCAAGCTATTGATCCCCTGGACTTTGCCTCCTCTCTCTCTCCCCTTCTTCCTACAGTCTTCTCTTCCTCCTCCCCTGACTCCGCTGTCTCTGCTCTCAACGCCTCTCTCTCCTCCACACTTGACTCCCATGCCCCTCTCTCTTCCCGCCCTGCCTTCTCCCACAACCCCCGTCCTTGGCTCACCCCTAGTATCCGCCACCTCCGTTCTTGCACTCGTGCTGCTGAACGACTCTGGCGCAAATCCCATTCTCACGCTGACTTCCTTCACTTCAAATTCTGTCTCTCCACCCTTACTTCTGCTATCTCCCTTGCTAGACAACACTACTATGCCTCCCGCATTGAGTCCTGTTCTCGGGACCCTCGCCGCCTGTTCTCTACCTTTGACTCCCTCCTCAAGCCTCCCTGTCCTCCCCCTCCTTCTTCCCTTTCTGCTCAGGATCTTGCCTCCTTCTTCACCTCCAAGATAGACAAGATCCGCCTCGACATCGCTTCCCACTCCTCTCTTCCCACTCCCACCCCTCTCCCTCCTCCCCCTCCTTCTCTCATGTCCTCCTTCTCCCCTGCCTCCCTTAAGGAAATCTCCTCTCTGCTCTCCTCCTCCAACCCTTCCACTTGCCCCCTTGATCCCATTCCTTCCCGCCTCCTCACCTCCATTACTCCCACTGTCGCCCCTTCCTTCCTGCACATCATCAACCTCTCCCTCTCTACTGGCTCTTTCCCTTCTGCCTTCAAACATGCCACAGTCTCTCCTATTCTCAAAAAGTCCACTCTTGACCCCTCTGACCCTTCTAGCTATCGTCCTGTCTCACTCCTTCCTTTTGCTTCCAAGCTGCTTGAACGTGTTGTCTACTCCCGCTGCCTTGACTTCCTATCCTCCAACTCCTCCCTTGACCCCCTCCAATCTGGCTTCCGCCCCCTTCATTCTACTGAAACTGCTCTCGCTAAGATCACCAACGATCTTCTGGTGGCTAAATCTAAACGTCTCTATTCCATTCTTGTCCTCCTTGATCTCTCTGCTGCCTTCGATACTGTTGACCACTCACTCTTGCTGGATTCCCTTCACTCCCTTGGCTTTTGTGGCTCTGTCCATAACTGGTTCTCCTCCTACCTCTCTGACCGCTCCTTTAATGTGTCTCTCTCCAACTCCGCCTCCTCCTCCTTCCCCCTCTCAGTTGGTGTTCCTCAAGGCTCTGTTCTTGGCCCTCTCCTCTTCTCGATCTATACCTCATCCTTAGGCAAACTCATTGCCTCCCATGGCTTCCAATACCACCTCTATGCTGATGACACTCAACTCTATCTCTCTACTCCCTCTCTCTCTCCCTCTGTTCAAGCTCGTCTCATCAACTGTCTCTCTGACATCTCTACCTGGATGTCTCAACGTCAACTCAAACTCAACATGGCTAAAACTGAACTCCTTATCTTCCCCCCTCATCCTTCCTCTCCTTCCTCACTGTCAATAACTATTGATGGAGTCACCATCCTGCCTGTCCCCCAAGCCCGTAGCCTAGGCTTCATCTTTGACTCACCCCTTTCTTTTAAACCCTACATTGACTCTGTTGCTAAATCCTGTCGCTTCTCCCTCCATAACATTGCTAAGATTCGCCCTTTTCTCTCTGTCTCGTCTGCCAAAACTCTTGTTCATGCTCTGGTCATCTCTCGCCTCGATTACTGTAACCTCCTTCTCACTGGCCTTCCCCGGTCTCACCTTTCTCCCCTCATCTCTGTCCAAAACTCTGCTGCCAGGGTCATCTACCTCGCCAGTCGCTTCGACCATGTGCAGCCCCTCCTCTCTTCGCTTCACTGGCTTCCCCTTCCTGAACGAATCCTGCACAAGCTCCTAGTCTTCACCTATAAAGCTCTTCACAACCTTGCTCCCCCCTACCTCTCTGCACTTATCGCCCTCCATACTCCAGCCCGTGCACTTCGCTCCTCCTCTGTCCCTTCTCTCACCCTTCCACGCCTTCCCTGCTCCCCTAAGCGCCTTCGTCCCTTCTCACTTGCTGCCCCCCATGCCTGGAACTCCCTCCCTGTCCACATCCGCCTTGCCCCCTCCCTTCATACCTTCAAATCTCTCCTTAAAACTCACCTCTTTCGCTCTGCTCTGTCTGACTCTTTATCCTGCTGAGCCACTATTCCTATACCTACGATCGGTTTACCCTTATCCTTGCAACATGGACCTGCCTGCTGTCATTCTCATCGTAACCAAGCCAAGTACGTGCACTTGAGACCTCGCATCTTCATGAATGTTAGACCCCTTGTCTCTCCCTCTGTTCCCCTTCCTAAGTCTCTCCCCCAGCTCCTGTCTCTCAGATTGTAAGCCCTAGGGGCAGGGACCGTGTCTATTTTATTACTTTGTAAAGTGCCAGGTGCACTGCTGGTGCTATATAAATGTTTGTTAATAATAAGAATAAGAATAATTAATTGTCTTTACAGATCAACACCACTCTTTGTAGAAAATACTGTTGGTTTTCTTTACCTTCATATTTCTTGGAACATCTCAGCATCCTAAAAAAGCAAAAGTAGATCCCACCACCCTTGCGGATGGATTAATCACTATGGGTGCAATCCAACAGGGTGGCCTGCTGGTGCACTGCCTAGCCAGGTGGTGGGCACACATGTTCGCATGCACACACCCCACGCAGCAAGCTGCTGGGCACAACGGTGTGCCTCTGTTGATACAAACCCCCCAAGCCTGGACACCCTGCAGCCCGGGGGATGGAACAGGCACAGCTCCTGCAATCTCAGTGATCGGGCCACGGTTGTGGAACTCCCTACCGAAGGAAGCCCGCCTGGCCCCAGATCTGCTCGCCTTTCAGCGGGCATCCCCTTCCACCCGCGCAGCCTGGACTCGGGGAGGGTTTTTTTAAAACTTTTTGGGTGGGACTTACATTGCAGCTATTCATTTAAATGGCTGCAATGTAAAAAAAATCCGGTACCCGGAATCCGGTAATGGGACCGGATTTACCGGGTTGAATCCGATAATGCTGGTACGCCCAGTACCGGCATTATCGGATACCGGATTTACCGGTATTCCCACCCCTAATAAGTAGGCCTGCTTCCCCTCTCTTCTGATAGGGGATAGAGGATATTTCCTTTTTCACAATACATGTTTAGTTCTTTCTTATTTTCATGAATCCCTTGGCTAGATTACTTCATTCTGCTTTTTTCAGCCCATATCTTTTTAGTGCAAATCTTAATTTGCATGGTCCTTGTTTGTTATTTATTTATATAATGGCAGGCATCCTGGATTCAAAGATGAGCAAACACTCTTGTCTTCTTTAAAAATTGCTTCAGTTATTGGAAACTATATTTATTTGAGTAGGTCACAGATTAATTGATGTGTCTCTCTAATTAAAGGTTATTCTTTGCTAATAACTGCTGCCATAATCTTTAAAATACAAAAAAAAGATAATGATCAAGTAAACTTTTCTGGCCAGTAAAATAGCTTTAGGCCAGAGCAAGACTTGAAATGGGTAAATGCTTCTTTCATGCTTTTGATTTCAAAGCTTTACACGACACTTTCCATGTAACTTTCAGGTACATTAAGTATAATTGAAGTAGTGGCAATATGGTGAGTACCAATTAATACTTTAAAAGAGAACCACTTTTTTGATCACCTAAAATAGAGCTAAGAAGCAATATGCTGGACAAAAAGCCTTTTGCAAAATTGCCTGGTTTTTAAAAAGCAACACATTTATTCTAGCTTGTTTTTAAAGGACACGGACAGGCTGTACCAAATTGGGAACATAATAGCCAGGTCTCCCAAAATAACAAACCAAAACATAAGAAAACAAAACATAACCAATTTGCTTTTCACAAACTGCTTTTTTATGTAAAATACTTTTTACCTCAAGGATCATGACTTAAAATAATATGACTAGGCTTTAGTATTTCCATGATTATCTTGCAATAAGGTTTTGTTTCTTTATATAGTGTAGTTGGGTATGGGAAATGTTTTATTTATGATAATCAGTCATTTATGGCCAGATTCTGATTTCATTTCTGCTTGTGCAACTCCAGAGTAACTATACTGAAGTCAACAGGTCACTTCAGATCAACACCAGTACATGTATGGTTAGGAACTCACTCTTGGGGTCTTTTAGTTCTCAGTAAAAATATGCTTAGCCAATTCCTCCCTATTGGTTAGGATTAGATCTAAAATGACTGTCCCCTATGTCCTTCCAGAATAAGCGATTCCCAGTAATACTGATATTCCATCATGAGAGTCATTCATTTTTGCTGCTTTACTTTGGGCCTCACTATGATTCTCCACAGCCCCCTTAGTTTTTCAACACTTGTACAGGTTCCGATCCTTTGTATATTTCCCATAGAGCCTAGTTTAAAGCATTCTTCACCAGATTAGCAAGCAATGTCCAGAAAAGCTTTTCGCAAACATTGTTAGATGGATTCCATCTCTTTCCAGGAGAGCATCACGTCATGATGAAGGAAGATGAACCCCATGTGAAGATATCATCTGCATAGTCAGGCATTGCCCTTGATGATGCGTACCAATGCCAGTAAGGGCATAGCTATAATAGGGACAGGTAGAGTAGCTGCACCAAGGCCCAGGAGTCTAGGGGTCCCATACATCTAGGTATAGCTGCATCTCATGTCAGTAGGAGGGAGGCTGGCAGGGGGAGCATTAGCATTCCATCGTCTGCAGCAGAGCTTAGTCTAAACTGGCTACATCCCTGCCCCCCAAGCTGGGTCTTTACTCTTGACATGAAGGATTGAGTGTTGAAGTGGTCAAAATATTTATGTTGATATAAATATATATTCAAGGCAAAACATGTGTCTCCTTCAGTTTCATGGTTAATCCCAATTGACAAATTCTGTTTTTAGTTATTTTAGAGGACATCAAATGATGTGCTGTTTGGTTTATTGTCATTAGTGGAACTATCCCGCTCCACCCCAGCCTGACAAAGGAGAGAATGCACAGGTTTTGTAATAAACATGGCAGCAACCCTTTATTAAAACAAACAGCTATCCATTCAAAATGTAAGTGACAAAGTACAGTGCTAAGAGAGTGGATCTCCTAGGCAAACTCCCTCGTGTATGTCTCCTCCCCCCACCCCCAGTCCAGCCCAACATAATTGGGCACACAACTCAATGATGAACACACTCCCACTCAACAGGTAAGGAGACGGAGTAGGAGAGCATATGTCACGCCTACCAGGTCGCCCAGCCTCAGGAGGAGTCCACATGAACCCCCACTCCAGGGTAGAATACGTGCAGAGCCAACCAAATCCCACACTCCATCAACCGCACCTAAAAGCCGTGATATGTAAATTAACTATTGTCTTGAGCTGGCATATTAACAACTGAGCACTGTACCAAACCACAGGGTGCTACGAAACAATCACCAACCCACACTCAAACACGCCCAAGTTTTATTGGAAAAATTACAAACAGCAAAGGCAAAGGCAAAGGCACTGCAAGGGAGGCAAAAAGCACACAAGTCAAGTAGCCAAAATGCTTAGGGAAAACTTCCTTCTCAACCCCAAATAGGCAGTTTTAGGGATGGGCAAACAGAACCGAGTTCAGAAATTCGGTTTGGTTCAAAAATTGAGTTCGGTTCAGAAGTTCGGTTCAGTTGACCGAACTGGTTGAGTTCGGTTCGTACTCCGAACTTCCAAACCGCATTCGCCCATCCCTAGGCAGTTTGAAAGTGCAGTGACTGGCCCAAGAGGGCGGGTGGGAGGGCTCCATTTCTTCGGCTGTTGGTTGTGCCACAGCCTGTCATAAACTGGGCAGCACAACCTTCAAAAGTGGAGAAAACAATCAAGCTCCTGCGAGAGTTCCCCACAGCCCTAGAAGCACAAAACTGTGCCTCTTGGGAACTTTCAGTCAACACTGTGAAACTTGCCATGTTAAGTCCCCTTGCCTGGTTTCTCGTGTGGGCTGGGGGAGGGGGAGGGAGAAAATAACTCTGCTCTGCTCAAGTCACAGCACTGACTTGCCCCACCCCCCATCAGCCTGACAAAGGAGACAATACACAGATTTTGGGATAAAAATGGCAGCAACCCTTTATTAAAATAAACGGGTATCCAGTGCAAATATAAGTGACAAAGTACAGTGCTAACAGAGTGGAGCCCCTAAGCAAACTCCCTCAGGGGATGTATGTTTCCTCACACCTAGCCCAGTCCAATTTGTAATTGGAGACACAACTCAACGATGAACACCCTCCCACTCAATAGGGAGAGATATGTCATGTCTACCAGGCCACCCAGCCTAGGGAGAAATCAACATGCACCCCCACTCCAGGGTAGTGCACACACAGAGCCGCCCAAACCCCATGTGCCACCCGAACTGCACCTCAAATCAGTGATGTGTAAATTAACTATTGTCTTTAGAAGAAGAAAATAAAATCAAGAAAGAAATAAAATGACTTCTGTCCAGTAAAAACAAATCAAATGCAGAGAATCTAAAATACTCTCCCAAACCATTGGAGTTATTTATTTTATTTATTTTTTTACATTT
The DNA here is from genome assembly GCA_003113815.1 of Sphenodon punctatus. Lineage (NCBI taxonomy): Eukaryota > Metazoa > Chordata > Lepidosauria > Sphenodontia > Sphenodontidae > Sphenodon > Sphenodon punctatus. The sequence goes on along the minus strand of QEPC01004588.1, from coordinate 1,891,277 downwards.
ATGAGTCGCCCCATATGCCTATGGCATCCCGGGCAACGTACACTTAAAATTTATAAAACAATTTCTTTCATAAAAACATCCACAATTAAAACATCCAGGGATAAAGAAAAATAAAAAATAAGGGCAGGGAGAATAAAAACCATAACCCACCCTCCCACTCTCCCCAAAGGCCTGGGTGAACAGCCAGGTTTTATAAGCCTGCCGAAATGTTAGGAGGCTTGGGGCCAGACGAGCTTCCTCAGGGAGAGAATTCCAAAGATGCAGCCCAAGCACCGAGAATGACCTCTTCACTGTGGCCCCCCGCTTAACACAGGGACCTCCAGGAAGGCATCCCCGGTCAACCAAAGGAGCCACTCTGGAGCGCGGAGGGTGAGGCGGTCGCTGAGGTATGAAGGGTCAAGACCGTGAAGGGCCTCATAGATCAATACCAATACCGTGAACCTGGCTCGGCACGCTATTGGCAACCAGTGCAGAGTCTGGAGCACAGGTGTTATATGCTCCCGACAACTCGTCCACATGAGGAGATGGGCCACCACATTCTGCACTAGCTGCAGCCTCTGAACCAGGAACAAAGGCAGCCCCATGAAGAGCGCGTTGCAGTAGTCCAGCCTCGAGGTGACAAAGGCATGGATGAGGGAGGCCAGGTCCAGCCTGGAAATGTATGGACGTAACCTCTGCACCAGATACAACTGGTGGAAGGCAACCTTCGCCACCACCTCCACCTGTCGATTCAGGCGGAGGTCCAAGTCCAACATCACCCCCAGACTCTGAGCCTGCAGAGCTACAGGAGGGCGAACCCCCCCAATCAGGGGGGCCAACACCTCCCTCGCTCTCCCAACCACCATCACCTCCATCTTATCAGGGTTGAGCTTCAGTCTGCTCTGCCACATCCACTCAGCCATGGCCTCCAAACACTGGGATAGCACGAGACATCAGGTCAGCTGAAAAAGAGAGTACAGCTGAGTATCATCAGCATATTGGTGACAACACACCCCGAACCCTCTCACAACCTCCCCCAGGGGATGCATATACACATTAAATAATAATGGAGACAGAATAGAACCCTGTGGAACGCCGCAGGATAAGGCGTGGGAGCCAGATATTTCCACTCCCAGCACCACCCATTGGCTTCTCCCCGTGAGGAATGAGAAGAACCATTCAAGAACAGTCCCATCCAGACCCCCAGGTCACGCAGAGGCCTCAACAGCAGCCCAGGTCCATGGTGTCAAAAGCGGCCAAGAGATCTAGCAGGACAAGAAATGTAGAACGTCCTGTGTCCATCTCCTGGCGGAGATCGTCGACCAAGGCCACCAACACTGTCTCAGTGCCATAGCCGGGATGGAACCCAGATTGAAAAGGGTCTAGGAAACAGATGCTATCTAGATGCACCTGGAGCTGAAGCGCCACCGCCCACTCAATAACCTTCCCTAAAAAGGGAAGGTTAGAGACAGGTTGGAAACTGGTGAGTGCGTTCATATCCAATTATGGTTTTTCCAGCAGGGGGTGCACCACAGCCTCCATGAGGTGGGGCAGCAACCTCTCCCGTTGCAGGGATGCGTTAACCACCTTTGACAGCACCGTCCCCAATGTCTCCCTGGAGGCTTTCACCAGCCAGGACGGGCAAGGATCAAGTTCGCAACTGGTGGCTCACACAGACCCCAGGACATCCACCGCATTGGCTGGCGTCACTTCCTGAAACTCCCCGCACAAAGCTGGACCAGCCAGGGCCTCTGCTACCTTGTGCTCTCTGCCTACTGCCCGCAGTTATAGTGTGGCACTCATCTCTGGAAGCACCTTGTTCCCAATACCAGCCCTGCAAAGTTTTCTTAAGATGAAAACCATCGCAAGGGTCACTCTGACATCTAAACTTCGCATGAAAAGAGATAGCAGTCATCTGGCTGGCTATGGTCTTAGCAGCCAAACCCTTTCTGTAAAAGGAAACGGCAAATCTGAGAACCTGCACCTCTGTGTGCAGGGAATCAGAGTCAACTCCAAGACTACATCTGAACCTATTAATCTTCACAAACCACACATCATAACTCAAATGGGTAGTTGGAGCAAGAGAACTCGTCACCGCCTTGTCAATCTCTCAGTTCCAAAAGCTCCATGAGTGGTCCAGGATCAGAATTGGGGCACTGGTTACATCCTGCAGCAACTGCCTGAAATGAGTGGTCTAAAGGCAAGAAAGTGTCTGCAGTGGAATGATCAGCCTCAGGCACATGCCTCACACTAACCATGATATTGCTGTGTAAACAGATCTTAACAAATGCATTGCTCACACTGAGTGCATAACCCTGGGGGACTTGGATGACATAGAGTTGACCACATGTACGACAGCCATATTGTCTCACCAGAAACAAACACTCTTGTCTTGAAAGTCATCATTCCCGACTGATACCACCACTAACAGAGGGCACCACTTTCCTTTAAAAAATTTCCAAAACCATCAGCCGCATCGGAGTCGACCTGCACGTCAGTCTGCAGCTGCAATTCACTCCTCCAGAAAGATACACCATTAAAATTGTACAAAATCTCAAGCCACACTGACAAATCCTCCCCCATCTTGTTGTTAATCATGGCCCAATTGTGTGGCGCATGAGCCCCAGCCAAAGCTTGATATAGCCTAGCCAGAAAAGAATACCCAGGTATTACAGTCTTGCATGCAAAGTTAAGTGAATCCAGAAATGATTGCAACTCCCACAGGGTAACCTTTTTTTATACACATCATTCTAGTTACTTCCTACTTAAGTGGTATCAACTTAATTGCAGGCAGCCTTGAACATCATACCTATGGATCTAGCTCAATACCCAGGTCAGTAAGAACTGCCATCAGGGCCCTCAGGGTTTTTTTTAGTAGCCAAAGGAACACCTAATGCTCATTAGCCAATTCCTGAAAGATGGACATCAGATGAGTGCATTTTGGGATGTTGCAACACCCCGCGAACACAAAACCATCAAAATAATGTGGAATATGCATATTTATTATTTTTATTATTATTATTATTATTATTAACAAATATTTATATAGCGTCAGCAGTGTACCTTGCACTTTACAAAGTAATAAAATAGACACGGTCCCTGCCCCTAGGGCTTACAATCTGAGAGACAGGAGCTGGGGGAGAGACTTAGGAAGGGGAACAGAGGGAGAGACAAGGGGTCTAACATTCATGAAGATGCGAGGTCTCAAGTGCACGTACTTGGCTTGGTTACGATGAGAATGACAGCAGGCAGGTCCATGTTGCAAGGATAAGGGTAAACCGATCGTAGGTATAGGAATAGTGGCTCAGCAGGATAAAGAGTCAGACAGAGCAGAGCGAAAGAGGTGAGTTTTAAGGAGAGATTTGAAGGTATGAAGGGAGGGGGCAAGGCGGATGTGGACAGGGAGGGAGTTCCAGGCATGGGGGGCAGCAAGTGAGAAGGGACGAAGGCGCTTAGGGGAGCAGGGAAGGCGTGGAAGGGTGAGAGAAGGGACAGAGGAGGAGCGAAGTGCACGGGCTGGAGTATGGAGGGCGATAAGTGCAGAGAGGTAGGGGGGAGCAAGGTTGTGAAGAGCTTTATAGGTGAAGACTAGGAGCTTGTGCAGGATTCGTTCAGGAAGGGGAAGCCAGTGAAGCGAAGAGAGGAGGGGCTGCACATGGTCGAAGCGACTGGCGAGGTAGATGACCCTGGCAGCAGAGTTTTGGACAGAGATGAGGGGAGAAAGGTGAGACCGGGGAAGGCCAGTGAGAAGGAGGTTACAGTAATCGAGGCGAGAGATGACCAGAGCATGAACAAGAGTTTTGGCAGACGAGACAGAGAGAAAAGGGCGAATCTTAGCAATGTTATGGAGGGAGAAGCGACAGGATTTAGCAACAGAGTCAATGTAGGGTTTAAAAGAAAGGGCTGAGTCAAAGATGAAGCCTAGGCTACGGGCTTGGGGGACAGGCAGGATGGTGACTCCATCAATAGTTATTGACAGTGAGGAAGGAGAGGAAGGATGAGGGGGGAAGATAAGGAGTTCAGTTTTAGCCATGTTGAGTTTGAGTTGACGTTGAGACATCCAGGTAGAGATGTCAGAGAGACAGTTGATGAGACGAGCTTGAACAGAGGGAGAGAGAGAGGGAGTAGAGAGATAGAGTTGAGTGTCATCAGCATAGAGGTGGTATTGGAAGCCATGGGAGGCAATGAGTTTGCCTAAGGATGAGGTATAGATCGAGAAGAGGAGAGGGTCAAGAACAGAGCCTTGAGGAACACCAACTGAGAGGGGGAAGGAGGAGGAGGCGGAGTTGGACAGAGACACATTAAAGGAGCATATCACCTCCCCTTGAACATGCAGATAAATGTCTCAAATGCAGCACAAGAAATGGCACAGCCCATAGTAATAGTATTATCAAAATAATATAAACCATTGAACTTGAAACCCAACAGGTCAAAATCACTGTGGTGAACAGGAAGGAACCTGAAAGCTGATTTAATATCATATTTGGCCAATATGGCTCCCTGGCCACAACTCCTAACCATAAGCACCACTGAATCAAACACAAATAATGAACAGAGCAAAAGACAAGATCAATGGCATTATTCACAGACACACCCTTATGGGAGGAAAGGTGGTGAATAAGTCTAAATTCACCCGACACCTTTTCTGGAACAGTGCCATGGGGTGATACTCACAAAGGTGCAAATGGTGGATCGGACAAAGGGCCAGCCACCTTGCCCTCAGCTACCTCTTAAGCAATTTTTGTCTGGGCTACATGTTCCAAGTCTCTAAGAGCAAACAAATTGTGAAACCACAGCAGCATACCCGCCCCTTCAAAAAGAATTCTGAACCCATCTCTAAAACTCTGAATCAAATATTCTGCATTCTGTAGTACAGGGTAACCAGCTGCCAACTTCTGAAAAACATCTACCCTACCTGAGATGAAGCTGAAGAGGAAGGGAACATGGTCCTTTCCCGTTGCCTATTTAGCTCTGGCGCAATACAAGGCAGAATGATGCTTGAGACAGGGAGTGCCTGAATTATAGGGATGGACGAACAGAATGCTGTTCGGATGTTCGGACGTTCGGTTCAAAACCGTAGTTCGAGTTCGGCTGTTCGGTTCGGCGGAGTTCGGTTCGTCCGAACTCGGCCAAACATTTTTTAAAGTGCTATCGGTGCCGAAACCGAAATTGTTTTGGTATTGGTATTTTTGGCCCTGAAACGACCCCTAGTGTCCACCCCTGGTGCCCGGAAGTTTGCTACTCAGCTGCCTCCCCCTTCCAGTCACATTTTTCCCACTCAAAGTTACGTTTTTCCTGTCCCCGAACTATCCAAACTCATCCGAACTTTTCCGAACTGTTCGGAAGTTCGAGTGTTCGGTTCAGAAGTTTGGTTCGGTCGTCTGAACAGGCCGAGTTCAGGCCGAACTCCGAACCGTGTTCGCCAATCCCTACTGAATTATGCCTCAGTTTGCATGCCAGGCAAAAACCTTTGCCTTTTTCATTAAAATCCCAGCACTCAAGACTCTTGGCATCCACCTTAGTCGCATCACTGTGTTCACTGTCAGTCCTATTGCAGGAACCCTTAGTTAGCATATAGCCTCTAACTGCATGCAATTGGCCCCACTCTGCAGCATACACTCCAACTACAACTCCCCCACATGAAGATCCCACCTTATACTGGTATTGATGGCTGCCCTCATCCTAAACATCTTATCATATCGAAGCCATCTTGAGCCTTGGAAAGTGTTAAAAGCCCAATGCACAATGTAAAAGTACTTGAGGATGGGTGAAGACCTCCAAGATTGGGTCTGTATTCCCCTCCCCCCAATGTAAACGGCATATGCAGATACCCAGTTACTCCAATTCCAGTCTGACTATAGCTTTTTAATCTTTTCCTTAATCAGTTTTCTCATTATGATCAGGAAAAGGAGAGCAAACATGTTAAGGTACTTGCCTTTCCAAATCTCCTCTTGAGAAGACTGGAGAAGATGCTCCCCAAGTGGTGCAGACATCTCAGTATAAGGGATAACTGAGCCTACAAGCTGCTGTAGGTGACCATCCCATGCCTGCTGTACTATACCTGAAGCTCCTGACTGCTGCACACCATGAGCTACTCCCTGCCAGACACCAGCACAACGAGAAACTACACCTCTATAAGGAAGAGAAACTGGGGCCCAATGAAGGCCCTGATTCACGCCGGCCCAACTTCCATCCAGTGCCATTCCAATAAAAACCCTGGGTGGGCTTATCCATACCCTTCCCCCAGACATGCTGCAAAGGGGACCCTGGGAGCACCTTAGAAGAAGGGAGGCACCCTGTGTCCCAATTGTCCGCAATGGGAGGGGGAGCAGTCTTGTCCTCGGCCAGCTCACCAGAAGAGATCTGAAGCTCCACTTCATGATCATGACTCTCTCTGTCTCCCTCACACTCCTTCTGTAATCCCTCAGTCCCACTGGCAAGATCCCTTACAAGAGCTTCTGGGTCACTGCCTCTCAAATCCCTGGGAATAGAAATACCATCTGCCCTCCCTTGCAGAATCCACAGGTATCTGAAAACGTTGAGGGGGGGGGGGGGACTGTATCTGGGAGCTTGGGACCTCTTCCCCATGTTTGTATGCTTGGGCTGTCTCCTATTAACCCCTCTATGAGGCATTCTGATTCCTACCTTATGGGATCCTAGCCTGAAACGGGTCCGTTCCTAGAACAGGCTCTCACCAGAGGAATGCTCCGCCACTCCTTTTCTCCAGCCATTGACTGCACCACTGCCCACCACAAGCTGGGCACAACCTTCAAAAGGGGAGGGAAAAAACAAGTTCTTGTGAGAACTCTCCTCAGCCTGAGAAGCACGAAACTGCATTGCTCAGGAACTTTCAGCCAACATTGGCCCTTTTCACACTGACACTCTAACACTGATAAAATGGACGTCACGTTTTATTATACATGTTGTATGGCTGCAGGTGTGCTCTATGGGTGCCCTGCAACATGTATAATAAAATGAAACACCCATTTTATCTGTGTTAGCGTGTCCGTGTAAAAGAGGCCATTGTGAAGCTTACTACGTTAACTCCCCGTGCCCAGCTTCTCAGCTGAAAGTTTTTCCGCTCAAGCTGCATAACAGACTTATGAAAGGTAAAGAGGGCTCACCCATTCAGTGGGGCTAGGCAATGATCTAAGATCACGCCTAATAAATTCAAATTCAAATTCAAATTCAACAGTGGGGCCAATCCAAGGTCCGCATGTAGACCTTGTATTGGCCTCAGTATTTGTTTTGTCTAATTGCCTAGAATACAATCCTGTGTCCCCTGAAATCAATGGGAGTAGGACTGGACCCTAGCAAACATATCATACGAAGCTTATTAAATATGGCAGTTACTACTCTTAAATACCTGTGATACTTTGCACTGGTAGCATTTGCAAGACTGATCCTGAGATAAGCTCCTTGAGTCAGTGATCATTTCTGCCTACTTATGCACATTTCTTTGCATATCTATATACAGAGAGAGAAAATGAGAGAGAGAGATTATATAATCGATATAATCTAATTTAGATAGATAGATGTAGATGTAGATAGATATAGATGTGTGCTAAAAAAAAAAGAAGATCAATTAAAATAAATATCCATAATAATCCTAAAAGCAGGTAGAGGATGTGAAAACTACAGTAATCATGTTTCATTTTTGTTTATGCATAAACCTTGTTTAAAATTAAATATTCTAAGCCATTTCTTTTAATAGTTTTCTCCTTGTTGATATGTTATTTCTTTATTTATTTATGGCCTGCGGGATTGCCTCATGCCCCAGGCCATGGTGTAGCCCGTGTGGTCAGCTGGGGACGCCCGACTCAAAGTCCCCCGGGTTTCCCGGGTGGCGATGATGGGGAGGGACGCTATCGGTGGCTGCTCCTAGGTTGTGGAATGGAGGCCCACCTAGACCCAGACCTCCCCACATTCTGGAGATAGTGTAATACCTGACTGTTCTGCCAGGCCTTTGGGGAGGGAGACCGG
>QEPC01004588.1:1862622-1875048 GCA_003113815.1 Sphenodon punctatus | reverse complement strand
ATTATTTTTGTGTTTTTTATTATAATGTGTTATTATTATGTTTTATATGTTTTAATATGATGTGAGCCACCCCAAGCTGCTGTGTTGGATGGGGCAACTAAGAAATCTAATTAATTAAATAAATAAATAAAATTAAATGGCAAATGAAATTCAATGTTGATAAGCATAAAGGTGATACACATAGGGAAAATAATCCTCATTTTACATACACAATGCTTGGTTCTTATTTGGGTGGAACCACTCAGGAGAAGGATCTTGGAGTCATTGTGGATAGTTCTTTTAAGACATCAGCTCAGTGTGTGGCAGCAGTCAAGGAAAACCAAATGCTAGGCATTATTGTGAAAGGAATAGAAAATAAAAGGGAAAGTGTCATATTGCCACTGTATAAATCTTTGGTATGACCCTACCTTGAATATTGTGTGCAGTTCTGGTTGCCCCATCTCAGAAAAGTTATAATAGAATTGGAAAAAGTTCAGAGAAAGGCAACAAGGTTTATAGAAGGGATGGATTGACTTCCATATGAGGAGAGGCTCAACAGGTTAGGGTTTTATAGCTTGGAGAAGAGGCGATTAAGGGGGGAGATGATAAAAGTTTATAAAATCCTGAACAGTGTGAAAAAGTAAATAGGGAACTGTTGTTTGCCCCTTTTCACAATAAGAGATCAAGAGAGCACTCTCTAAAGTTAAATGGCAGCAGATTTAAAATAAACAAAAGGAAGTACTTTTTCACTCAGTGGACAATAGTTGTGGAACTCATTGCCAGAGGAGGGAGTGAAAGCCAGTAGCATAACTAGCTTCAGATGGAAACTAGATAAATTCTTAGAGAATAGAGCTATTATAAATGCTTACTAAATGGGGCTTAAACTACCGGTAGATGGGAGCAGCTAGCAGGAGATGGGTCACACCTCTGTGACCTGTACTTGTACTTCTCTCGAGCTAATGCACCTGGGTTTGATGGACCATGGGTCTGACCCAGTAGGTACTTCTTATGTTGTTATATTCTTATGCTCCTCTATTTTTATTTCATTGGGACTACTCTCAATAGGTGATTCGAAGATTTTGGAATGTGGTACCTAAGAACAACTGGCATGCATGCATCTTCTAAAAGTCCACAGTAACAATTATGAAGAGGGAGAAATGGCAAGTGAATTAATAGTTGTAGAGATTTACCTTGAGCTGAAAGAGGGTATNTCTGTGTGCTCATTTTTTTTGAGTAACGAAATTAGGTTGGCACTATATAAGATGGGTTTAGGTGACATCTGGTGCTCTCCTGACAAATTTACCTTTTAAAAGGACAGGTGCAGTATTGACCAATGACTTACTGATATAGCCAAGCAAGACGATCTCGGTGAGATCAGCCACCTCCATTTGGCTTCATTGTATGGCCAGATTACAGATGAGTCTGCCTTCCTGTTATACTTGTCTATAGTATCCAATCATTTTCATAGCTGCTATTAGAGGGAGATGGACTAAAGTTACATATAGAGAAAGATTCTGTAGGTGTGAGTCAGATGCCGTGGAAGATCTTGACCACGTCTTCTGGCATTGTTGCCTGTATAAGACACACAGAGATCACTATATTGCCCCCTTTACCAAGTTTATGCAAGGTTGGCCCTCTCAGTACAAAATAATCTGTCTGATGCACAATGAAAACACTAGTATTATCTACTTTGGGGAATTTTCTATTGCAAGTGGAGAAGTTTTGAAAGATGTCTTGTAGACATTGAATATTTTATAAGCTGCTATATTAAGCCCTGGTTGGGATTTTACTGGCTTATTGTGACCTCTGAGGTTCTATTGTGGAGGCTAAATTCAACTTGCTAATAGGTGAGAGATTACCAAATAAATCTGTCACAAGAGTGTTTAACTTCAGGATGGAGAACTATGCAAAGATGAGAAAATTGGTTAAGGGGACACTAAAAGGGAGAGTCATTGGGTCAAAGACCTGCAATAGGCATGGAGACTATTGAAAACAACTATCTTAGATACCCAGATTAAAAGTATACCATAAGTCAAGAAAAGCAGGCAAAGACCCAAACAAATGTTTGAATGGCTAAATGGTAAAATTAAGGAGGCTATCGGAGTAAAAAAAACTGTCCTTCAAAAATGGAAAAGTATTCTAAATGAGGTACATAAGAATGAGCATAGGCATTGGCAGAGACAGTGTAAAACCATGATAAAACAGGCTAAGAGGGAATTTGTAGGAACAACTTGCTAAGGATATAAAATCCAATAGCAATTCCTTCCCTCCCTCCCCCCAGTACATCAGAGGCAGGAAACCTGCTAGAGAGGCAGTTGATCCACTAGATGATCAGAGAACAAAGGGGGCACTCAAAAGATGATGATGCCATTACTGAGAAACTAAATCAGTTCTTTGCATCAGTTTTTACTGCAGGGGGTGTTGGGGGCGATACCTACACTGAGACTATTTTTTGTTGGTGAGGAATCAGAGGAATTATCTGAAATTAGCATTATGACAGAAAAGGTTTTATTGCACATGGATAATTTTAAAAGTAATATGTCACCCAGGCCTGATGGTATTCATCCAAGGGTACTGAAAGAATACAAATTTGAAATTGCTGAACTACTATCAGAAATATTTAACATATTGCTAAAAGCCTCCTCTGTGCCAGAGGATTGGAGGTTAGCAAATGTAAACGTAATTTTTAGTCAGGGCTCCAGAGGTGACTACGGAAACTATGGACTGGTAAGCCTGGCTTCAGTACTGGGTAAACTGGAGGAGACCATTGTTAAAAACAGAATTACTAGGCATTTTGACACAATATTTTATGTATGATTTGATGGGTAAAAACCAGCATGGCATTAGCAAAGGGAACTCATGCCTTAGGGGTGGGACATCCGGGGAAATACCGGGTACCGGATTTACCGGTTCCCGGATTTCAAAATACCGGCATACCAGATTAATACCGGTATACCGGTACCGGTTTTTCCTCCATTGATTTCAATGGGGAACTGTCCCCATTGAAATCAATGGAGGAAAAAAAAAANAATCTATCTAATATAATCTAAATAAATGATAATATGGAGATAAATGGGTTGGATGGGTGAAATAGGAGGAGGATGGCAATGGATTAGGATCAGGAAGGAACAAAAACTGCTGGGAGAGAGGGAGCCTTCTGAAATGCCTGCTGTTCAGGAACAGTGACTAGCTCAGAAGGTGCTTGGAAGGGGGAAGGCAATCAGTTTTGTTTCATGCTGCGCCTGCCTCACCGCAAGCCCCATTGGCTCTGTGCAGCCTAGCCCATGGCCAATCGCAGACTGCGAAGCCAGTGGTCTGAGGTGAAAAGGGATGGTGATTGGGCAGGCTTGCTGCTACTCCAAGCCTCTCCACCCCTGGTGCCTGGAAGTCTGCTCCTCAGCTGACTCCCCCTCCCTGTCACATTTTGCCTTCCAGTGACACATTTTTGCCACCCGAACGCGATCCGAACTGACCGAAGTGTTTGGTCATTTCGATGTTCGGAATCTAGTTTGGTTTGTTCAGTTTGTGTTCATATTCGGCAAGTTTGGGCTGAACTTCTAACTTCTGAGCCGCGTTCGCCCATCCCTAGAGACAAGCACTAAATTTAGTACTCGCGGGTAGACCCACAATTTTGGGTACTCCATTGAGTACCCAATTGATTACCCAGGTACTGATTGGGTACCCATAAACCTGAAAATTCAGTAACTTCTAGTATAGACATTTTAATTTCAAATTACCAATCAGTATATTGGGTCAGAAAACTGAAAAATCTAGACAGAAATAAAAAAATATAGAATCAGAAGTAGATTTTCTGGAATTAGAAGTTGATTTTCTGGGCCCAGAAGTCAACTTTCTAGGATGTAAAATCAAAAACTAGGCATCAGAAGTTGAAAAATCAACACAGAAGTTGAGAAATTGGTACCAGACACTGAGACACTATATGCTATGGGGGAGCGCACAGCAAGCCTGGACACTGGTTACCTGAATTTGGCTACAATCAATTACACCGGGTGTAACTATCTGAACGTTATATTGGATTATGTTCTGAGGCGAGCCTTTACTGCCCTACGTCTGCAATCATTTATTCTGCAGTCTCCATAGGCCGTTATGCGGATCAGCCCTATGCAGAAAGAAAATGTCCCTGTGGGGGCAAGAACTGAAATGTGGCCTAGAATCAACCCTTCAGTGGCTCTGTCTCCCCTTGGTTTGGTGACTTTTTGCCTTTCAGATAAGTGAATATTAAATACAGAAATAGTAGCTCGCTTTGCCCTTCGGGCGAGTTTTTTAAGGAAGCCCTATATCTCTTCAAACTGTTGAAATATAGATTTATATATTGGAATCTTGTATTGAATTATTAAGGTCTGTTGTTTTGTGAAGTTTGTTACCTTTGAAGGTTTCACAACCTGGCACCTTGATAAAGCTCTGTAGTTGGGCATTAAAATACGTTATATGTTGAGTATTATGGTTTATTTCAATCTATGGTATTACGAATTGTTTATTAGATGCTTGTTTGTCTCTTGTTTATGTTCCTTGTCAAGGCTAAGGTCCGTACAAGAATAAAGGAATACAATACAATACAATACAATCAATTACAGATTGGTACCTGATGTTGCCGGATCAATTTGGGTACCCGAAATCATCAGGTATACCCGTTTTTGTGGGTACTCGTTTCAGCTTTAGTGTTGTGACATAGCAATCATATTGAAAATAGCATTGCTTCTCAGGCAGGAAAAGATCCATGCCATCATGTTGTTTTATTATTCTTCCTAGCTTAATTGAATCAACATACCCCTAGGACTCAAAATAATAATGTATACCTCTTTTTAGATAGCACATTCTCTTACCTTCCTGCCTCAGATATTCTAGAAAATCAGAAAATTGTACAGTTTACCACACCATTTTCTACTTTCCGAACCAGGAATAATGACTGTGATCCCATGGACCGTGGAACTTGCGTGGAGCTGCGTGAGCGCACAGCTGCGTGGAACCCGTGCATAGCTGCATTGCTGGCACATTGTGACGCGTGCAAGTTGAGCACATGCGTGTGCATGCAGCTTGTGCACAGTGATCTGCAGACCATGGGATTGTGGTCACTGTCCTTACTCCACAAGAGGGCCAAATGTTCTTACCCATGTTATAGTCTCTCAGTGTCTAGGCAAAGCACGTAGCTACAAAAGGGATGGGTGATGCAGCTGCCCTGGGGCCCACAAGCTTTGGGAAGGCCCACACTCCCCGTAGCTGCATCCCCTAGCAACGATAAGGGAGGGGGGCATTCCGTTGTCTGCACCAGGGCCCATTCCATCCTAGCTAGCTGATTCCACTGGAGTGTCTGCACAATAATCCATAGCCCTCTCAGATTTTGCTCTGAGTCCATATTTCTGTTGCCACAATAATTTGATGGTCTCTTAATTCTTTTTTTAAAAATCTGTTTTTTTAAAAGGGTTATTTCAGATTGCCCAGGCAGGCTTATTTTTTCCCCACATCACAAGCAGGACTCTTAAGCACCTGATCTGTTATTTGTTTCTTGATGTCTATGGATTATCTGACATCTGCTTTCTTTGTCTTGCCAGATCCTCCAGCAATATTCTGAAAGACATGAAAGATATTTTAAGTCGAAAACATATTTGGCAATTTCTTCACTACCCTTAAAATTTTTATTTGCATGTAAATTGCCATCTGAACTTCCATACGGTCTCCTCAATTGGTATGCTATGGTTTTCTTTACTACGCACCTCATGTAACCATTGTCATAGCTATAGGAGAGAAAATTATTACCATGTGACAATCTCTGTTATTCGCTTTCCCTTGTTCCCTTCAGGCCATCCTTCTCCCCAGCAGAAACCCTAAATGTGTGATTCAAGAAGAAGATAAATTCTTTATGATCTGTAGAGTAGTATGCATTTGTTATAATTCCCTGCCTAAAAACATAATTGCCCTGGTTATATAGTTGCTATCTGTCCAGCAACAAAATTACCTTTGATAATCCTCTCAAAAGTGCATCCGATATTCATAATATTTGCTTAGTCCTGAAATAAAGTTATGCTTCAAAATTGTTTCAAGACAAGAACAGGCATAGGGTGTAAAGAGAAGTGAAGGAAGTGAAGGCAGCGGGCTAACACACTGTCTCCAAGACCACAGTCCAGGCTATCTGACCGGGGGGGCATAGCTCAAGTGGTAAGAATGTGTGCTTTGCATGTATAAGGTCCCAGGTTCAGTCCCTGGCATCTCTACTTCAGGATTCCTGGTAGCACACCTGGGGGAGGCCTCTGCTGGGGGCTTGGAGGGGTCTCAGGTATCACGCCAGGATGGCCTCTGCCGGAGACCCTGGTAGAGCTGGATTTGGACCTGAATATGAAACCCCTGCTGCCATGTCAGGTTGTGACAATACTGGGCTAAGATGGACCATTGGTCTGACTCAGTTAGGCAGTTTAGTTTAAGTTTAACACACCCAGGAGCAATCCCAGGCCAATATCTGGTGCCCCACCAATAAACATGCTGGTGGCTCATGGGCTTAAGTGGGCCACAGGGAGTCATTGTCATGTTTGGTTGTTTTCATACGTGACAGCAGCATGTGCCACCATGCTTTGATCCTGCCGGACAGGATCCGGCCTGGCTGTCGAGCAGATGGGCCGGTGGCCCGGGAGGGGTGACATGCGGATGTGGTCAACATGGGCCCGTCCCTGCACTACGAGGCCGCCACAGCACCTGGAAAAGCTCTGGCCCCGGACCAGAGTTAGGTAGAGCAGGCCATCACATGTGGTCCAGGGATGGCTTCCCCGAGCTGTGGCAGGGCTTAGCCTGCGCTGTGACCTGGCAGGGAGCCCAAGTCACAGTGCAGGCTAAATCCACCCACGGTCTGGGGAGATCCCTGATCCCACCCAGAGTAACATTTGGTGGGTGGAATCAGACTTTACAGCACCATGGGTGGCCACGTGGATTAAAGCATGGCCATCCATGGTACCATCACATCTAAAAATACCCTTTAACACCCACAAAAAAATCCATTCAGAATCCACCACAAAAAGATGATGCATGTTGCTTTCCTCATCCTGCATTAATGTAATTTTGAAATTCTTTTCTGTTCCTCAGTTTTCCCATCTGTGAAACTAGGATAGCAATAGCCTTTTCTGACTGAAGATTTTAAAAAAACTAGATAGCCTCCATTATAGACTTTGCATTCAGAGTTACTGCAACCAGTGGGCCCAGCTTTGGAGTAAGGTATGAGATAATACGTATGAAGGTGGCAGAATCTGGCCCACTTCACAGGAGATCCTTGGTGAAATTAGATTACACAGGTTTTCACTTTATTTCAAACCACCCAGATAAACAAGAATGAGCCCTAAGTTACAAAGTGCAAAATGATTTCTTGTAAGTTTCAACTTTCCACATTTATATAGCCAAGAAATCTAAAGAATTCCAGAGGAAGAACAATACATAATTATGATTTATTTGTTTAACAAGAATATTATTCTTATATTTTTCTTCCTTGTAGCATTTCTCTAACATTGTATCTAAGGCAATTTTCCTGGAGTAGAGGGCTCAGGATATAGAAGTTTAAAGAAACCAGCAGTATAGCTAGAATACCAAAATGCAGAGTACAAGTTTGTTTCCAAACCAACGGAGTAGCAAACTGAAGTACTGTCAGGGGAATATTAGTGACTTCAGGAGGCTGAGAAATAGACTGCGTGTGCACTGGATGCCGTAGAGACTGAAAGAAGAGAGAGATTCCTTGTTTAATAAACATGTGTTGGAAGTATAATTTGGTTTCTAAGTCTTACCCACTTCTCCCATTTCACAAATTGTCTCTTTCATATGGATATAGAGTTGACCTTGCAATTTTTTTAGGCTACATGTGAGCAGGGTCAGTCAGTGCCCATGCCACCTCTCAACCTTCCCCCACACATACCCCAGTTATATCTTTTTACTATCTCTGCTGGACACCACACCTTTCTGTAATTATAAATGTCTGCTTTCTGTCACTTCAAAGGTTTCCCAGCACTGGGAGTCCTTCTTCAAAGACTTTACATTGCTGAAGAACCTCTGTCATTGACAGGAGGTCCCTCTTTGAAGTTTTTCATGCCATTTATTGATTTCCCTTTTTTAGGATGTTCAGATTAGAAAATATTTCACTGTGTTTGAAAATGTGAATATTTTTATGTTGTCGAGGGGCTGCCTCTTTGAAGAAACACCAATACTGTAGCAGTGTCTCTGTATGAGGAAACCTGATATCATATCTGGTCTCGCTTTATGTTCCTTCAAACTCTCACTTTTGGTAATTTTCATTAGGCTTTCAGCCACCAGTTAAGTAAAGTACTTTAAAACATTTCGCAGCTTTAAGCATGAGAGTATTCCCGCTAAATTTGGACTATTTGCATGCCTAATTACCTTGCTGATTTGGGACCTAATTCATGATGAAACTATTAAAAATGGTATTACTTTGATATGAGGAAATGTCAGCAACAAACCTGGCATGTTCATGCATATGAATTTTGAAAGTCAGGCATGTATGGTCATATACTGATATTGTCCTTCTTATTCTGAACTTGTCCTTCATATTTGAATTTAGTCTGTTAATGAAATAGGCGAAGACAAAAAATGGCTAATGTTTTTGCGTGCTTAATATTTAGGTGTAGAACCTGAAGCTCCTCAATTTTTTTCAGAGACTGAGTGTTGGCCTTCTCTGAAAATAAAACTACTCAAATATTAAGTTTGGTAATTGAAAATCTATTGCAGTTAGACAGGCCCTGCTCAAGGTACTAGTAGTATGCGGAAGAGCATGTCCGATTTTGTACTTAGAGAGTATGGAATAATTCCTTTGAACCTATCTGTCAAGAGCAGAGTAAGTCCATTTGCATACCTAGACAGGAATGGCATAATGTTTTGGAAAGTGACAATTACTTACCTCTTAGCTAATTTTAAAAAATGCCAGAAGAGCAATCTCAACACATTTATTTGGTAAAATGGAACCTGAAAATTTTCTTTGGTGAACTAAGAGAATTTGTATTGCACTTCAAGATTACTCAGCCACCCTACCCAACCAAGAGTTGTGGGTTTTTTTTGTCTCCATCTGCTGGTAGGAGGGACTTTCTGAACTTATACACTTCTAATACACTTACCTAAGTTAGCATTCTATAAATATGCTTGGAGGAGCCACATACAGGTAAAAAAAATTGCCACTGTTTCTTTGTCGTCAGTCATCTTATATGCTTTGATGAAACTAGCCTTTGAAAAAAGAAGGGAATTTATGCAAACAAGATGCATTTTTTTTCCTGACTATCTGGTTGTCAGCTTCTGCATTTGTTTAATATTTTAAAAAAGAAGAAAAAGGAGAGAGAGAAAAACTTTGGGGCATATATTTACACTATATGTTTACAGTGTGTACAGAATGATTATATAATGGATGGCTGCTTGCAGTGCTGTTCCCTGTGCATCATTAATGGGATACTTTCCCACCCCCCTTGTCACTAGATTTAAACTGTAACATTGTAAGACAAACATCCTCTTTCAGCTATTTCCATTATACTGCATACTATTATAAAATGAAAGGAAAGTGTTGTATTTTATCTCTTTATATATTATAAAAATAATGAAGAGGATAATTATCAAGGCTGTAGTGCAATTTCACGGCATTGCTGTCAGTTACAAACTGCTTGAGCTGCATTCCTTTAGCTTAAAATGTCAAGAAAACCCCATTATTGAAATACAGTCATCTAATTAATTTCTCTCTATTATTACTTTCATGAGCTGCGTCTGTGCAGCATGCTCACTGGTGGAAGATTGGGGTTAACGAAAAGGAAATGAAAAGTAGACAAGGGCAGTTTTAGCTTTTTAAGCTCTGAATACTTCAAAGATCTTTCTGTGCTCAATCTTTTATTGTGCTGATGAACAAAAATTAGCAGGGGTAAAAATTCTGCAACTCCAAGTCTCATAGTCAGCACAAAGAATTGGTTAGGAGGTTATTTCATTACATCTCTAGGCTCACATATTGTGGAAACCTGTGCAGTGCCTTTTCGGACTGAAATTTTTGTTGGGTCGAATACACAAAAGTGAAATTTCATGATACACAACACATACCCTGTAGTTGCATGGGACCCATATTGTCTGAAATACCCCCTGCACACACTAGTTTGCATAGTGTTGATCAATATTAATAGATTCTTCAATGTCAACAGTACATTTATTTAATTTATTTATTTATTTATTTATTTATTTATTTAATAAAATTTGATATCCCACCTCCTTCATGCCTCAGGCACCTCGGGGCAGCTAACAACAATGATAAAAACAATATAAAACAGCAATATAAAAACAAATACATATCTATTAAAAGAGCTAGATCTGGGGTTAAAAGACTAAAAAAAAAACAGCCCCTTCCCTGCCAAATGTCTTGCAGTACAGCCAGATTTACAATGCTGGTGGAAGGAGGCGAGATCTGTGGACAAATCGGCCTCCACCAGAAGGGAGTTCTACAGCCTCGGGGTGGCCACCGAGAATGCCCTTTCCATGGTCCCCGTAAGTGAAACACAGGAGACCTCAAGGAGGGTGCCCCTGGAGGACTGCAGGGGCCACTCCAGAACACGGCGGGTGAGGCGGTCTCGCAGGTAAGTGGGGCCTAGACCATATAGGATTTTATAGGTTAAAACCAACACCTTGAATTGGGACGAGAAGACAATAGGCAGTCAGTGCAAAGCGTGGAGCACGGGTGTAATATGCTCTCAGAGTCCTGTCCCCATAAGGAGATGGGCTGCCACATTTTACACCAGCTACAGTCTCTGAACTGTCACCAAGGGTAGCTCCACATCGAGTGCATTTCAGTAATCCAGTCTCGAGGTAACAAAGGCATGGATGATGGTGGCCAGGTCCGAGTCCAAGATATATGGCCGAAGCTGCCGTATCAGGTGTAATTGACAAAAAATGGTCCTCGCTACAGCCACCACCTGGGCCTCCAGATGTAGCTGGGAATCGAGGAGCACTCCCAGACTTTGAACCAGGGAGGGACATACCCCATCAATGATGGGGTTAGGAAGAGCTACACTGTGTACTTAGCATTTATGTGTTTAGGTCCTATGTTAGTGATCTATTGTGTCATAGATTCTTTATTTTTAGAGATGGAGAGCAATTCACAGAGAGACCTTGAGCGTCCCAGGGAATCAGTCCACCTGGCCACTCTGTTACATGGGGGCCTGTCCTGCAACACCTCCTTTCCACACACCCTCCGCCTGGGAGACACGCCTTGAACCAACCTCGGCCAGAAGCTGCAAAGGTGCAAGCACAGGGCTGGGACCAGCAGCTACCCCACCCCAACCCTTTAAAGAACATCAAACAGATTCAGCTGAGGTGGCTGAATCATTTGGCTCTCTCTCCACACACACATCGATGTGGTTTCCCATACGCTGTACCTGACCCTGAGCCCAGGGATGGCACAGAGTGATACCTTCCTAGCTGGGGTGAGAATCACACTGTCTCCTGTGCATGGACCATCCCAGCCATTATCTAGGTGTGCAGTTCCTTCACGCAGAACATCAAAACGTCAAAGGCTCTGGCACAGTATCTGAAGGCACCATGGCCATCTGGTTGAGAGCCATGGAGCGTGATCACCTTGCTGCTCTCAAGCTCCTTCTCAACACTGCTGAGGTGTGCAACTGGCAGATCCAGGTGGTGCAAGCGCTTTGCATGGCACAAGGCCATCACCCGCTGTCTCAGGCACCTCTGCGAGCTTTAGGCCAGGCTGCCGAGGTGCAGGCGAATTTGAAGTGCCTGAATAGCATGGTGCTGGGTGACTATAATCCTCAGGTTTTCTCCTGACTTTGGGTGTTTTCAGACGTAACGCAGTCCGGATTCACCACAGTAGATTCCCAGTGGTGGTGAACCGAACAACCACCCACCATGGTCAAGGAGAGCCCTGAACAGACATGATGGGATCAGGACCACGGCCGGTAATCGGGCTGCCAGATTAAGGCCTGGGGCAGCGCAACAGACCTGACGCCAATTCCCGGCTGTGGTCAAAACACCCACAAGGCACCGGGGAGGGACGGGACACAGACATGGCTGGCTGAGGGCAAATGAAGCCAAAAGCGCCAAAAGCGCCAAAAGGGAAATGGGAAGGGAGGGGGAAGAGGGACAGGAGCCGCCGAGGTACCACACACAATAGCAACAGAGACGAGGGCACAGTGGAACACACAGCAAAAACGCACACCCAGGCGCACACACACACACGCACGGGAAAGGAAGGGAAGGGGGGACACAGCGGGACAGACAACACACATGGCACAATGGGCACAGGGGGGAAGGTGGGGCAGCGGGACAGGGAAGAGGGGGGGAATGGGCCAGGGGCAGGACCGGGCATGGGGAATGGTAGTCAGACCCCCAACAGCATAGCCTGCACAGGCACCCCCACAGCTACACAGTCAGTCCTGGAATGGGGGAAACCCGAAAGGTCGGGGTACA
>QEPC01004588.1:1815591-1828405 GCA_003113815.1 Sphenodon punctatus | reverse complement strand
GCACCTGAGACTTTGCATCCGCCTGAATGTTTGTTTGTCTTCTCCCCTGTCTCTCCCACTGTCCCCTCTCCCTGTCTCCCCCTCCTTGTCTTTTAGATTGTAAGCCACAGGCAGGGACTGTGTCTATTTCTATGTTCTGTACAGCACCAGGCACATGGCTGGTGTTATATAAATGTTTATAATAATAATAATTAATAATGAATGCGCTCTACGTAGGTCTGCCTTTGAAGATTGTTCCGGAGCTACAGCTGGTGCAGAATGTGGAGTCCCGCCTCTTGATGGGGTAATGTGCTCACCAGGAGCACATTACACCAGTGGTTAAGAGCATGCACTGGCTGCCTTTAGCGTTCTGGGCACAATTCATCCAAGGTGTTGGTTTTGACTTCTAAAGCCCTAAATGGCTTGGACTCTACACATCTGAAAGATCATCTTTCTCCTTAGATCCCTTTGTGGCCCTTCAGATCTGCTGGGGGTGCCTTCTTGCCGGTTCCATCACTGGCCTCATTTCATAAAACTTGGGCCTACAGAGAGGCATTCTTGGTGGCTGCCCCACAGCTTTGGAACTCTCGTCCTTTGGAGGCTCACCTGAGCCCTAGTTTGAGTGTTTTCTGGAAGCAGTGTAAGACCTTTTCATTTGACCAGGCATTTAATGGACAGGGATAGATGGGGGGAGGGTGATAGGGTGTTTTTAATTTTGTGGGGCTTTAATTTTTTTTATATATATTTGTATTTTATGTATTTATTGTGAGCCGCTCTGAGCCTCAGGGGGTAGCATGGGATATAAATCAAAATAAATAAATAAATCTCACAGGATCTTGGTCCAGGCTCTTGAACTTGCGAAAACCAGCCTCCCATTTAATTTAGTTAATTAATTGATTGTTTCATTCATTTATTTATCCTGCTCATTCCCTCAAGGCTCAGAGTAGGTTACAATACGTACAAAGATCTATAGCAGAACATAGAATAAACCCAAATATTGAAATGCCCAAATAAAACAAGAAAACAGCCAGATAACTCTGAAACAAATGTCATGACCTTGGCCAAAGAGAGACTGGAGAAAGAGTTTTGAATAAGTTCAATACAAATGAAGAAAATAATGCAATGGGAGGAAGGAAGATGTGCAAAGGCATTAGCATTGGTCCATAATCAGGATCCTGCTCCCATGAAATTTTGGCGGACCAGGCACTTATTTTTGTGAATCACTGATGGTACCCATATCTTGTTCTCTAATATCTCAGGGTGTTAACAAATGTGACAGTGGCCTGATTAGACCCACCAAGGCCCACGGACTACCAACATGTTTGTTGGCCGGGCCACTAGATGTTGCCCAGGATTGCTCCTGGGGCGGTCCACCGTGAGCCTCGGCTGTGATCCTGGAAATTTCTGGGATCACGGCACAGGCTATGGTATGACCGACCAGGTCACAGCGGGCTACAGCAGGCTACCCATGTGTGATGTCGCCTGCTGTGGCCTGGTCCAGATTGGGACCGCCATGATTAGCTGCCATGGTGGGGGCGGGGCGCTGGGTGCAACGCAAGGGGCAGGTGCACATTCATGGGTTTCCTTGCCCTCCCCAGTGGCCTGGCCATGGGAACATTTTTTCTGCAGTAGGGATCGTGTTGGTGGCATGTTCCTGAGCCAGGTTGAATTGGGCCACCTCCTTTCCAGCGTCACATGTGGAAACACCCTCAGTGAACCAGTTAGTGGTGTCCACTAGAAGGGAACACAGGGATACATACATTCCCACTTTACAGATGCGGAACTGAGACTGAGTTGGTAGTGGCTGGTCCGAGGTCACCCAGTGTGATGTAAACTGGGATTTGAAACTTGCCTCCCATGTCCAAGTCCAGCACCTTGTCCACAAGACTACACTGGGGAAAAAAGAACTACAGAAGTTCTTTTCAAATATTATATTTCATACACAATAAAACAATCTCCAAAAATACCATTTGGGGTCATTTTTACCACTCTTCTCTAATTATTCTCTAGAATGTCTCTACTGGTTTCAACAGAATGACTTCTAATTTTTACTCTAAAAAGTAAGATCAGAATCAGATGATTTTATGTATTAGGGCCATTTTTTATGCCTATTGAAATCCATGACAAAATTCCTTTTGACTTTAATTGTACAAAGATTTTGGCCCTTACAGGAATCTGGTCCAATCATAATTGGCCAGTGTGGTGTAGTGGATAAGGTGGTGGACTTGGACCTGGGAAGCTAGCTTGTCCTAGCCATGAACTAGGCCTTGGTTGGCCTTGGGCAAGTCACAACATCACAGCCTCAGTTCCCCATCTGTAAAATGGGAATATGTGTGTGCTTGTCTGTCCCTGTGTTGTCCTCACCCTTGTCTATCTTAGATTGTAAACCCACTGGGCAGGGACTTCTGTTCGAAAATCTGAGACTGTAAAGTGCTGTGAATGTATGCCTAGTAGCGCTATAGAAATCATAAGTAGTAGTATTGGCCAAATTGGTTTTAGAGAAGGTCAATATAGATGAACAAATAATTTGTTTCTGTTTTTAGGTGTTAGATGAAATTGAAATTTTATTAGCCTTTGTTAAAGTAAGTGGATTTCCTCACTATTTCTTAACAGAAGCAGGTCTGAGTACTACTATTTTTATTATCATTATTATCTGTATTATGGTATCTCCTAGAAGCTGAGATCAAGTTATGTTATATCAACACACACTGCGAGGCAGCCTATGCTCTAATGAGCATGCCAAACAGACAAAGGAAATAGGCCCAGAGGAGAGAAATGACTTGCTCAAGATTACAGAGCAAGACAGTGGCAAAGATGGGGCTATAACTCCGATCCTCTAAAGTTACGTTTCCATTGTTCTCACCATTAGAACATATTGCTTAATCGCTGGATATCCCATTTAAATCACAGGAGCAGTTTTAGGAGTAAGAAACTATGAATTAATATGGCCGATTCTGGCCCTTATCTTTCTACGGTTCACGTTTCATCGTCTCCAACATCTCAGGTAGAATATTTTGAAATGTGGGCACTTTGTTACAGAAGAGTGTCCCAAATATAAGGAAATGGGGGGGGGGGGGCATTTTCATGAATGAAGAGATATTTCTTGTTCTCTGTGCCTTAGGGAAATCCTTATAAATTAAGGGACTGAATACAAGGAATTGGCCTGATTATCTTTCTTGTGTGTTTGTATACTTACTTTATGAAGGTAGATGGCATGACAGTTTTTGTTCAGTTTGGTGAGGTTACATAATGATTTGAGTTCTGTATCTTTGTACATCTCAGTGTTACTCTTTCCTTTTCACAGAAAACTTTTCTTCCCTTCTGAAATGTGTAGCCTGGAAACGAGGTCCTTTTAATTAAGTTTTTGAGTCTCACAAAATATGATTAATCTGATTAGCAGTTCAGACTCTTTTTATGCTTACATTAACTAACACAAAGAGCCCCCCTACAGGTTAAAGTTTAAATGTGGATTACCAGATAAAGCTAGTCTTGACCAGGTTTCTATGGTGCAAGGAAAAACTGAATTTGCCTTTCACCTCATTTCAGCCTTTGTCATCCTGGTTTTTGCCCTTCTCTCTCGCTCGCAGCAAGGATATTAATTTTGCAGTAAAATCTTTAACCAATTATGCAGAAAGCAACATACAAACACAATCAGAAAAGCTTAACTGAAAAATAGACCCCAGATATTCATTAAAAACAGATGGCAGGGTTCCTAACTGCATAATTTTGGATGTTCAAGATAAATTTTGTATTAATCTACCGCACCAGGAAGACAAAAAAGGAACCACGGACATACAATTGTATGAAATACTTTCACTTTTATATTTACAAAGTAGTGGAGTATGACAACTAGCTCATGAATGTCTTTTTGATAAACAACTAAGAAAGGCTATCCTTCTCCACACAAACACATCCATCTTTAGATAGCATTCCTCTGTGGGAGGCTTGCCTTCAATTTAACAGATAATGAACTTCTTCAGATGAATCAGAAAATTGATAGTGAAATGAAGTTTAGTATTTTGCAAGGCAGTGTCTAACCATGCAAAACTATTGATAGTAGCAAAATGTGGTTTACTGAAATCACCTGATTCTTTTAAAAATATTCTCAACAGTCTAGTAATGCTATTTTTTCTAGCTAATTTTATTCCTAATTCCAGTATTTTGAAGATTTTTGGGTGGGGGGGGGGCGGGGGTCCTTATAAAAGCAGCATGTCAAATTGGAGAGGATGAATACCTAATTAAAAACATGTTTTTGCTGGGGGCTTTTTCTAACATTTCTCACTCCCAACAATGTAGACAGGAAGATTTTTAGCATGCTCTTATGTTCTGGTAAAGCAAAACTAACATAGCACAATGGCCATTATGGAGTATAGTCTCCCCTCAATGCACACACATAATTCCCATTACTGCTAATGGGAGTTTGCATGTGTCTAAACTGAAGGGAGAATAGTTCCCTTATATATGTGTTACACATACCAAAACATCGGGCCGTGAAAGAGATGTCATGACAAAGAAGCATTTAGTTCTGACAAACAGCCCTAAGTCCTTTTATTTTCTATTAACTATAATTATGATTTGTTTTACACTTACACAGTGTCCTAATTTTACATGGGACTTTGAAGAAAATGAATAAAATGTATCCCCAGCTTTAAAAGGACTTCAAGTTTGAAGGAGACAAACAAGCACAAGACAAATGACAATGAGAAGAAGAGATTTTTCCTGAAGAGGTGTGCTTTAGGGAGGAAAGTTGAAGGAGGGGGAAGAACAAGGAGACGCTTGGTTGATAGGGAAAGGGAACATCTTTGAAGCATATTTATTTTTTATTTAGTTATTTAACAAATTTTTACCCTGCACCTCCTGCCAAAGCAGCTTGGGGCAGCTAGCAAGTATAAAAGATGAGAGAGATAACATAAAACAATACAGTCCACCAGGGGGATGTCAAAGAATAAACACGGAACAGCCAGGTCTTACATTGTCGGTGGAAGGAAGGGAGATCTGGAGCCACCCGGGCCTCCACTAGAAGGGAGTTCCACAGCCTAGGTGTGGCCACCTAAAATGCCCTCTCCATAGTTGCCCCCTGAGCCACTTCGGGGACTTCGAGAAAGGTGCTCCTGGCAGACTACGGGGGTCGATCCAGAAGCCAGGGGGTGAGGCAGTCCCGCATATAAGTGGGGCCCAGGCTGTGTAGGGCTTTATAGGTAAGCACCAACACCTTGAATTGGGCCTGGAAGACTACTGACAGCCAGTGCAGAGCTCAGAGCACTGGTGTAATGTGCTCACGGCAACCCGTCCCTGTTAGGAGGTGGGCCTCCTCATTCAGCACCAGCTGCAGTCTCCAAAACATCACTATGGGTAGCCCCACATAGAGCACATTACATTAGTCTAGTCTTGAGGTGATCAAAGCATGGACGATAGTGGCCAGGTCGGAGTTCGAGACAAATGGCCGAAGCCGCCACACCAGATATAATTGGCGAAATGTGCTCCTCCGCACTGCCCCCACCTGAAGATCCAGGCGGAGCTGGGAATCAACAGAGGATAGCACACACACTGCCTTACCCACTAACATCACCTCCATCTTGTCAGGATTCATCTTCAGACGGCTCACCCTCATGCAGTCTCCCACAGCCGCCAAACACCGAGTATGCACCAAGACAGCCGGCTCTGGGTTGAATGAAAAAGAGAGGTAAAGTTGGGTGTCATCAGCATATTGAGAACAACTCATCCAAAACTGTCTCACGACCGTGCCCAGTGGCTGCATAGACATGTTCAGGGGAGGGGACAAGATGGAAACCTGCGGCACTCTACACGAGAGGTCTCGGGGAGATGAAGAAAAGACACTGAGCACCCCCTGCTGAGTTCTCCAAGCCAGGAAGGAACGCAACCATTCAAGAACAATTCCGCCCACTCCGACTCTGTTCCACAGACGAGTCATCAACATCTTGTGGTCAACGGTATCAAAGGCAGCCGACAGATCCAATAGAATTAGCAAGGTTGACCAACCCTGATCCAATGTCCATGCACCCCGTCTCCTTCGCCTTTTTTACCGGCGCCATCCCGACAAGCCTGGCCCCACCGGACACCCGCGGGGGGATCTTCGAGGGGGGGGTACTGTCACCCGCCGCCGCTCCCGCCGCCTCTCAACAGCCCAGCGGGCGCGTTTGCCGGCCGAGAACCCCGCCCCCCGCAGTACACCCCAGCCTCCGAGACGGGCGCGCCCCCGCTCCTAAGAGCCCCGACAGAGGAACAGCTGGGGCCTGCTACTCTGGGTGCAATAGAGACTCCCTGCAGTGGCGTGGAGCCACGCCCCCTGCTGAGACGGTCGGCGCGCCTCCAGGCACGCACGGGGGGCGGGGCCTCCCCTTTATGAACCAGCAGCTCGGAGGGAACACTGCTGGTGAACAGAGCTGCGTGCCTGGAAGGACTGGCCCCCCGTGTGCAAGCTAAGTGAATCCTCGAGTGTTGATTTGTGACGTGACTCCCCCTTGTGAAGCCCCCAGTGTTCCTCTCCCCCTGTTCCCCATTGTGTTCAGTTATCCTAGGAAGCTTGTTGTTGAGTGAAGACTTTCCTATTGTTGTTCCTAAGGAAGCCTGTGTGGGTTGGGTGAGCCTGCGGGCAGTGTGTATCTCCCTGCCCTTCCTGGGCCCTCCGCTCCCCCTTCCCCCCTGGCGTGTGGAAGCCCCTTTTCCCTATCCCCCTCCCGTGGGTTTCCCCTCCTAGCGCCCTCTGCACCATCCTCCACTGGTTTCCCTGCCCTGCTTCCCCCAGTGTACGCTTGTAGGTGTGTGTGGCCCCTCCTCCTCCCCTTGCGCTCTGAGCCCTATGATGATAGGGGCCTAACTTCCTGGTGCTTCGGCACGTGGAAGGGCCCACACACTATCCTGATGGGCATTTTTCCCACCATTGCGATATTCAGAGCCTCCCCGTGTGCGTCTGGTCCCTGCAGTGATTCCCCTTTTTACCTTCCTTCCTCTTTCTCCCCCCTCCCACTGACACTCTGTTATGATGGGTATATGAAAGATGATACTAATTAGTAGGAAAGGCTAATTAGTAATCCCCCTCCCCCATATTTCCCTCTGTTGCTTCTGCTTCCCCACCCACTGGAATGATAGAATTGTTTTACAGAAAACTGTCAAACAATTGTAGTAGATTATAGTCACAGCATAAATTGTGTAGTCCAAGATTTTGGAAAAGTTCATAGACAGGGGAAACTCCCTGGGCATGTTCTCCTTGGGTGTGCGTGAAAGCCCATTGTAAGGGAAAGCAATCTGCTCCCTCAGTGTGCCCTCCCGGAGTGTATGCCATTTGCATGCTTGCCTGATTTGCATGCAGATTCCAGGTGCATGATGGGACGTCACAGAGGACAATTTGGGGGTCCCCTTGGACTATGTGAAATTAGTTGCCTCCCCAAAGAACCACAATGGCCTTGGACCACAGTAATCTGGACAAAACCCTGGGACTGGGTTGGGTTTGACCTACATAACCTCCTGAACTGTTGGAAATGGTGCCCATCAAGAAGCTCAAGGAGAGAGCAGCCTGCATGGGATGACTGGACCTGGTAAGCCCCTCTGATCTAGCCCTTAGCTGAAATCACTTGCTGAGGCAGAAGGTCGGCTTTCACAGTCTCCAGAGGATGGTGTCAGAGAAAGCAGCCAGCGTGGGATGGCCAGAGAACGCAGCCTGTGTGGGACGATGACCTGGTGAGCCCCTCTGATCCAACCCCTTGCTGAACTCACTTGCTGAATCAGGAGGCAGCACGCACGGTGCGCTGCCTTGGGAATTGGGGGCAGTGCCCCACCAACTGCCAGCTCCCCAGGTTTGGCTCTGAGAGGCAGTCCAGTGTCCTGTTCTGGCTACAGACTGAGCAGAGCTGCTCACTCAGTGTAGTGCTGCGGGCGCACAGCACTTCAAATTTGCTGCACTGTACTGGTGCACTTCCAGGTATGGGGAGGACATCTTCCATGCTATAGCACGTGTGCTGCAGGGCAAGTTCTGTGCATGCGCAGGCATCAGGTGCACTGGGATGATCATGCAGCTGGGCAGGGTTGGGAACCACTATCCCCAGTCTGGGGCCAGCAGGTAAGGAAGCCTTTAATGTACCAAAAAGTCTTAACAGCGATATGGGTGTCTAGTACTGCTGTCCATACTAATAACATTGGAAACAGCATTTTCTTATTTAGCTGCTGGGGGCTCTGTCTCGGAGAGCCCTATGGTGAGCTATTGTTTTTCATGCCTGGGAAGCAGAAGTAGATGCTCGGGCAGGGACTCTGTGAGAGTTGGGGTGGGGAGATTGAGGGAGGTAGAGCCAGCAGTCACGAGACACCACTGGGCAGGCACTGGCAGGCAGTGTGTGTGGGGTTATCCCCTTCACCACTGGGCAGGCACTGGCTGCCATGCTTGGATCCTGCCCAGGGTGAGAGCACTCACCCTGGGCAGGAGTAGGTCCCACCGCTGATCAAACATGGTTTCAACGTCAACTCAAACTCAACATGACTAAAACTGCACTCCTTATCTTCCCCCCTCATCCTTCCTCTCCCTCTTCCTTGTCAATCCTCATCGATAGGGTCACCATCCTTCCTGTTCCCCAAATCCGTAGCTTAGACTTCATCTTTGACTCACCCCTTTCTTTTAAACCCTACATCGACTCTGTTGCCAAATCCTGTCGCTTCTCCCTCCATAACTTTGCTAAGATTCGCCCTTTTCTCCCTGTCTCCTCTGCAAAAACCCTTGTTCATGCCCTGGTCATCTCTCACCTCGATTACTGTAACCTCCTTCTCACTGGCCTCCCCCACTCTCACTGACCTCCCCTTATCTCTGTCCCAAACTCTGCTGCCACGGTCATCCACCTCGCCCGTCGCTTCGACCACGTGCAGCCCCTCCTCTCCTCTCTTCACTGGCTCCTCCTTCCTGAACGAATCCTGCACAAGCTTCTAGTCTTCACCTATAAAGCTCTTCACAAACTTGCTCCCCGCTACCTCTCTGTGCTAATTTTCCTCTGTACTCCAGTCCGTGAACTCCGCTCCTCCTCTGTTCCCTCTCTCACCCTCCCACGCCTCCCCTGCTCTCCTAACCACCTTTGTCCCTTCTCCCTAGCTGGCCACATTCTCTTCGTCCCCTCCCTTGATACCTTCAAATCCCTCCTCAAGACTCGCCTCTTCTTCTCTGCCCTCCCTGACTTCTTCCTCCCCTCACCTAACTCCTGCTAGTACCCTCCATCCAGTACAATCTGTTACCTGAGGTCTGTGCACTCATATCCTCACCACATGGACCAACCAGCCATCATTCTTGATGTAACCAAGCCAAGCGCGTGCACCTGGGCCCTTGCATCCTCGTGAATGTTACACTCCTTGTCTCTCCCTCTGTGCCCCTTCCTTCATCTCCCACCCCTCCCCCCGTCTCTGAGATTGTAAGCCCTAGGGCAGGGACCGTGTCTATTCAATTACTTTGTAAAGCGCCAGGTACATTGCTTGCGCTATATAAATGCTTGCTAATAATAATAATAATAATAATAATTAATAATGATGGCAGCCAGGGCTGGGGCAGGGTGAGGGTGGGGGGATGTGCAGACGTGGGTTTGCATGGTCCTGACCCCTGCGCTGCTCAGTGCAGCCCTGCCTCCTCCCTGACAGACAGGTGCAGTGACCTATGAGGCTGCTACGCCCGCCACAGAACAGCTTCAACCACCTGCTGGAGTTAGGTAGAGCGGGCCATAAGATGTGATGGCCCGCTCTACCACAGTCTGGGGTAGGCTTCCCTGGACCGTGGTAGGGCTAACTCTGGTATGTGCACTGGCAGGGAGCCCAGTGCACATCCCAGAGTTAGCCCTGCCATGGTCCGTGGTGTACTCTATTCCCTCCCATGGTGAACATCTGGCAGGCAGGAGCAGATGTGACACCACCACCGGTGGCCACCGGCGGTAGCATCACGTATGAAAATACCCAGTAATGCTGTAAATGGTAATCCAGTTACCTGGAAAACCACTGGATACTAAATCAGATTATGGCAGGGCTGTGCCACAAGATGGCGCCTGCCATGTGGGACACCTAAAATAGCCACCACAGGAAGTGGAAGTGTTTGTGGCTCTAGTTATATAAAGAGAAGAGGAACACGAAGAAGAGTCAGTCTGCTCCCTACCAGCAAGGAGGGCACATCTCCTGAGAGACTGCCAGAGAAGGACCCTGAAGGAAGGAGATACCTGGACCTGGAAGTGAGTTGGCAAAGAGTTAGCCTGGGACTGTGTTTGGCTGGCTAGCCCTGTGTTATGTACTTGTATGCGGGATACATAACGACTGGCCAGAGACTTGCTGCCTGGCCTGGGACTTTGTGGTTGTAAATAAACTGTGATTGAGCCTGACCCCTGAGTGGCAACCTTTGGTGTGGCTCCTGACAACACTTACCCCACAGTAAAGTGGGGATCTGTGACAAATGGTGGAGAATGCAGCCACGCCTTGCTGGCCACCAAGCTAGTGATTCCAAGGCGGTAAGATCCTGAAGTGTTGTGGAGAATTGTGCCCAGAAGAAGATTGTGCCCAGGAGAGGATTGCACCCGACAGTGGAGGAGGAACACAGCAGACTGCACTGAAAGCCCACCCAAGGACTTGGGGCTCATGTGGGCTGGAGCCAGGAGGTTTGCCTTTAGCAGACAGCATGATGTGGATTCCGGTAAGGAACAAAATGGCAGCAGACAGACGAGGTCAGCAGAGGCCGCTGAGTATCTGAAAGTGGGCCAGCGTGGCTGAGGGAAGTCAGTGAGAGGGGTGCAGGCAAAGGAAGCTGGAGGTGCTGCAGAAGAGATACTAGAACTGTGAGTAGCAGTGGAGCCGCTTGAAAGAATGCTGACAGCAGGGGCTAGTTGAAAGCCCCAGAGAGGGACTTGAGGCTCAGGCATGTTCGTGCCTGGAGCCCACATAGGGGTGTGGACCAGGACAATGATGGGCTAGAGAGCCCAGAATGAAGATTGGGCTTATTGCCCTGAAGAGGACAGTGCTCTGTTGCCTGGAAGGGCTGTGGTGTGTGTGCAGGGACACCTGCGAGACCCCTCAGAGGAGGGAATCCTCTCCACTCAAGAGCCCTGAAGTGCAGAGCCCAGTGAAGGGCTACAGGATAATAAATTCTTGGTTGGGTCAGAGAACCACAAAGAGCCCAGTTAAGGGCAAAGACTATTGGGACAAGGAGCACTGCAAGGCTCGGGTTAACTAGAGGAGAGTCCTGTGAAGCTCTGCGTACTTTAAGGGGAGCCCTGCGAGGCTCAGGAGCACTAGCCTTGTGTGGCTAGGTCAGCAGGTAATTAAAGATGGAAAATAGCATGTGGCCCACCCCTGTGGTATCTGGAGTGCCTGAAAGCCTCGAAAAAGATCCTGGAAACAGCGGGGTACCCCCCACTATTACACGGATACAATCCATATCCAACTGGATACCGTGATATCTGCCCAGGTACCAGAGAGCGCTACTCGGAATCTTGCTGTGGTCTGGATACATCTTCTTAGGGAGTGAAAACTGAATTCTAGTACTCAGATGTTCACCACAGCCAGCCTTCCTCCCTTCTCACATTTGGAACATTCTCAACTGATTCTGCAACCACAGAGACATGCAACAAGGCAAAATTGAAATCAGCCTATATGGTCTGGGACATCCAGTGAAGGTTTTGGCTGAAGCCGCAACTTCTTCATCTAGTCCCAGTTCAGCTGTGCACCTAGAAATAGGTGCTCCAATATAGCAGAAACAGAAACTCCAATATAGTTCTCAATTAGGGCAGGGATTAATATTCTAGGTGACTAGAATATTTGTCAAATTTTGAAAATTCATATTTGCAAAGTTGAAACCCTCATCCCATTTTAAGCTTCACAAATTAAATTTTAAACAAAGTTGCATTTTCAAAATGATTGATTCAGCATTTGTTATTGATCATTTGATTTCAGCATTTACTAATTTGATATTTGAAATCAATATTTGTTAACTTCATAATCCTGTTACCTGTGATTGGTTGAATGTATTTCAACATTTCAGACTTGAACTAATGTAGCTTATCAATTCTGGACTACATTCAGAATTCACCTAATTGTATTAGCTGAATTAAATCCATCAAAGACTAAGGTCATACAAATACTGTATTTAAATTTAGTTAAATTGAATTAGAAGATTAGTTATTGGAAGTGAATATTTAAATTCAGTTAATGCATCAGAAAAGTCTGACTCATTTCAGTTTTACTGACCATGGGGTAGATCCCAAGCCCCACGCATGCACATATGTATACACTGTAGGCCCTGTGCTGGGGGTTTGTGAGGTTTGTGTACACATACATGCACATGTGCCACGCATGCTTGTGTCCGTGGGGCTTGGGATCAACTCCAGTTATCACATAACCACCTTGTACAGAGACACCATAGTGGTGGTGTTGGCCTGCTCTTTGTCGAACCTTGCCAGTTCCAATCCCTCGCTGCTCCTCCCTCTCACTCTTTCCCTTCCTTTGAGACCCATTGTATTTGCCTCTACTGCCCGCTCCACCTCTGTGCGGCTGTTATCTACTGCACCACAGGCTCCCACTCCTCTTTTCTCTTGAATTTGATGCATGGCTTCCTTTCTTCCTTTCTGATAACAATATTCCCACCCTCATTCTTGGGGACTTCAATATCCATGTGGATATTGACCCTACTGCTTCTAGGGGTGGGAATTCCGGATCATCCAGTATCCGATACTGCCGGTATTGGGTGTACCGGCAGTATCGGATTAAACCCGGTAATCTGGGGTAATTTACCAGATTCCCTGTACCGGATTTTTTACATTGCGGCTATTCAAATGAATGTCCGCAATGTAAAAAAAAATGCAACCCCCCCCCC
>QEPC01004588.1:1764980-1815384 GCA_003113815.1 Sphenodon punctatus | reverse complement strand
AGAGCCCGCACCAGCAGGTACTAGGGTGATCCCTGGGGTGGGGGGGTGGTTTAACACACACACCACCCCAGGGATCACCCTACCTCCCCACCCAGGGATCGCCTACCCTGTGCTCCGGGCGGCGGCAGCGGCGGTCCGACTCCGGCGGCTTCAGCGCTGGCTGTGGCTGCCGGCTTCAGTGCTACTAGGCCTTCTGGTGAACTTCTGGGTTTCCCTGGAAGGCCTAGTAGCGCTGAAGCTGGCAGCCACAGCCAGCGCTGAAGCCGCCGGAGTCGGACCGCCGCTGCCGCCGCCCGGAGCACAGGGTAGGCGATCCCTGGGTGGGGAGGTAGGGTGATCCCTGGGGTGGTGTGTGTGTTAAACCACCCCCCCACCCCAGGGATCACCCTAGTACCTGCTGGTGCGGGCTCTGGGTCGCTGGCAGCGGCCCGGAGCCCGCACTAGTAGGGACTTAATGTTAAAAAAAAAAAAATTAATCCAGACTGGGCAGGGTGGGTGGGGGGTGCCCCCCCTTCCACCCACACAGTCTGGGAAGGGGAGGGGGAGGTTTTTTGTTTTTTTTCCCATTGATTTCAATGGGAATAGTTCCCCATTGAAATCAATGGAACAAATCCGGTACCGGTAAACCAGTACAAATCCGGCAATCCGTTTTTTTTTAAACCGGTAAATCCGGTAACCGGTAATTGCCCTGATGTCCCACCCCTAACTGCTTCCCATTTCCTCACACTGACCTCTTTGTTTGACCCATGCCATCCTATCTGTCACATAATCCCCCATCCTTGGCTCACCCCTACCATCTGCCACCTCTGGTCCTGCTCTCAAGCCTCTGACCATCTCTGGCAGAAGTCCGTGAGTTCACTGACTTCCTCCACTTTAAGTTTGCATTTTCTGCCTTTAGTGATGTCGTTTCCCTGACCAAAAACTGCTGCTATTATTATTATTATTATTATTTTATTTTATTATAAGCATTTATATAGTACCAGCGATGTACCTGGCGCTTTACAAAAAATAAGATAGACATGGTCCCTGCCCAAGAGCTTACAATCTATTACTGCACATTCATCGAATCTCACTCCTGCAACCATCTCTTCTCAACATTTGCTTCCCTTCTGA
Organism: Sphenodon punctatus; assembly: GCA_003113815.1. Lineage (NCBI taxonomy): Eukaryota > Metazoa > Chordata > Lepidosauria > Sphenodontia > Sphenodontidae > Sphenodon > Sphenodon punctatus. The sequence goes on along the minus strand of QEPC01004588.1, from coordinate 1,814,271 downwards.
AACCTCCCTGTCCTTCCTTCCACCCTCATTATCTCTCTCTGCACAGGAACTTCTCTCCTTCCACATCAAGATTGATAAACTCAACCCTCTCCCTCCCCCACTTCATTCCCTGCTGTTCCCCCTCCTGCCTCTCTTCCCCTTCTCCCCAGTTTATTTTGACCCCACCCCCTCTTGCCTCCTAATGGCAATTGCCCCCACTGCTGTGCCTTCTGTGCTGCACATTATCAATCTCTCCCCTTTCTACTGGGTAATTTTCCATTAGATTTCAAACATGCCACCATCTCCCCTATCCTTAAAAAGGTCACTCTTGAACACACACACACCCAACCCTTCCTGCTATCACCCCATTTTGCTCATATCCTTTGCTTCTAAGCTCCTGGCGCAGGCTGTTTATATGCGTTGTCTTGATTTTTTTCTGTTCAAATTCCTCCCTTGGCCTTCTACAATCATGCTTCCACCCTCTCCACTCAACTCAGATGACCTTTTCATAGCTAACTAAGGGGCTCTACTCTGTTCTTGTCCTCATTGATCTCTGTACCACCTTTGACACTGTCAACCATGGCCTCCTGGATTTGCTACTCTCCCTTGGTTTCCAGGCCTCTGTTCTTGACTAGTTTTCTTTGTATCGCTTGAACTGATCCTTCAATGTTTCTCTTGCTGGTACCTACTCGACGTCACTTTCCCTCTCCATGGGAGTTCCCCAAGGCTCTGCCTGGGGTCCTCTTCTCTTCTCCCTTTACACTGTTTCTCTGGGTAAACTCATTGAAACCTACGTCTTCCATATCACCTGTATGCTGATGACACACAACTCTCTCTCTGCACTCCCACACTCTCCCCCTCCATCAAGTCTCGTATTGCTGACTGTCATGCTGACATCTCTGCCTGAATGTCTCGCCATCAACTCAAGCTTAATATAGTCAAGACCGAACCCCTCATCTTCCCCCCCAAATGTTCCTACTTCCCTCTCCGCTTCCATTGAGTGAGTCACTATCTGGCCGGACCCTCAGGTGTGTAGCCTGGGATACATCTTTGACTCCACCCTCTCATTTAAGCCTCCGATCCAGGCTGCTGATCAATCCTGTTGCTTAGCTCTATATAATATTGCTAAAATCTGGCCCTGCCTTACTGTTGCTACTGCAAAAAGCCTAGTCATCTTTCACCTTGATCACTGTAACTTCCACCTTACTGGCCTCCCCTGCTCTGATCTCACCCCCCTCATCTCCATTCAACACTCCACAGTCAAAATCATCCACCTTGCCCATCGCTTGGACTATGTTCAGCCCCTCCTCTCCGCCCTACACTGATTTCCTCTATGTCAGGGATGGGGAACATTTTCCCTCCTGGGGGCCACTTTGAAAGCTTGCACAAGCTCCGAGGGCCACACAGAAGTTGGACTGGGAGTGCTTAAGTGATGCACTCAAGGAAAGGAGGGCCCAGATCATGGATTTGGGCCATGGAACTGTCCCCTATCCTTGTTTGCACAACCTCACCCCTGCTCCCTTCCCTGGAGCTCAGTTTTTCAGTGATTGAAGGTAAGAACTGGAACCAAGGGCCAGATCCAGGAAGTGGAAAGGGGCCACATAAAAACTTGCCGTAGGCCACATTTGGCCCCCAGGCCTGAGGTTCCCCATCCTAGCTCTACGTGAACGCTTTCAGCACAAGCTCCTGGACTTCACCTTCAAGGCTCTTCATGGCCTTACTCCCACATATTTTTCCACTCTTGTATTCCACCACACTCCTGCCCAGGAACTTTTCTCCTTCTCTACCCCTGCTGTCACCTGCTAGTGACCCGCTTGCTTTTCTAAACATCTGTGCTCCTTTTTCCTTGCTGCTCCTCATGTGTGGAACTCACTCCTGGATACGTTTGCTCTGCTCCCTCCCTCCCAACTTTCAAATCCCTCCCTGAAAACCCACCTCTTCAGTCAGGCCTTCCCTAGCTTGTCATGAGTGAAACTGTCCTCTTCCGCCTCACTGTCAGAATCTAGTTCCCTGTATCTCAGTGAAGCATGTGCACCAGTAACTTCTCAACCTTTTATTTTATTTTATTTAATTTATTTATTTATTTATTTATAAAAGATTTATATCCCACTCTTCCTGCCCACAAGGCAGCCCAGAGTGGTGAACAACAAGATAAACAACAATAATAGAATAAAAACAATTTTAAAAGTTAAAAAATCCCATATGCAGGGAGAAACAACCCACCCACCCTACCCCCCCTCGTCAAAAGCCTGACGGAAAGGCCAGATCTTCATAAGTGTCAAAATGACAGGAAAGTGGGGGCCAACCAAGCCTCCTCCAAGAGTGAGTTCCACAGCACAGGGGCGGCCACCAAAAAAGATCTAACATCNGGGAGTGAGGCACTTCCGCAGATAAGCAGGGCCCAGGTTGTGAAGGGCTTTAAAGGTCAAAAACAGCACCTTGAACCTAGCCCAGTGCTTTATAGGCAGCCAGTGCAGAGCCTGGAGCACAGGTGTTATGTGCTCCCTGCAGCCCACCCCCGTAAGGAGATGGGCCGCAGCATTCTGCACCAGCTGCAGCCTCCGGACCAACTTCTCGGGCAGCCCCACGTAGAGTGCATTGCAGTAATCCAGCCTTGAGGTGATGAAGGCATGGATGACAGTGGTGAGGTCAGAGTCTGAGAAATACGGCCGAAGCCGCCGGACAAGATGTAACTGCTGAAATGCACTCCCCGCCACGGCCACAACCTGAGATTCCAGGCTGAGCCGTGAATCAAGGAGTACACCCAGACTCCGCATCTGAGAGACCACGGGAGGGTGAACCCCCCCAACAAGAGGAGATTCAACCACTCCCAGGCCCCCCAAGCCCTCGCCCACCAACATCACCTCCGTCTTCTCAGGATTCAGTTGCAGATGGCTCAACCTTATGAATGTATCCTTTTCTCTCCTGATGTTTGCCTCTCCATCATCTCCCCCTCCCTTGTCTGTTAGATTGTAAGCCCCTTGGGGATAGGGACCTGTCCATAAATAATGATTATACAGCTCCAGGTACATCTCTGGTGCAAGATACATCACTGGTGCATTAATTCATCATTAATCATTAATAAAATAAGCTATTTAAAGAAAATTGTAGGAGTATATTGACTTGTTCATCATCCTGACTCCCAAAATAAGATTTTAGGACACTATGCCCATGAACAGGACACACCAAAGAAGGCAAGCATCCCTGTAATATGTAGCATTGACTCATATATTCTTCAGGATTTATTATACACTCATAATTCATTCCAAAAGCAGCCACTCGTGACTTCAACTTCAGTTTTGCAACTCGTGGAGTGAGGTACTACTCATGGAGCATGGAATGATGAAAACTGTTTGTAAGCCACCAGGGATGTTTGAGAGATGGGAATTACAGATGTTAACATGCAATGGTTTGCAGAAGGATTTAAATATGGGTTTTCTTTCAGGTGGTGAAGGAAGAGAGGATTTTAGACAGGTACATCAAGGCCCAAGGGTTCACAAGAGTTGACAGGATCAACCCCAGACTGGAAGTAGCAGCAGAATCAGGCCTACAGCAAGAATGAGGGTAGAATCAGGTTTGAGGCAGGTTCAAATCCAGGTAGGGCCAAGACAGATCAGGAACACAAACTACAGTTCAAAGGGGCAATCCAAAACACTTATTTGAAGAGACAGACCAGCAGTCAAGTTCCAAGGAAGTAGTCCAAAACTGGCACAGCTAAAGAGGCAAGAAACTTTGGGACGTGGGCAAGGTGAAAGCAGCATCTGGAACAAGATCAAGGATAACACAGATAGACCAGGCACAGAACAGGAAATAGGACATATTGCTCCACCCATCCTACCTGCTGGTTGCTGCCGAGGTGGCTTTACATTAGGTAAAAACAGATATGACAGTGACCTGCTGTGGCCTGCTTTGTCCTGGACTTCACCTTCACGCGTGTGCAGGTACTGCCAGATGTTAGCCCATGATTGCCCCGGTCTATGTGCGTGGCTAGCCTGTGCGACGAACTCAGAAAACCTCCGAGGTCACAGTCCAGGCTAAGACCTGCCTGATCAGGCCAAAGCAGGTCACAGTGGGCTATCACATCTGTTCCTGGGCCAGTTGGGTCCACCGTGGCTGACCGCCATGGCTGCCTGTCATGCTGGGGGGAGGGTGCTGGGTGCAGCATGGGGGCAGGTCCACCAGCCGCATGGTCATGCTTGTCCCCACCCTCCCCAGCAGCCTGGCCACAGTCACGTTTGTTCAGCGCCCCGACACAGCCCAGACCATGTTTGTCGCAGTTTCCCTCCCCAGGTCATGTCAGGCCACTGCCTCACCACCGTCACGACGTGTGATTTTACCCATTGTGGCATGTAGCCATTCTGTAGCTGAAAATGGGTTGTGGCAGAATAATCTGGGTGAGAGTCCAATAGTTAAGAGCTAGAGCCCAAACCAGAGCATTTTTTGTTTGAATCCTGGGTCCTTACAAGATAAGATCTGTAGGATTGGGCTTCATAGGGACAGAGAGACCAATAAGTATTTTGTCTATTTTTTAAAATTCAAATCCCCAAATTGATAATAAAATTTGTACATGAGTTTAATTTCAGCACACAGCTAACATGCCATTTGAGGTTAAGCAAATTCACAGTGTCCTCTCTTTTTGCAATATTGCCTCTGTAAACCCCTATTGACTTCTGGAATAGTGGAAGGAGCCCACTGGTTGTTTCTCTTCTGTTTTTCCAGTTTAACATTCTCAGCCAGATCCTCTTCAAAAGCCAAAAAGAAAAATGGAGAAGCCAAAATTTAAAGACTGTCAGAAGGATTCCTCCAAGTTTTCAAAGGAGCCAAACCACATTGGCCTAACCAGCACAGCATGAAGTAGCCCCCCAAAGCTCTTTTAAAAAGTGCCATCCACTTTCACATAACTCCCTAGGAGCCTGACCACCTCTCTCAGTGGATTCCTTCCAACCACCAACCCCTCCGCTCACCACCAACCACATTCCTTGCCCTTCAACTTCTGCTAGCTCAATAGATCCAAAATGTAGGGATAGTAATATGTTCTGGATAAATATAAGGGAGACTCCGAATGAAGCTACTATTTCCCTTTTCTTTTCTTTCCCTATTCTTTCTGGTGGTTTCTGACTCCACTGCTTCCTTCCTCCCTGCCTTTCCTCAATTTTTGACTCCACAGTGCTTTCCTGGAGCAGCTTTGCAGAATTAGGAGGGTGGTGAACAGGAAGAAAAAGCTCAGTCTGCCACTACCACTGGTTTTGAAACTTCTCTGCTTGTTTTTGAGTTCTGTTGCTCTCGCAGGATCAGGAGCGAAGGGGTGGTGAAAACCATTAGTGGGGGAGCAAGGATTTTTGCTACACATAGACTGTTTTAATATGGACGCTGCCGCAGGCCGAATGGGTGGAGATGTGTGGGTGAGCACACCCATCGAACACCTATGGGCGCTGAGCAGGGAGAAAATTACATGGACACCGCAGTGGGGGGTTGTGGGAAAGAAGGGGAGGAGCTGGCACCCAACCACCCAGGGCCACACCGAGCAAATACCCATTATGTTTACAAGGACCACCCGTACACCAAAAGAAGGGGAAACCACGCCCAGCACAGTGACATTACAACATAGCCGAGAGAGGGCAAACGAAGCTGCGGCACGCAGCACCGCCCCTAAACTGCCAGACTCCGAGCTGGCGGGGGAGGAGGGAGCTGTAATGTCAAGAGACACAAAGAAGCAGGTCCTTCCGAGCCCCAAGACACAGGCCACACAGCCGGGCACAACAGACCCCTTGGAACCCAGACCACAACTGCACACAACAGTGCACACAAGCACACAGGGAAACAAAGCAGGAGGGAGAAAGGGGATCCCAACTGGGGGAGGGGAGCCGGGACTGAGCACAGCCACCAAGAAGAACAGGAGAGCCCCCAAATGGACAGGGAACACACAACCTCCCCCCTGGCATAGACCACTGCCCACCGAAACCCCCAAACCCTGGAACAACAGGCCAGGAACGGGACGGCAGGGTTGAGGGTGGCAGGCTGCAACGCAGCAGCTGCCCAGCAAGCACAGGACCCGGATGCACAGGGCACAGGAGGAAGACCACACCATGGCAGGGAAGGGGGGGCACAGGAACCCACACAAACAGCGAAGGGGTTATCACCCACTTGACAGAGAACAAAGGGGCCAAGCCAAAGAGGACTCATGGATACAAAGCACAACCATGGGGAGTGGGGGAGCACAGAGCATGGGACCCATGCCCTGCCAGACAACCACACCAATCAGACATGGTCCACACAGAGGGGTACAACAGAGGGAAGGAGAACAGAGACACCAGGGGGACAGAAGCCCACCAAATGTTAGGTAAAAAACAACACCAAATGGTGAAAAGCTGGGGTGGTGTGTCAAATCCGAGCCTCAGTAGGGCCAGCAACCCCGGAATGGGCTCCAGAAATCTGCTTGGCCGTGGTGCAAGAGGCGGATGTGCTGCAGCACATGCAGGACTAGCAGCAACACCACCACCCACTCCCTGGTCCCTTTGCTAAGAACTCCCTGCACAAAAGGAGAGAAGGAGTGGGAGCGCACCAGTAGGGCAGCTCACCAGCCACAACATCCAGGGAGTCCACACATACGACTGGGGGGGGGGGGAGGGAATGGACACACACACAGGGGAAGCCAGAACAGTAGCACGCCTAGCATGTTGTTGGCAAGGTGACCCCGTTGGAGCAACCATCCTGCCCTAGAAACGATCCAATGCCCCCAAGCCCCAACACACACACCCTCAAACCACACCAATGACACCAGGAGCCGGGGAACACACCCACAGACACATCAGGAGAACAGAGGAAGCTAAACAGTGACAAGGTTTACTGGCACAGGGTGTGGTAGGATGCCACACTGTCCAGAGAGAGCTGATGGCAGGCACAGGCGGGGAACACCCCACGGTGCAAGGAAGGAGCAGGACAACCAAAGAATGGGGTCTGAGGGGTTGACAGTCAGACCCGGCAGGTAAGCGTCAGTAGGTAGACCCCCCAGACTGAACCGCAGGACACATCAGGAAGCGGATGCGTCATGCAGGTGAATGAAAGCCAGCAGCATGGCCATGGGGGAGCAACAATGCAGGTTCCTCACAGGGAACGGGGAACCACAGTGGAGGTTACAGCAAAGGTGGGATCATGGTGCAGGCGCTGGGTGCTCAGGATACAGGGGCCCCTGAACAAAACCATCCCAGGCGAAGAGGCCCCACTGGAAGCCACAGGCATGCATATGGGCTTCCACCATAAAGTGGGACAGGAGGGGGTGCCCTGTGGCACCAGCTGCTCCAACATCTGAACGGCTCAGCACAGCTCTCAAGACAGCCCTCTCCAGCACTGTGGGATGCCCAGTGGACTCACCAACATCAGGCGGGAGCAAGCCAAGCTCACCAAGGCAGGCCTGGCAAGCAGATCAAGGGCAAGCGATTCCACGGGCTTGCAGGAGGACACAGGCGTAGCAGCTTGCCACATACGGCCCACAAGTCTAGAGGGCCAAACCGAACTACTGAAGACCGGCCACCTGGTGAACAGTAGCAAACTCTCAGGGTTCCCATGACAGCACAATTGCGGGTGGGAATCCACGGTCCAGTCGGCAGAGGGGTGTGAAACCGAGCTCTATGGCACTCCACACCCCCAAAGGGGTGCCCCAACAGCCATATGTAACGGGACATTGTAACATATAATGGGACATATGTAACGGGAGATTGAAGCCATCACCCACCCGATGGGGGTCACTCACCAATAGCTGGACATCACTGCGCTGCCATAGGGTTCCAGCAGCATGGTGGCACACACCGACCACTCCTCCCCTACCAATCGATCGGTTCCATGGCTCATTCCGTGTCTGGACATGTCCTGCACAAGGGCTGCAAGCTGGAGTGCAATGGAAGTGGATGATGAGCTACAGTGTCTGAGCTTGGATGGAGTTGCAGCTGGCAGCTATCTGGAGGGTGACCTTGGCCACCTGATAGCGCCCAGGCTCAGCGGGTCTGAGAACCACTATCCCAAAGGGATAGGAAACCATCAAGGGGCCATTGTAGCTGTTCACAGCACAGCGAGACAGCTGCAAACCTGACAAATGCCGTCCCGGGAAACGGGGGACCCATGATGCATACCACACGCCCACCATATGGTGCAGCTGCTTGGACAGTTGGGGGGGAGGGCATGGTAGGGGTGAGCCAGCAAGGCGATCCGATGGACCCTGACCGGTACAGGCACTTGCTGAACACTGATGCATCGGCCTAGCATACAGCTGGTGCCCAATGCACAGTGGAAGCATCTCGGAGATCCTGGACAAGTGTAAATACCGCACCCAAAGCATTGCACCAAACGCTGACACCAAACGCTACCCACCATCCGTCTACATAAGGGAGCTGGATTGACTGCCAGGGCGTGGCGTGTTTGCGGTGGTTGTGGAGCAGAGAGAGTGCAGCGAGAGTGATAAAGGGAGAGGAGGGAGCATAGAGGGGGGACGTATGGAGAGTGAGAGAAGCGCATAAGGATGTGTGATTCTGGGATGTTTTAGGGAGTGGTGTTGAGTGCATGGAGTGGTGCCTGCGGCTGAGGCAGAGTGTGCGAGGGGTGACAGCACAGGGCGAATAGCTGAATCAGGGTACCCGAGCACAGGATGGGGTTGACGGTGGGGGCTGGTGGGCGGACGTTGCGTGCGTAGTTGGGTTCACAGGGAGAGGTGCCCATAGTGGGCACCCTGCATGTACGGGCTGACCTGATCACCATCCTGGCAGCATGTTTTGGTCTCCTGGTGCAAGTGTTCAAGCAAATGGCTGGCCTCCTGTGCCCAGCCCCCCGCTGGTATACCCATGCCCTATGCCACCAGAGAGCAGCCAACCTGCGCTACATGGCAACAGTTTGATGGGTGCGGAGGATCAAGCCAGGCACCAAGCAATGGTGGGGATGGCAGCATCGCACCACATCCGCCTTGTCCTCTTCAGGTTGCCCCTCAACGTGTATGGCAGTCGGGTGACCCTACCCATATGACGGATGGCCTGGGTGCAGTTCACAGAGCAATGACTGGTGTGAGAACATGCTTGCGACCTGGACTGATGAGGAGCAAATCGATCACTTCCAGATGACCCACTCCCTGCTGACCTGGATCGCCAAAATCCTCATCCCCCACCCTGCAGGAACGAGACCAACATGCGCTACCCACTACCCCTATATGCAGGTTACGATGGCACTGTGGCACCTTGCAATCCCCGATTCCTGACAGAGAATGGGTGAGCAGTTCAGTGTGGGGGGAGTGACTGTGAACAGGGTGACCTCTTAGTCGATTTGTGACCTCTTAGTTGACTTGCTCCTGGAGTGGGTCATCTGGCTCTGGGACCCGGAGGTAGTAATCCGGGACTTTGAGACAATGGGCTTCCCTCATTGCATTGGAGCCACTGATAGCACCCACATCCTGATATTCCAGCCCCCCACTCCCAATGCCAAGACCGATTACCTGAACAGGAAGCAAGTTTTCTCTGTGAGCTTGCAGGCAGTCATTGACCACCGATGCCTGTTCATCAATGTATACACAGGTCACTCGGGGAGGAGTCATGATGCTTGAATACTGTCTCCTCCCCATTCTTTGACAGGATGTTTGATGGGGAGATAGCCCTGAACATGTTCAGGAGGATCGAGGGTGTCTCCATGGCTTCAGTTGTCATAGGGGATCCCGCCTACCTTCTGACCCCATGGCTGATGAGGTCCTATCCCGTTGCCCGCACCCCCGATCGGGTGCTCTTCAATGAGCGCCTGAGCTCCGCAAGGTGCATGGTAGAGAGTACCTTCAGCCTGCTCATGATCAGGTGGCACCTCCTGCTTAACTGGAGCCAGTTTGACCTGCAGCACACCCCCATCCTCGTCCTGGCAGCCTGTGTACTCCATAACATCTGTGAGACTGGTGGGGTTACCTTGGACTATCCCCCCCAACCCCGTACAGAGACGGAGCCCTGTGCCCCTGTACCAGCATGTCCAGGGCAGGGCCTTTAGGCGGATCTCTGAGGAAAACTGTGATGCACTATGTTGGCCGATAGTTGCCCAAATGGCCGAGGACCCTCCCATCCACCCCGTATACCTGTACTCCATTCACCATTACAGTGTGCTGTCTACCTGTGCTCCTATCTCTGTTTTTTTTTTTTTACCAGTGATGTGGGGACCCCCGTACCCCAGTCAATTGGCCCATGTGGTGCCGCCTTGTGTCTGTGATCTGCCATGCCATGGCAGGGTTGCCTGGAGTTGCACCCAACCAACCTGTTCTATGGACACCTCTTTTGTGCCATATCCTGTAGTGGGGCCTTATTTGTCATGGTGGTGTGTGTGTGCTCTCACACACCTTTCCAACCGTGCTGTGAATGTGTATTATGACACCCTGTTGTGTGCCCTGATCTCTCCTGGCAGCGTTGGCTGGCAGTCATGGTCAGGGCAGTGGTAGCCCTTGGTTCCTTGATCGCACCGCACCATGACCACCACCTGTTGGTGGGGATGGGCTAGTGTTGGCATGATGTCCCACATCGTCACCCATCAATCCTGCAACCTTACGCCTCTCCATCCAGTTCAAGGTGGTTACGGGGTCTCTGCAGGAAGCTGTTCCATCCCTCCCCTCTGTCCCGTCCTGTGGTCAGTGGTCCATGCCCCTTCATCAGTGCCCTTGGCTGTGCCCTTCAGGTAGCACCTGTTCGATAGGACTCAGGTAGAGCTGCCTGCCCTACCTGCCCCACAACTGTTAGCACCCGCCTCCCTGGCAGTGGCCGCCTCTGTGGTTTGTTGCTGCCTCCCTCACTTCACGTTCATTCCCAGGTACAGACTCCATGACAGACAGATATGTTCTATTAATGTTTTTTATTTGGGGGATATTTACAGGGGTTGGGGTCAGTTCTTCCGGAGTCTTCTCCATCCCCTCTTAATGGCACCACCAGGAGATGCCTCTGCGGGACTTGGCAGCTGCTGCCTGCTGGGACCTTTGGCTGGCCAGACCTGGCTCTCCTACTTCCACTGGCCATTCCACTGCAGGGTCTGGTGGTTGCTTCTGTGGATTTGGAACACAGCATTACAAGTAGCGGTTAACCATTTACTGTGCTCACATTCTGGTGCTCCTGTTCCTGGCCTCCCTGTGTCCATCACCACCTCCCATGCTACTTTACAGCCCTTCCACATTGACGGGTGGGTGCCGTGTCCCATGTTCACCCCTCCTTCCCTGTGTCGGTTGGCCACCACATGTTCCCTTTGCTTATCTGTGGCTGTGGGGTGGCCCGCCTTGGCGGTTGGGTCGCTGGGGACGCAGGGATGCTCTGAGGTGGCTGGGGACCCGAGACGGAGGGTTGTGGAGGGTGTTGGAGGGGAAGCGGGAGTGGGGCTGGCTGGCTGCCCCCCCCTTGGTGGTGTTGGGGGGAATGTGGTGGAGATAGTCTACATGGCCCAAGCTGGGGTAGGGATGATGCTGGGGAAACCAGGGCTGGCAGATGAGCTGGGGAGGGGACACTTGCACCTGTGGGAGGGCACCGTGGTGTTCAAGTGCTGCCTGCCCTTCTACCGCAGCTGGTGAGCTTGTGTTATGATGGGAGATGTGCCACATGGCCTCCATGACATCCTCTATCAGTCTGAAGGCCCTTGCAGCAGTTCCCTCCAGCGTGACACGGGCCCTCTCCCTCTCCTGCCTGCCCAGGCGCTGCTTACGGAAGAGGGCAGCAGCTTGGCTCCTGTCCCATAGGTGCTCTGTGCAGGACTGGGTGAGCATAGCTGACATTTGCTTCTGCTGCCTTTCCCCCTCCCCTAGCTGTACCTCCCTGTTAATTAATTAATTAATTTTATTTATAAATATTTTTTAGCCGCCCCCTCATGCCTACGGCATCTCGAGGTGGCTTAAAACAAATAACAAATGCAATAAAATTCCATAAAAACAATATTTAAAACAACTGCATCAATCATTTAAAAAATCAGTATCCCATATCCAACCCCTCCCCCCAAACTAGCCCACCCTCCCCGTCTCCCCTCCAAAGGCCTGGGCGAACAGCCAGGTCTTGTAGGCTCGACGAAACGTCAGCAGACCTGGGGCCAGGCGGGCTTCCTCCGGGAGGGAGTTCCAAAGTTAAGTGCCTGCTCCCAGCTTTGAGCCTCCTGGTCTCCTCCAGAAGTTCCCTCCCTAGGTCCTTCCTCCTCTACTGGTTGTGGGCCCGCATCTCCTGGTTTCTCTCTGCACTCCTGGCAGTGGTACCCCCAGCTGGACTGGGCTGCTCCTCTGTGAATGGGAAGGGTACCTTTGTTTAACTTGCGGAGACCAGGGCTATCAGGGCAGGCATCTCTCACCCACCCCCACCCCCCATTCATCTGTTCCGGGTCCCAGAGCTGCGCTACCATCTCTCCCTCCCCCAGTCTCTCTCTCTCAGACCTTGACTCTGTTTTAGGTCTCCCCCTTTGATCCCATGTCTGTTTGGGCATGTGGCGCTGGCCCCATCCCTGCTCCTCCGATCCCTGCATGCATTTCTCACCCGTCCCCATCATGGCCTCATTTTGTCCTTTCTCTGTGGCTGTCCTTTTCCCCTGTACTGTCCCCATCCTTTGTCCTTTGGTGTTCCCGGCCCCCCTCCTCTCTGTCCCCTAGCCTGACCCACGCTGGCTCTTGGATGGGGTTGTGGCCAGTAGCACTGTCATGCCCCTGTCCACCTTGCGCCACCCTGCTGCCTCCTGCCACTGTACCCATATCCGTGTACCTACCATTGGCCTCCTGGTTGCCGGGCCCTGGAATGGCCTCAGGTTCCTCCACATCCTCCACTAGGGTTGCCACCACGTCCTCCTCCTCATGCCCCTCCAAGTCCCCTTGAGCTGCATGAGCAGATACAATCTGTCAGTTTGGCTGTGCTTCCTGTCTGGGGCCCTTGCTGTTGTTGGCTGGGCCCCTCCCCCCCTTCCCTGTGGTGGTTCTCTTACCTGGATCGTATTCCTCTGCGTCCTGGGGGACTTCCCTGGTGTCGGTCCGCTTCCCGTGCACCCCCTGTCCCTGTGGGTGCTGATCCTGTGGGTTTGGGAGGTGCACGCGGAGGTTGATGTTGCCCCTTTCTGTTTCCAGGGATGCCTCCTCCACCTGTAGGATGAGGCTGTCCCCTACCGCATCCTGGCTGGCTAAGCCAGGGGCTGAGGGCTCCCCCTGCTCCGGTGGTTGGGGCACGTGTGTGTGTGTGTTGTAAGTGCCCTCTTTTTGCCCCTGACAAAGGCGGTGCCATGGATGCGAGAGGCCACGATGTCCCCATCCATGTGGAGGAACCGACCCAGCAGATCCTGGAACTCCATTGTGTGCATGGCATGGCCGGTCTTGAGATTATTGTCCTTGATATTTTTATATTCGGACCTCAAGTCCTTTGCCTGCTGCATGCACTGGGTGACATCCCTATTGTACCCCGACCACTGCATCTCCTGGGCGATGGCTTCATAAACCTGTTTGATCTTGTAGCTACGCACCAGGTTATACTGGATCTTTTCGGCCCCCCACACGCGTATGAAGTCCAGGACCTCCTGCCTGGACCAGGGTTCCCCCTTTTAGGGTTTGCTTGTGGGAATTCATCCATTTTGGCGGCTTGGGGCCCGCCCAGTGACTGTTTTGGCAGTGGAGCAGGTGGTCTCCTTTTGGGAGAATGCATGGAGGTGAGCTGTTGACCTGCTGCACCCCTACAACTTCTGTGGGGTATTCCATAGCCCCCACCCCCTGGGGGACTCCCGCTGTTTTACCTGACTTCCACTGAGGCCCTCCTCGGCTGTCTCCCTGGTGGTTCTGTGCGCCTGGGTGCTCACCTGTGGAGGGGGAACGTTGTAGCTGCCAGCTGCCCACCCGGAGTTTCTCTGGCGTGTGTTTGAGGTTTTTCAGCTCCCTCCCCTTGGTGGGTGGGTGCCCTCATTCTTACCCCACCATCTGGATCGCTCTCCTCCCTGGGCGCTGTGGTTTGGGGTGGGGATGCAGGTGGTGCCGGGGCTACGTTGCACCCTCTGCCCTGTGTGGGGAATGGTATGCTGTCAGTAGCCATCCTCCCCCCACCCTTCCCGGTGCTCTTGGCCTGGGGCCCCATCCCTATGGCATCCTGGGGTCCCTCCGCTTACCCTGCCCCTTCCCACATGTGTTGTGACGCTGGCTCCCTTGGTTTTGTTTTGTGCTTTTCTGCCTGACATGTTGAGAACCAGCGCACCCATGTCCTCTCAGGCTTCTCCTTTAAGGGCTCAGGCATGCATTCTGCGTGACCCCCAATGGGATGTGTCTGCTTGCAGGCTCCTGTGGGTCCTCTCTAGCTGTGTCTCAGTGGTTTTGGCAGACCTTTCCCGTGAGTGTGCGTGTTTTGCCGTTTACATGGATGGTTGGGTGTTGAACACCCATCTCCACCCACGGAGCATGCCAGCTCCTTCCCGGCTGCTCCGTGGGTGGAGATGGGAGTTGGTGGGTGGGTCGCGGGACCAGGCACACCCACCTGTTATAATTCACATGGACGCTCTGCCACCCATCCGATGGGTGGTCATGGGTGTTTGTGGGTGGGTGGGGTCCGTGTAAAAACTGCCATAGTTTATAGAATAGGGGGAAATGAAAATGCAGAAACTTATGCTAGTCCTAAACCAGTCTAAAACAGTGCAGGCTAACTTAGAACTGTAACCCTTGTGCCATGGGGTCTATGGCAAGAAAGGCCGGGTTACTTTTCAAGGGGTTGGCACAAGGGATAGCAGTTTTAGCAAACAACATAGCCAAGCGAGTCTAGTGTGCATAGGGGCAAACGGGGCCACAAAGGCGTCACAAACCTTTCCACCACCAAATTAGCCCAGGGTAAAACCAGGTAACCCAAAATTTCTCTTTAAAAAAAATAAGAGTTTTGGCAAACAACAACAGAGCCAAAACAACCAGCATCAATACTCCATGATCCAGCTCACAAGATGGAGAATGCATTCATTTCCCTGATGCCTGGGGCCCTGGGCCAAATCATAACCAAAGGAAATCTTTCAACCTGATATTCTTGTAAAATGTTCAAAATGCAAGAAAAAACCAAGAGAACCAACAACACTCCATGATACAGCTAACAAGAAGGAGAATTCATTCATTTCCCTGCTGCCTGTGGGCCCTGGGCCAAATCATAAGCAAAGGAAATCTTTCAACAACCACCCCATATATTTTTGTAAAATGTTCAAAATGCAAGAAAAAAACCAGGACAACCAGCAACAATACTCAATCCAACTCACAAGCTGGAGAATGCATTAATTTTACTGCTGCCTGGGGCCCTGGGCCAAATCATAAGCAAACAACTAGGGTTACAGTGCAGCCTCTCCTGCCATGTTCCTTGGGAAATGTGAACTTAGAACCACCACTCCTCAGGCTGGGAAACCACCACCACCACCCCAGGCTCAAACTGGACCTGCACAGACCAGTGAGGACTGCTCTATGTTCGGTCCCTTCTCCCTCGCCACCCCGCACGCCTGGAACTCACTCCCTGCCCTCGTCTGCCTTGCCCCCACCCTCCACACCTTCAAGTCCCTCGTCAAAACCCACCTCTTCCACTCCGCTCCGCCCTTCCTAACTCCTGCTAATTCATCCCCACCCAGGATTATCCCCCACCTGTTATCTGCAAACTCCTATTTTACTGTAACCAAGGTACATTGCTGGTGCTATATAAATGCTTATAATAATAATAATTAATAATAATGTGCAGAGGCTGCCTCCATGGTCAGGGTATCCATGCCAAGAGCCACCTGTGCG
The DNA here is from genome assembly GCA_003113815.1 of Sphenodon punctatus. Lineage (NCBI taxonomy): Eukaryota > Metazoa > Chordata > Lepidosauria > Sphenodontia > Sphenodontidae > Sphenodon > Sphenodon punctatus. The sequence continues at coordinate 1,798,559 of QEPC01004588.1, read as the reverse complement.
AAGCGCTCCCCATGCACATTGCGTGCATGGACACCCTGCAGCCATGACACTCAGCAGCCATGGCCTCTTCCCACCTTGCTCATTTAAAAACACCCAGAGACTAACATATGGGGAGACGTGAGTTCCGCAATGAGGGACCTGCCACAGTGATGACAAAGACCCAATTGCCCGCCAACTTAAGGCGTGTTGACGTGATCCCCAAACAGCTGGTGGTTTCTGAGCGCAGATAACCATCAGGATTAGGTTCCAGGAACAGATCTTGAATATAGCCAGGGCGTATACCATTCAGCACCTTGAAAACCAGCAGCACAATCTTAAACTCAATCTGCTGCTCTACAGGCAGTCAATGCGGACAATACAGGGCAGGCGTAAAGTGACCATGGCTGCCTAAAGCAGTAAGCAACAATGCTGCCACATTCTGAACAAGTTGGAAGTAATGAAGAAGCACCTTTGGAAGCCCATGGACTTGGGTCACTGCTGCAAGTCCCTTCCAGCTGTAGAACTCTACAACTCTATTAACTACACAAGGCCGGCCTTACCACAGGGTGATCTGGGGCAACTGCCCCAGGCCCACTCTTTCTGGGGGCACCACAATGGCCTCTGTAAGTACATAAGGCGCCTTTGGGAAGGAATCCTGCTCCAACTAGGTTGTGAAGTCAGGTAACTTAAGATCTAAGAGCCCAACTCTGTTTAGATTATTGGCTTCTGCAGATGTATCATGGAGTTGTCATATTATGACCAGAGAGGACAATTTTGGAATTCCTTAATCATGGCCTAAATTTCATTATCACCGTGCTTCAAAATATCTTGGCCCATCAAGAACTTAGGGTGGTCTCATTCTTGCTAATGTCCACCTTTACCTGCCCCACTCTGGGCTTTATGATACCAACCTCTCCAAGAATTAGTATACTATACATAAATTGGTCTACCCTTGAATAATTTTAGTTAGCAAGTGAAATTAAGGAATATTCTGAGTTAGATTTTCAAAGCCCCAAAATATTTTTAAAAACCCTCACAAACAAAATAATTTCTCACCTCCCACCCACATATGAATGCTGGAAACAGACAGAACATGCAATTGCTGTTGATGTAATTATGATTACAAGGGTTTATGTCCAACTACTGCATTCACATCTGAATTATTCCGATTGCCTCACAGATTAATGGGACTTTAAAGAGTGATTTATATTAACAAAACAGTATGGAAAATGTGTTACTCTCAAGCTGTAGTTTCCATTTCTGCTTCTCCTTAGTGTATTTTTATATATAAAAAACCTACAAGTTGCATGTGTGGCATGCATGAATGATAATGAAAAATTTGAACACAAAATTTAAAATGTCCTTGTGAAGAAATTATCTGTATTTCCCTCATCTACTTTTCCATCAACAAGGAACAGTAAACAAAATTTGGTCAAGCCGTTTCAAAAACAGTTTTGCAATGTGATAAAATGTGTCCCCCCCCCTTTTTTAGTAGATGACTTTCATATCGGTTTAACCAGCTTGTTTACAATCAGTCATAGTTACATCTTGTCAAGATAATTAACACTGATGTTACTTGTAATGTTTTCAATTATACTGTATTGCAGTAGACATGGGCTTTATATTGGTATCTGCATATATTTACAATTAAAACTACTCAGAGGACAACCTTTAGAAGTAGAAGATTACCCAGTTTAGGAAAGTTTGAAGCAATAAACCCTAAAGCTTGCAACTTAACAGTTTAACATCTTTTTTATTTTATTCTGTGTCGTTTATTTTGGTGTCTGTTCTCTTCCTTCTGATTGTTTTGAAACATTCCCCCTTCATTGCTGATGGTTTCTTATTAAATTATTTATTGATGTGGCAGCCACATGTTGAATTTCAAAAGTTGTTGGAGTAGTTTAGTGGAATAAGAAAAACTCTTTAGACTCTTTAAGGACAAAAAGCGTAATGTTTATGAACTCTTCTGAAGCATTTAATAAAGCATGAAAAGATATGACATCAATCCCACTAAAACACATGGGGAAATGAATGATGTTACTGTAAATCTTTACATCAATCACACTCAGTACTTTCGAAAACAATATATTTTTGTTTGCATTTTGAAGTGACAAACAACTCTTCTGACTGGCTTAACACAGTAACTTTCCATTAGTCAAGACCAGAAGCAAGTCAGAATTAAAATGTGGCCCTTGGTTGCTAGGCAGCTGAGTTGTCTTGACATGGTGGTTAGTTTCCTTTTCATCGAATGACAACACTGAAATGAAAGAAGTTTTGAAAAACTTGATAATGGTTTTCAAAGGAGGAGGATAATTGGTGGTGCTAGCTTGTGCAACACTGTGTGAAAACTTTCAGTCTGTAGCAAGGGAAGACTGTCACTAAAAAATTAAACTCTTGTACACAAACTTGACCTGGAATCTTCCTCAGGTTTTCAGCAGTTCATTTGTAGAGCACTTCTCTCAGCCCAAGGGGTGCTGGGATGAAAGAGTTAAGACAGATGGGTAAAGCCCCAAAGGAAGAAAAGAATCAATAGTTGTGATTTAATCCATCAGTGAAAGGGAGGAATTAAGTAAAATCTTTAAGATGAGGAATGTGTAAAGATCTTTTGATAGCACCTAAAGCAAGATGTGTGTGTGTGTGTGTGTGTGTGTTGGGGAATATATATATATATATATATATATATATATATATATATATATANGTATATATATACGCACTGTGGAAAGTTAATTGCATTGGATTTTTTTTTAACAAACAAATGCTGATACTTTTGACACATTATACCAAAAATTAAGTAATTTTCCTGCTGTTATTTTTTATATTCTCTAGACAATAGATAATTGAATTCAAACAAATTTTCCCTAGATGACAGAAACATAAAGCATAACAAGATGATTGCAAGGTAAGCCTTTGCTGATATTAATGACATAATAATAATAAAATAATAAAACAATAAATGCAGCAATATTAGCATTTAATCTGATAGAAAAGTCCAATCATATATAACTGTCCATATCATTAATTTACTTTTTTTTAAAAACTGAGCAAAATATACTCATAATGAAAGAAGGAACCAATTAGTGTTGGATTAACATTCATGGTTATTTACAGTTGTTTTTGTACTTGTTCTTGTGCTCTGACTTCCTAAAATTTCACAACCCAAAGATTTAGAAAAATGGGGTTGTTTGGACGCGAGGTGCAATGAAGTGGCTGCAGCCATTGTGCAGACACCACCTCTCTCATTATACCCTCTCAATCAACACTCGGCACACAGGAAACCGCAATAAAGCCCATCTGCCACGGTTAATCTGCAGGCAAACCCACACCCATGCCTGTGTCCGTTACTCTCCAGCCTTATTATTCTCAGATCCAAAGCTTCATAAGGGATCAGCCAAAGTCCATTAAAGTAAATAATAGCTAGAAATGACAGGCTTAGCAAGGATTGGGAGGAAGTTGAAGACCAATCTGAGCTGTGAGCTCTGATTAATAGAGAAAAGCATTAGGAGAAAAGGGGAGAAAAATGACCTCAGCCTGCTCCAAAGAATTCCTGAACCTTGGTTGTTAGGGCAAGTGCTACCATCTGAGACGTTAGTGATCCTTGAATTTCCTTCACTTTGATGCAGCTCAAATGGGAAAATTTTGAAGGTTCACCAAGGCCCCAGACCTCAGCTGGAAAGCCGTCTGGAGTCAACCCTGTCAAAATTCTCTTGTGTAAAAGAAAGCCTTTATTAGCTAGATTGCAACAAAAAACCACAGACTCTAATAAGAAGAGAATGCATGCCATAGATTGAACATACATTAATTATTAGATGGTATTTAATTGTTCTTAAATGTATCCAAATGCAGTATGTAAAAGTTCTTTTAAGCACCAGCCAGAACAAAAAATATTCTCTTGTCCTCTCCACTCCTCATTTTTCTTTGTTCAGCTTCATTTTTTAAACAGAACATTCATTTCATTGACAAATGATAAAATGTACTGCTTGGGAGGACTGGTAGATAAAGCTGATGTCTTGCAAGGATGTTCTCATGTAATGTTTACTCTCTATTATCTCAGCTATGTTTGTACATTAACAGACTATAAAGCAACCAATGGCAAGCCATCTCAACATAGGGATTTCTTTTCCCTCGTTGACTGGTTCCTGGTATTGTTAAATAAAATGAATTCCTTAAACCCAGAAATCTGGACAGTTGGAAAATATCTGCTGCCATTTCTCTACATAAATTATTTGCCTGGCCTTGCAGCATAATAACTGAATATCATTTTTGACCAATAAGCAGGAGCCATATTATATTCAGTGTTGTAGCTCTTTCAAGACTGCCACACAGTGTACCATACGATTGATAATTCATATAAGCTATCGTTTATGCAATAGTCTAAATCCTAAAAGAAAGAAAACGGTCTTTAACCAGTATGAAAAAACAGTTTTAAGTCGCACAACATCAGTTTGCAAGCCAAATAAAAGTATTTGGAAACATCTAGTGTAGTTGTACAGGTGTTGGCAAGGCCCCAATGATTTCTTAGGAAGATATTAATGCACCTGCATCAGGACTTTGTGTCAAGAAAGCTCATTTTATGATGTATTTCTTCTTAAAGTTTATATTCCACTATGCAGTTTCCATAATTAAAATTGAGAGAATGGTGGTTTAAATGATGGCTGTGCCAGAATATTGCTGATAACTTGGCTAATGCACTGTTCATGTCCACGTGATGCAATTTTCATATTTTAATCTTAAGTAGAACCAGAAATGACAATTATGAAAAGACAAAATAGATACCACCAACAGCTGTAATTGCTATCTATGCGGCTCCAAGATGGGCAAAAGACACAGTAAATCAATATTAAGTTCTCCACATATGCAGGTATCACAACAAGGACATCATATAACATCATTATAAGCAAATCCTAATACAATTTGGACAGTTCTTTGGAAGAATACAAGATGTGTGCCTCTAACTAGTCCTCTATAGTTTCAACTAGCCTCTTAAGGAAAAAGGAATATCTGATTTTTTAAAAGCGTACTGATCTTCCTAGACATGAATGTTTCTGAGACAAGCAGTTCTCAATTTTCCCCCTGAGGTCAACACACGTTGATGTCTTTACTAAATAGAATTTAGGCTTTCACACAATTCTTTTGACCATGGTGAAACTATAAGACATGAAAGAGTTAAATGGTAGCAGATGCCTATAAAGCAGGAAACTAAAATCTCTTTTTATTGCTATTGAAAGCCACCAGTTAGGTGATAGGGGAATGTTTTCCCCCAAGTATTTGGGCCTGAGCAGTTCTGTACTAAAAATGTATATTCCAGCATTAAAGAAAAGAAACAAGGCTTTCAAAAAACACAGAGTAAATAAATAATGCCACATTGCAACTTGCATATAGGATCCATTGTAATTAAAATGAAATGAGATGTGAAAATGTAGAATGCAGGCCATTTGCATGTGGAGGCAGAATTTTTAAAGGATGTAATATCATTGGCGAGCAATCAGTACAGAAAAAACAAGCAACATTTGCTCTTATGTGGAATATTTTTAAACAAAACAAAACCTTTTTGTTCAACTGTGCCTTTAAAAGGTACTATGTACTATTGCTTACTCTGGAGCAGGCCTGTCTTGAACTCTAACCTTTAAAGCATGTTTTATATTAATATTTACTTTTTGGTGTAGTAGAAAACAAGGTAACCCATATCAGAACTTAGTATTTGTACTTTGTTGGCGGTAATATCCATGTTGGTATAAGCTTGCTTAGAAGTTTCTAAGTCAATATCTCATAGTTGTATATTAAAAGTAAAAGGCAATTTTACATTAATATATAACTTACTTTGTAATTTCCAGTGATCATTTTTTTCAAACCTTTCTTGTCAAAAAGAACATTTTCTGCTATATTTTTCTCTTTTGTCTCCAAAGCTAAGGTTGCCTAATGCCAATCATTTATACAGTAGCTTTTCATAAGAACTGATCCTCCTCTTGGATTTAGAGACATATTTGTTTTGAATGTTGACCATGTCTAACAAAAAGGGAAGATATGGAACAGTTAAATAATAATTTTTGCCGTTTTGTTTAATAACTGTATAAATAGTACTATAAATATATATGAGTCTTGGAATTCATTTGTTTATACAGGAATAGAAATAATAATCTCCCCATAACATTCTGTCCAATGGTCCATCAATCAAAAGAGCCCATCACTGAAATCAAAGTCCCTTCTGTTTGTGAGAATTAAAAAAACAGATTGTGGCACTGAATCCATGTTGCTTGGTTTATTATACAGGAACTCCAGCTTGCAGTTCCTCTTACATTATTGCATAGTCTCCCTGGGATATTTTATTTCTGGTTATGCTCTTAACTGAGCTTGTAGACCACAGATATTCCTATAGATTTTGTTTATGTTATTAAAAGTCCCTTATTCTTCACCAGTCAGAATATTTTTACAGGGGAAAAAAGAAGTATATGCCTTCGCTTTAAAACAGTCCATTTCAACTGAGCTTACAGAAAGATTTCTCAGCTCCAAATTGTATGAAGCAATACATTATTAGAACCACTTGTACTCTCCAGTCACTTTATATGCAATGCAGCAAAATCAGGCTTTTTAATAAAAAAGTGATAGGAGATTGTGTTTGAATACCGTATATGTGATTTTATGACCCAAACAGAACAATAGTTATGTTGAAAAACCCTCCTATGGCTACATTTAGGTCTATTTGAATTGAATTTATTGAATTTATTAGGATTCGTAGCATTCGCCATCATCCTGGTAGATTTTATTTAAGTGAAATAGATGGATAGTCCAGTATAATATCATTGCATTGCCAGTGCAACGTGCAAATTGCCATTCCGGTTATAGTGAACCTCCTCTAGTGAAGTGGGACAGGAAAACATAAGGCACACTGTATATTTTGCAGCAGAGATGATTTCTACTACTCTGTGTAAGATCAAGTTCATAGAAACTCATCTGCACTGTCCAAAAACTAGTTACTCCAAAATTCTTTGGGCAACATTGGACATATCACTGAGAAGTGATGACCATTTAACTAACCACAAGGTGTCTCCAGCATTGCTTCTCCCTTGTGTTCTGGGCTGTTGAGAGCAAATTATTCCTTTTGTTTTTCTCAGTACTTTGGAAACTATTTTTCTTTGTATTTGTTGTGTAAACATGTGGTATATGGTCAAATATCCACTCCCCCCGCCCCCCTTTCTGCGTGAATGAATGAGAGAGGAAATGGGAATGTTTCTAGAATTGCTGTGGACTTTTGTATCTTCCCTTTTTCCAGAAAAGACAAAAAAATCAAACTGACGTATTTGTTCTTATTTTATATATTTTGGATAGGAGCAGAAGTATAAAGCATCTCCTTGAGGGTGTCCTTTGAGAATCCCCAGGATTACTTCCAAGAGAACGGGGACCGAGTCATATCAACTGTAAACATACTTACACTTCAGCACAAACATGACAATAACAGGAACACTGTCACATATCTCATACACTGATAGCTGGCAAGTCTGTGTTAGTAAAGCTCACAATGGCAACGGATCAATAAGGCTTGCTTTATTTCATGGATAATAAAAGGATTAAAAACACCAATAATGAAATAACCCATGTAGAGCACATCTGTTTTCAGGGAACAGCTTTGAGCAAGGAGGAGGTAAAGAAGTGGGATGGTCTTTATCCCACCATCTCTTACCACTCTGTCCCTCTCTGGATAATAAACATGGGACCCAGATGCTAAGGGTAAGTGAGATTTTCCCACAAGCAGTTTTTGGCGCTTTAGCAGATTTTGTCGGCAGTTGTGCTGGCAGCACTGACTCTGGCTCTGGCTCTGTTATGTGCCTTTGCTCTTGATGGGCTGCCTGGGCTACCCTGTACTGCTGGATGCCATTTCCCTCTGTCCGCTCTTGGGCTCTTTGGAGCCTTGTACTGTGCAAATCCCTCATGAAATGGGTACATGTATTCTGAGCCCCACCAAAAAAAAAAAAAAAGGAGAAAAAAGAGTCTGTTTCCTTCCCCCTGTATAGAAGGTGAACTAAATTACTAGTTCAGGTACTTGTGGACAAACATCATTCATTTCTCAGTTTCCTGTGCCTTTTGCCTTTCCATAGCTTTAATTTTGATAACAAATAATTAGCTGGAGTACAATCCCCCAAAACTGCTTCAAAATTGTGCCTAGTATTTTGCCTTTTACATTCAGCCACCGTTTTTCTTTCTCATTTAGTGCTGCCTCTTTTTATAAATACATTGCCACAAATATAATGGATTTATTACTAATACTTTGGTATCAAAATATCATGGGAAATAGAGTACTAATGTGATCTCTCAATATGGCTATTCACTTCTCCAAATCCCCTCTTATATCTCTGATTATGAGTACACATCATTGGATATAGGATTCATAAAGAAAAGGTCCTGTCATTTGAACATTAATTGTGGATTCATTACTAATATTGTTTCTATACTGTGTAATTTTAAAACAAAAAGAATGTACACTGGACATAAGTTGTTTAATTGTATAGGTCTGTGACTTCAGTGTTTTCTGTTTCTAGATCATGAGTTTTAAAAAAAATTCAAATACACATTTTTACACTAGTTGTATGATCATAATTTAAATTTCTCCTGCATGCTTAATATTTTCTGTGGGTAAAAAATCCTTAAAACTGTAAAAGTGACTTGTAGTCAAGACTCTTGGGTGACTTTAAAAAAGGAAGTCAGATATGTACTTAAATATTCCTTATGTACCATCTTTTGGCTGCTGTATTCCCCTTCATTTACAGCTGAATTGAAAAAAAGAAAAATTGAATAGTGATTAACTTTCCCTCTATGGCTGTGTAACTCTCAGGTTATTAATTCTGAATTTTTAATTTTAATAAGCAAATTGCATATGTGTCAAAAAATCATAATGGAAATGCAGGAGATGTCACCACAGCATTACCTGGAAAACAGGCCTCTAAATCATTTCTTTGGCAGTTCCTTGTGGGATTCTACATGTGATTTGCAGGCTGTCAGGTCCTAGAAAACTAGGAGATCACTTGTTAGATTTCATCTGTGGGGCTAACTTTGTAGTTGGTATGCTATATAATTATTTTGTGCAAGTTGAAAAAGCAATGAACATTTTGTTGACTGGTAAGCAGCAATCTAGTGACTATTAAAAAGTAGAGGTAGTGAAGTTTTTGCAAAAAACCCCGCACACTTCCAACAGAAAGAAAAAGACAATAACTCTCAAACTAGCAAAATCCCACTTCTCCCAACCTAAATATATGTTCCTCTTACTCCCTGATGTCACAAACACTAGGTAATTCTATCTCTGTCAGGAAATTACCACATTCCGGAGATTCCTCTATGAACTGAAGTAAATCCATATTCTTGAAACTGTATTTCTGACAAGGATAGCTTTAAAGGCCTGTCAGGATGCGTGGACATCTGGATAAATAGGTAGTATTTGTATTATTTATTGACCTCTGTCAGAAAGCCTGGTACTACACAAGTGTAATGGAAGAAATGTCCCATACCCCCAAGGGATAGGTTATGTTGTTTTTGTTTGCATAAAAACTTCTTACATGGAAACAAATTCCAGATCCTGTGAAGCTTCTAAATTTAAGCAACCATATTATCTTATTTACATTACCCTTATCCTAGCCTTTTCCCTAATTACCCTCCCCCCACCCCCTCAAAATAGTATTGCCTCAATTTGGGGCTTGATACTTCTGAATCTTATATGTGTGGTCCCTGCTTACAGAAGCAGACCTATTGATTTCAATGAAACTTTTTCATGGTTAAAGTCCAATGAGCTGAATTAGGATATGCAGGATTGGGCTCATAGGGCATAAGCTCTCTAGAAAGGAGTGTATGTCTTTCATTTGTTCCATAAAAATACCAGGGTAATTTTTTTAAACAAATTTTTATACAAAATAACATTTTTCTAATTGCACGTGACAGTGTACACTTAGATTAATACAAAACCAGTTAGGCAAAATACTTTGTATATTCATTATATAAATGTAACTGTTGAAACTACCAGTTTTGTAAAGTCTTAATCACTAAAACTTGTCATTTCTTTTTTGTGTGCATGTGAGAGAGACACCTAATAGATGGTTGTAACATGTTATATCATGCATAGTATATATCTGTTCTTTATGGGGTTTTTATTTAAGATGGTGAGATTTTCATATTTTCCTCCCCCACTCCAACACCAACTCCCTGAAGTGATAAGCAGAGTTAAGAAAACTAGAAGACTGGAACTCATGTTTTAGTTTATAGTTACAGTGTCAAGCTTGCACTGTATTTCAAAGCAAAAGGAGATTTGCAGCTGCTTTCGGCCCTAGTTGTCCCAGTAGGTGTCACTGTTGGGATTGCAAGGTGACAATCCTGTGGCCAACCAAGCATATTTTTAAAAAGTGTAGTAAGTAATGTACATAAACCAGGAGGTAGTTTCTATATTGCACAGCTCTTTCTCCATCCCTATCTTGACCTTGAAAGAGGTACATCATTAAGATAATCACAGTTAAAATTACCAGAGGATTGCTATATAAATGTGCAAAATCATTACATTAACTATGAGAAGCAGAAACTGGTCCAGCCTGGTAGAATTTTACTCTGTGCGGGACAAATAATTATTTTATAGGCAAGTGTAGATAGATAGATAGATTAGATTAGATGTAGAGCATCATCAACATTGAAGTACATTGAACTGACACTAAAGTCAGTTTAGTGCCTGGGATGGTAAAATTTCTTGACTGTTTCATAGGCAGATTGTGCACCTGATGTCAGATCATATTAAGTTTTATTAATATTTTTTCAACATTTGGCTAAAAATAAACAAAAAATCTTAAAATATAATTAGAAATGTCACCGTGTATGCCTTTAGGTTCTGTGGTACGTTGGTGGAGATCTTAAAAAGGAGAATTTATCCATTTCCCATAAATCCTGGGCTTGAGAAGATCACATCTAAGCAATAACGGTCGATCACCCGTGAGTTCCACCTTCTATAGCTAGTAGATTACATCTTCTATGGCTAGTGGCTGGCCACGAACAAATTCAATTCATGGCTGTTTGTGCTCTGGAACATGTTTTCCACCAAATTTAAAAAGGAAAAGTACCTGGATTCAGTTCTAAATAACGTAACTTCTCAGAAACAAACTGACTTGCACTTCAATTGAATCTTTACAGTATAAAGCATGTTTGCATTTTCAGCTACAATTATGGTATTTAATTTATCACACAGAGAACACAGATATAGCTTTTCATGGGGTTAAATGCTACTTATGAGATCCAAAAAGGAGGATTTTGAAGTCCCTGTCCTTGTGTTGTAACTGAGAAAACCTAAAGAAGCAGGGTTCCACTATATTCAGTAACTTATTTTTCTAGTGCTCTTGCTTTAATTTCTCTGAGCTTTGGTGTATGTTTAGCTCTAGTTGTGAGAAATGCAGACGCAAAATTCCTCACAAATATACAAAAGTTTCATATGAAAATGGTTTAAAATCCTGAAGTTATGACAGGAGAATCATGCACACACGCACAAACACACACAAAAAATGATTAGCCCTTCATTTTTAGTTCTATAATCTTAAAATATCTCCAAATGTCATACAGGAACATACATCACAGTCAGGATAAATCTTTATAGGCTCCTCACTTTTTAAAAGCAATGTTATACTGTACAAGATGGCTTAAGAAAAAAAGGAGGCACAATTACTCTATATTTTGCACAGTCAATTATCAGTAATCCGTTCTGTGTGCAACTTTAAGATAAAAGCTTGAAGTAATTTAACTGCTTGCTTTTCGAAGCCCCTTAAAAATGGACCATTGCAGATGGAGAGCCTGGCCAGTAGAGGCCTCTCTAGATTTGCCTTATGATTAAAGACGCTTAGAATGTGCCTTGAATCAGATGCAGTTACCAAAATTCTTTGAAAAGATTCTGTTGCATAGGAAGGGAAAAAAAGATCACTCTAATGCCCTTTTAAGTTTCACGATGTTGATTAATGTTGCCCTTTACATTAATGATGTTTCAAGTAAAAGAAAACAAATTTAAAATGGATAAATTCTATTGAGGATGCATTAATTAAGCAGAGACTTTACCATATGTTGTGGCGGTAGTGCTTGCTGGCCTTTCTGTTGTAGTTACCTGTGTAAAATCCACCCCATCCTCTACATGAATGCCCAAGCTGAATAGCCATTTGAATGAAGGCTTTAGTTTGATTCGCCATACAAGGGGTACTGTGTCAGTGTGTTTTCTTTCTAGGAGTCACTAAGTGATTTCTATATCTGTTGTCATGGTGATATAGCAAAGCAGGGGAAAATGGGGGCAACTTCAAGCTTTCTCTACACCCTCTGCACTAAGAACTAAGATGTTGTTATCAGGCCTATAAAACATTGGGCTTTATCTGGGCCTTCTTTTTGTTCTCTGATTGTCAATAAAACTCATTTTAAGGGTAACAAGGACATCTAAATGTCATCTGTCACAGTGTTAGAGAGATTAAGTTTGTTTAGGAACTTGTGCTGGACAAAAGGCTACTATTTGTTCGGCAGATACAAAGCAGTGTTGGCTATCAGCGCTCTTGATTTAGAAGGAACCCAGGAAACATCTAGAAAATATCAGCTCAGTTGCAGGTGATGGTGAGAGGCTTCTTGACATGACAGCATTTAAAACAACACCAAAATAAATATGGTTTTGAATTAGAAGCTGTTTTACTGTTTTGCTTCCCCCACCCCCCTCCTTTCCCATTGTAGGAAGCACATTTTTAGAGTAGCTGCCCAGACCTGAGGTAAGAAAACAACCATTGACAGTAGCCAGCCTGTTTAAAAACACGACACCCACACCTGATAGTCCTTGAATGAAGGATAAAAGAAGAGGGAAAAGAGGTTTTTCAGGAAAAATTCAACAATAATAGGTGCTGCATTAACTCAGCATTTACTCAGTAATGAGGCTAAATGGAAAGAACAGATTAATGAAGACATTGGTGTTATTAAAATCAAATCCTGTGGTTCATATGCTTTTCTTAATAATGAACATTGTGGCTATTGGAGAGGAAGAACAGGATTTTTTCTATTAATTTGGCACACATCCCAGATCTCATTCAACCAGAACCTATCCAGTGCAAAATGCAACCCATGGCCTTTATGTTTCACAGACTCCGTTTTATATTTGCGTTAATCCAGAAAAAAGGCTTTTCTTTTATCAAATTAAAGACAAGCAAAAGGTGATCTTTGAGCCTAGATATTAATTAAATAACACAGCCTGGCAGTATTGCTTCCCACACAAAGGTTGGTTGAAAATTAAGTAAGAGATGGTACATAAGGTTATGTTTGTTTGTATGTCTACTATTTTTGTACCTTTAGGACCATAAGGCGTTAATGGACTGTTTTGAGTCTTTTTTTTAAGACGTGGAACACCATATAGTCGTATATCCGTATCTTGACAAAGGGTTTGACAGTTTGAAGGGTCACATTTTCATTTTGCAAGACGGCTAAAGTTTAGAAGCGAATAACATGATGTGTGAAGCTAAAATGATGTTTTCCATATGCTTCCCCTAAAATGTCTATGTGCAAAATAGAAAGGGATTGAGGATTCTTCCTCTTCTTTCTCTCTTCTCCGCCCTCCCCTCTTTCTCCCTCCAATTAGGGCCTGGTCCTGTAGTTCCTATTACGATGGAAACTTTGCCTGCATATCACTATATACTCTGCTGCTTAGTAAGATTCTCAAAATGTTGACTGTTTTCGGATGAGCATAATACCGGGATTATTCCCTATAAATCTAGATTGAAGGTGATTGTCTGAATAGCCATACTGGTATAAATAGTTCTACTTCCAGGTTGAATCCTGGTTAAAGACTGGTATAATTCAACATGGATTTAAAGGTCTAATTTATATCAGTTTAAATAATGTCAACATAATGATCGTGCAAACGCCTAAACCAGGAGTGGGGAACCTTTTCTGTCCAGGGGGCCACATTGAAAATTAGTATGAGCTCCAAGGGCCACATACAGGTTGCGGGTGGAGGTGCTTAACACGTGTATTCAAGAAAAGGAAGGCCCAGATTATGGAACTGTGCTGTGGATCTGTCCCCTACCCTTGTGTGCATGCCCTCATCTCTGGATATTTTCAGACGTTAAGAGATCACGCTCAACCACAGTCAATTCCCTGTGGTGGAGAATGCCCTCGTAACATCTGTTGGGGAACTGGAAGTCCCCCCCAGATGTTAGCCACGCTCAATCCCTGCCAGGAATCTCATTCACCACACAATCTGCAGGGTCGGCGCCGATCGCGTGGTGAATGAGATTCCCGGCGGGGATGAAGGGGCCCGTCACGTCTGGACGGTGATAGCGGCCCGGAATCCTCATTGGGATTCCGGGGCATGGTCATTTCAGGCGGGCGCTGCGGCTGCATTGGCCGCGGCACACGCCCGTCTCCCCAGAGGGAGGGCGGTGGGGGAGTGTGGGGGGGGGGACGGGGGCGGGCGGCTGCACATTGCGCCGCCTGGCCCTGCCCCCTCCCCGATTCCCCGCTGGGATTCCCCAGCACGTCTGTTGGCCGTGCTGGAGTGATCCCGGCGGGGAATCTAAGGATTATTTCTGTGACGGGGTGAATGCCGCCCCATCACGTCTGAAAATACTCTCTGTCGCGTTATCCTGAACTCAGTTTTTCAGTGCTTGGGGGTAGAGACTGGATCCAGGGGCCAGATCCAGGCACTGGAAAGGGACTACATAAAAACTTGCCAAGGGCTGCATTTGGCCCCCGGGCCTGAGGTTCCCCACCCCTGGCCTAAACCGATATTAAGATCACGGAGATTTGCAGGTAGAGTTTATGTCCTCACTACCCATCCACTCCAAGGACCCATGACTGCAAGTGACAGGCAGCAAGAATGGTGCAAGGAAGGGAGTTCAAAGCTGCCCACACAGCATCGAGGAGAGGCACCCAGGCAGGAAGCAGACCAGAGACACAGGGACTCTGTTCCCTGATTTATTTTTCTTTTATTTTAGATTTATTAAAGATCTCTTTTCTCACTCTTTAATCTGTTTTTTAAACTGAGTGGGCTGCATCTGGGTGGCCATCTACTGCACAGGCTCTGCCTCCTGCCCACTCTCTGAGCCTTGACTAGGCAGGAGCCCTGCAAGACGTGCTCTCCCTCCTCCACTCTGGAGTCTCTGGAGTAGACTGAGCAGCACCCATGCTGCCTGAAGGTTTCCTCCTTGAAACCCCTATACTGGCATAAGCGTCCAGACGGCCATACCAATTAAATGATTTATATCAGCATGACCATGGTTGTCTGAACACTTAATCCTGGTTAAAACCATGTGACTATGATGCTGGTTTATAAATAATGCTGGCATTAGAGCATTCATATGAAAACAGCCATTGTGTGGCTATTCTTTCTTGAACTTCATACTCCAGTATTTTGGGAGCCACACAGCGTGGATTTGGAAAGGAAAAAGTGATCCACGTGAAGGAAATTTTCTCCTTCAAGCAGTCTAAAAAAGGGGACTGGAGAAAGTTTGCTTCTAATGAATCATACTTTTTCATCCACTTTGAAGTTTGTGTTAGCAATGGGCAGTGTATATGGAATACATGTTGTAAACGTCAAATACTTGACATACTTCCTAAATAAGCAAGCAGGGGTGTAATGACAGTGTTGTCCTGGCAGTTGGACCTCCAGAACACAATTGTGTTACATATGTTTTAAGTAACAGAAATTATTCAGTCCATCTTTCTGAATGTCTGACTGTATCAAATTAAAAATGGATATGTATTACATATGACTGGCTTCTACTCTTAAATCCATGCTAAATTTTTGCATCTATATGATAGGTTAAAATTTAGGCCCAGATTCTGAACTGTTTCTGGGCTGTGGCCATAAATAACCATATTCCTAGTACCTGGGATCATCCTGGGACTGGAATTGGATCCGTCCCTAGAATAGGATACCCTATTGTCCTGAAAGATGGGAAAGGGTTTGCATGGAGCTAGGGGCAGGCTCTAACCAGGTCCAGTAGGGGCCATGGGCCAGACTCCACGGTTGGAGGGGTCCCTGCAGAGAGGCCATTGTTAGTAGCTTCAGGACAGTGCTCCCAAGGTCCCGAGACATGGCCCTCTGCCCACCCGCAACTCTCAGCACCTGAGGTGGCTGCTTCTTGCAGAGACCTGCCCTTCCCGCACCTACTGGGGACTGTCAGGCCCTGCAGGAAAGGGCTAAAGGGGTAGAGCTATGGAGGGTGAAGCCATGGGGTCCCCACATTTTATTTTCAACAAATTGTAAGGTTGGTTGTGCATGGAGCTACAGCACCTATTGGTAGGTGTCCGGAGGGAATTACAAATCTTTAATTCCAGATTTAATTATGGAACTGTTTTACAGATCTATATTTAAATCAATTAAAAAATAAAAAAGAATAAAAAAAATTAAAAAACATTACGCATGCGCAAAATGACTACCATACTATGAAACACATGTGCAGTCTTTTCCAAAATAATATCAGCAGTGTCAGCGAGTCTGCGGGCCATTTAGTGCATGCACAGTTATTTTTTTATTTATAGATTTTATGTTGCAGTTTGGTACGGATTAATACGGATTAGTCCATAACTGCCCATTACAAGCAGTTACGGATTAATCTGAATCTGTAACATCCATCCCTAGCACCTAGAGACGCTCAGGAAGCCCATGGTTTCGACTTTTTCTCTTGCCGGAATGGTACAAATTGGCCACTCCAGAAAGCCAAGTTTTTGGCTTGATATTGGAATAATTTGCCAGACAAATATGCATCAGGCTTGTTCAAAGAAAAGACCTTATATTTATGACTTGCTCTTTTGTTCTTTATTACCCTAGGTATGTAGACTGCTGCTATTCATTCAGTCATACCAAAGATTCCTGTGTATTTACAGAGTTAAAAACAATGGATTGGGATCCAGAACTTCAGAATTCCCTTCCCTGGACTGAGTATGATCTGCTGTGTGTTTTGAGTAAGTTATGTTACACCCATGGCTCAGTTTTCATAATCTTTAAAACGGAGATATGAAACTTACTTGCAGGAGGATTCTGTGGGGTGTTTGTAACTTGGTGCTTGGAATATAAAGGGTAACGTTATCTCCAGTTCCCCTGTACCATCCCCACCCCCACCCCCATCTCCTCCCTAAGAGGCTTGTCTGAGCCAGAGCCTGCTCATCCTCTGGAGGCAATGTAAAATATTTTATTTTGCCAAGCATTTGGCAGGCAAGAATAAGGTTGGGTTTGGGGTGTCTAAGTATATCAGATTTTAACTGGTTTTATTTATGTTTCTTTGATTGTACGTGTTGTAACTTATCCTGAGCCCTTAAGATAGGGCAGGATAATACATTTTAAAATTCATACATTTAAATGAATTTGATGAGGTTGCATCCAGGTCCCTGCTATAGAGTCTGACCTGCCTTCTAAAATATTTCTTTCTGGAAAGCATGGAAAGCAAACCAAGCTGCAAAAAAACAACCACCAAAAATCCCAAACCAACCCTACGTTTACTCAGATTTTCAGTCATTCATTATATTATAATAATTTTGAAAAGCAAAAGCAAATGAAGTGAATGATCAAGGCATATGAGGTGAGGCAGGTTTTACAAGACCCAGAGCTGTAATGCTAAATGCTAAGATACTCATGTAAATATCCCCATTAACTTCAGTGGGACAAGTAAGTGCTACTTGGTGTCAGTAAAGGTTGCAGAATTTAGCCTCAGATAAGCAGTATTTTTAGTGGCACATTTAAAAATCCATGTCCCTCATCCTCTCATACTTTTAGTGGCTTCAAATAGTGCCTTTAGTGTCTTTGCTCATGAGATGCATCTTGATGCTATTGGATTCCTAAACCTGTGTTAGTCTGGCTTTCATCCTGGGTATGGTATTGAGAGTAAAAACAAATGTGACACAGATCCGCATTGGCCTTCTGTGCTCCTGCACCACCAGATGTTGGCCCTGGACTGCCCCAGGATGGGTAGGTGGCTAGCCCGGGCTTCATCCTTGGAAAATCTCTGAGGAGGCAACCTAGGCTGAGGGCTGTTCACGTGAGCCAATGCAGGCTGGCACATTTGTTCAACCCCACCATCCCCACCTCGGGGCAGGGGCTGTCATGGCTGTCCATCACAGTGGTGGATGGGGTTCTGGGAGCAGTATGGGGACAGTATGCAGGTGCCTGCATGTTCGTCAAGCTCTCCACCCTACCCGAGGCATGTGGGTGGTGGGGCAGCTCTCTGACCATGGTCAGGTTAATTCAGTGCCCCTCCCTGACCCAGAGAGGGGTGGCCCCTGTTTCCCTCCCTGAGTCAGGAAGCTGCTGCGCTACTAGGTTGCCATATATGCAAATTTTTAGATGGCACTTATGAGAAATACAGGTTGCAGGGCTGCATTGGTGCCAATAGAGCTACAACCTGTATTTCCCATAACTGCCCTCTAAAATGTTGCATTTATGCACTACCTGAACATCTGTTTTTACCCTGAGACTTTGATTGTGGCCCTGGTTGATGACCTGTGCCTGGAGATCGGCTGGGGAAATTGTACCCTATTAATCCTCTAAAACCTTTTGACAGTCTTTAATACAGTTGATCATGAGATTTCATTGGGTGAAAACATACATGCAGTTATGCCTGCACATCCAGGGATGGGATGGCCAGACCTGCCATCCCCAGCTGGGTCAAGTTGGGGGACGGAACTAAACATTCCCCCGGCCTGATCCAGCCAGGGATGCGGGAGGGGCGGGGGAGGGAAGCGAAACCTGGTTGACTGGCTCCACCCCTCTGCTGCAGCCGGCATCCCACCCCCCTACCATGATGGGCAGCCATGGCTGCCAATAGCAGGTAGCCATCATGCCTGATGACAGGTGCTAGTGGAAGAGGAGAGGAGTGAAGTGGGGAAGGTTAAGGGACTTAGGAGAGAACTCTAGGTGAATCTTGTCATAGTAAAAATAAACCAGAGCTGGACAGAGAGCAAAGAAGTGGAGAAGAGGAGGTAGTTTAAGGAAGGAGGTGAATATGCCAAAGAGTCGGTGGGATAATCATGTAACAGGGTAGTCTTTCCTAGTGATGAGTGCAAACAGGATTAGCTCCACAAACACACACACACACACACACACACAAGTCTATGAATCACAGTTTTCATACAAGTAAGTCCATTCACCAAACTTCCAAAGTCCATACAAGCCAGGCCAGAGTCCCCTGGCTATCTTCATGAGTTTCCATAGGCAGCAGGCTTCCTTCTGGGCTTAACTTATTGCAATATCTGGGTGAGTCTCATTCTTTTGCTAAATCTTCAGGACCCTGGACAGCCACGCTCAGGAGAGACCCTTCTAGCTTGGTTTTCAGGGACACACTGAACTCTTGCCTCAAGCTGCCTTCCTCTTATGCTCCCAAGTGGGCATGGCCATCTCTCCACTTCTTTGCCTCTTAAAGGCCCAGTGTTCAATTCCCACTCCTCATCCTCTTAAAGGGGTAACAGGCTTATCCAGCTGCACTCTGTCACAAATTGCTCATCATCCTCTTGGGTCCTTCTCTGTGGGGGTCCCACAGGGTTCCATCTTGTTTCCCCTCCTGTTTAGTGTGTATCTGAGGCCACTAGATGAGATTGTGTGTAGAACTGAGGTGTGATGCTATCAGTATGCTGATAATACCCATCTAAGTCTTTCTTTGGGTATTTTCAGATGTTACGAGATCACAGTGAACCACGGTGAATACCCACCTGTGGTCAATGTGTCTCAAACGTTTGTTTGGCGGCCGCCAGATGTTCGCCACGGTCAATACCCACATGGGGTCAATTTGAACCACGCTTCCCGGGCTAGCCGGGGGAATGTCCCGGGCACGTCTGTTGCGGCGTGACGGGGTGACCCCGGCGGGGAATGAATGGGTTGATTTTGGTACGGGGCCAACGGGGCCCGTAACGTCTGAAATCACCCTTTTTCATCCGATCCAGGTCCAATATTCTTGGTGCTTATGAGGTGCTTGGGCAAACCAACTGAAATTAAATCCAGACAAATCTGAAGTGATGATGGTTGGCCATCCTTGTGACCTGGATGGGGTTGGAACACCTGTCACTGATGGGGTCTGGCCTCCTTGGGTTACTCTGGTTTGCATCCTTAGGTGCTCCTTGATTCCTTACTGTGTCTGGAACATCAGGTTGTGACAGTGGCCGAGAGTAACTTTCACCAACTCCATTGGTTGAGAAGGCTGGAACCAGTTATTTCAGATTCAGGCATGGCCACTGTTGTCCATGCTTTCGTAACCTAGACTACTGCATTGTGTGTTATGTGGGGCTGCCCTTGAAGACTGTTTTGGAGCTGCAACTGGTGAAGAACCCCATAGCTTTCTTTCTTTTGAGGATGGGCTACTGGGAGCATATTGCACTAGTGCTCCAGAGTCTTCACTGTCTTCCCATAGTTAGGGCTGAAACTTGATTCTTGGTTTTTTATGTTTCTCAACAAGAATCACAATGCTCATGTTGTTCTTGTGAACAAGAACAAGATGAGAATCAGCTGGGTTCTCACTGAGAAACACAAGCATCTCGAATCCCTCACCAGCTCTCTTACCTTGCCCGGGGTTGGCAGCTTGGGGGACAGAGCTTTGAGCCATGAGCCATCTTTGTGGGAAGCTGATGAGAAAGGCCCAAAAGAGAATGATCAGAAATGGGAGGGGGTGAGAAGGAGGGAGGGGGCAGACTCAGCAGACATCTTCAGCATTCTATTGGCTAGCAGGAGTTAGCAGTTAATAGAATGCTGAAAAGCTTTTCAGATAGGGATGGGCGAACATAACCGAGTTCGGAAATTCAGTTCAGTTCGGAAATTCGGTTCGGTTCGGAAGTTTGGTTCGGTCGACCGAACTATTCGAGTTTTGTCCGAACTCCGAACTTCCAAACAAAGTTCGGAAATTCAAACCCCATTGAACTAAATGGAATATTATCTTTTAAGGATGGGCAAACAGAGCCGAGTTCGGAAATTTGGTTTGGTTCGGTTTGGAAATCGAGTTCAGTTTGGAAGTTCGGTTGAGTCGACCAAACTGGTCGAGTTCGGTCCGAACGCCGAACTTCCGCTCATCCCTATTTGCAGAGCCTGCCTCTTCTCTTCCCTTCAGCTTTTCTAGCTCCCATAATATAGACTGATATAACTGGCCTCTTCACGTTATTTTCCACAAACAATGGAACTGATCCTAAATATGCTTATAAATGAGATAATAGCCCACTGGAGTCCGTGTTTGGTCTGTGAAGCCCCCTCTCAGCCCCTATTTTACATTTTTTTAGCATGTAGAGCTAATAAAGAGGCAGCCCTCTGTACGCATTTCATGTGCTGGTGGCAGCTGTCACCAGTGACACCACTCAGCACTTATCCTCTCCACAGCCCTGGCTCCGATGGAAAGGGGTATGTGTGTCACAACCAGAGAAGTCTTCTTCCCTGGCTGTGACCCCCCCCTAATGTGGGCTATCATCTTGTTTATTTTCATCCTTAATTCCCACTTATGTGTGCACATTTGTGTGTACACATTGTGCATGGTTTATGTGAGGTTTGCATTTGCACCACAGTCCCCGTAGCAAGGGTGCACGTGGGTTGCACACATGTGTATGTGCACATTGTACGTACTGCACACAAGCGTAGACAGGGGTTAGGGTTGGCCTGGCTACCTTTTGGACATTCTTATAGTGGTCTCTGATATTATTCTAATAACTTCTAATAGTTTTTTGGGCACGACTCAAGATGCTGGTTTTGATCTTTAAAGCCCTATGCAACCTGGGCACTACATATCTGAAATACCACATCTTCCTCCATGCTTCATTGCAATCCCTGCATTTGCCCAGGAACTCCCTCTTGCAGGTGTTATCTGCCCATTGGATTCATACAATGAAGGTGCTCAGAGAGCCATTCTCAGGCTGTTTTTACATGGACGGAGGTGGGTGGGGGGATGGGTGTTTGGCCGCAGTGTGTGTGTGTGTGTGTGGCCATTTACATGGACACACACCGACTTCCACCCACCTACACCCATCTCCACCCATGGGGCCTCCTCTGGTTTTCCGGAGGGCCCTGTGGGGGGAGATTTATTTATTTATTTATTTCGCTACTCTTTTACCCCACACCCTCCTGCTCACAGAGCAGCTCAGGGTGGCTTAAAATAGTAATAACACTAATAACAATAACAACTATACAATTTAAAATTCATTAAAATGCTAAAAATATACGAAGGGCAGGACCCTCCCCCCCAACCCACCCTACCCATCTTCCTCTCCGAAGGCCCGGTGGAACAGCCAGGTCTTACACTGTCTTTGGAAAGAGGGGAGGTCCGGGGCTAAGCGGGCCTCCATCGGGAGGGAATTCCACAGCCTAGGAACGGCCACTGAGAATGCCCTCCCCATCATCACCACCCGGGAAACCCGGGGGACTTTGAGTTGGGCGTCCCCGGCCAACTGCAGGGGCCACAGTACGATCTGGGACCTGAGACAGTCCCACAGGTAAGCCAGGCCCAGGCTGTTTCGGCCTTTGTAGGTCATTACCAACACCTTGAATTGGGCCCGGAAGATAATAGGCAGCCAGTGTAGAGAATGGAGCACTGGTGTAATGTGCTCACGGTGACCCGTCCCCGTTAAGAGACAGGCCGCTGCATTCTGCGCCAGCTGCAACCTCCAGACCGTCCCCAAGGGCAGCCCCTTATAGAGTGCATTACAGTAGTCTAATTGAGAGGTAATAAAGGCATGGATTATGGTGGCCAGATCCAAGTCCGAAACATACGTCTGCAGCCATTGTACCAGATGTAACTGGCAAAATGCTCCCATCACCACAGCCTTCACCTGGAGATCCAGGTGGAGCTGTGGGTCGAGGAGACACCCCTAGACTACGGACCTGTGTGGCCAAAGGGGAGCAAACCCCATCAATTAGGGGAGCCACCAGCACCCCGGCCCTACCCACCAATATCACCTCCGTCTTGTCGGGATTCAACTTCAGATGACTCTCCCTCATCCAGTTCCCCACATCCACCAGGCACCGGTTGAGCACCGAGACTGCCAGGTCTGGGTCTGCAGAAAAAGAGAGGTAGAGTTGTGTGATATTGGCTTACTGATGACAACACATGCTGAACCCTCTCACGACCTCGCCCAAAGGCTCCAGTAACACGTTGAACAGGAGGCGGAACAGAATAGAACCCTGAGAGACTCCACATGTGAGGTCCCGAGGAGATTAAGTACATTTCACGAGAACCGCACGCTGAGTTCTCCCGGCCAGGAACGAGCAGAACCATTCAAGAACAATTCTGGCCCGGTCCCGCAGCTGAGTCACCAACATCTCGTTGTCAACAGTATCAAATGCAGCCAACAGATCTAATAAAATTAACATAGAAGATCTGCTCTGATCTAATTCATGGTGCAAGTCGTCAACCAAGGCCACAAGTGCAGTCTCCGTGCGAAACCCAGGACAAAAGCCAGACTAAGAGGGATCAAGGAAACTGATCTGATCCAGATGACCCTGAAGCTGCTGAGCCATCACCCGTTCAATAACCTTCCCTAAAAAGGAAAGGCTAAAGACTGGTTGATAGCTGGCCAAGGAGTCAATGTCAAGAGATGGTTTCTTGAGCAGGGCACGTACCACTGCCTCTTTGAGGCGGCTCAGCACCCTGCCCTCCCTAAGGGAGGCATTCACAACCCCCACCAACAGCGGCCTGAATGTCTCCCGGCAGGCCTTAATCAGCCAGGACGGGCACAGATCTAATTCACAACAGGTGGCCCTTATAGCCCCAAGGATACTGGCCACGTCAGCGGGCGACACCCACTGAAATTAATCCCATGAAATCAGACAAGGCGGATCCTCCACTACCTGAGGTTCTCCCACTGTTATAAGTGCAGCAGCAAAGTCATGGTGAATCTGAGCAATTTTATCCCCCCAAAAGTCAACAAATACATCACAGCGGGCACTGGAAGATTCCAGTTCCAGACGGAGAGAGGCCGGACTGACCAGCCGCTGCACCACCCGGAATCCGCTGGATGTGACTTTGCAGATGTTATGAGGGCAGAAAGAACTCTTTCTTTGCTGCCCGCACCGCTACTGCATGAGCTTTTAAACTAGCTTTATGCTGCAATCGGTCGGCTTCAGCATGAGTCTGGTGCCACTGTCGCTCCAACCGCCATTCTTCCTGCTTCATCTGGTGTAGGTCTTCTGTAAACCAAGGGGACCTGTGTTGTTGGCCTTCCGGAAGCAGACTCCTTGGAGCCGTTCTGTCAATGGCCTCAGTCAACAAGTTGTTCCAGAAGTCAATGAGATCATCAAGTGAACGATCATTGAGATCAGGAGATGGGTGGGTGATGGGTGTAGGTGGGTGTGTGCTGGGACGCGCATGCACAAACTCCCACCACCCATGGTGTTTTCACGGGCGCAACCCCGCTACACCCCCATCCCCTGCCAGTCATTTACACTGATGCCCCCCCGCAACACCCCCAGAATACCGAGCAGGGGCAGGACTGTCTGTGTAAAAATTGCTGTCCTGGTATTGTAAAACTCTTCTGGAGATTTGTCAAATTCCAAGCCTGAACATTTTCTAGAGAAATGTAAGACATTTTTTTTTTGGCCAAGAATTTGGCAGGCAGGGATAGGGGGTGATGGGATGGGAGTTTCTAGGGGATTTTTTATATACTTCTATTTTGATTTGGTTTTTATGTTGAAACCTTCCTGAGCCTTAGGGGAAAGGCAGAATATAAACTCAAATAAATAAATAAATGCCTGTATATGCTTTAATGACAAATGTAGTGGATTGTCTATATATACTAAAAAAAGTATGTTGTAATCATATCTTGGGTTGGCAGAAAATAAGTTCTTAACACATTTATACTTATTTGTGATTAGTTTGTAACAACCGAGTGTCCAAACTCCCTTTACAGTGAAAGCTAAAATTACTGAACCATTCCAGGTGGAAAAAGAATAGTGCTCTCTAGAGTTAATTTTAAGAAATATTGAAAGAAAAAAATGGCAAAAAAGCAAAAGTGGTTTTTTAAATAATTGTACAACTCTTAGGATATTGTGAATTGCGAAGGATTGTAAGGATCTTTGAAGATGAAAAGACACTATCTAATATTATTATACTGGTTTGGAGAAAGTAAAAGGAAAAAAAATCCAGTTCATTCTGATGTAATCCCTTTAGAAATTTTTACAAATCCAGCTGCTTTCAAGTACTGGAACTATTTCAGAAAGTGCCACCACTACTGCTGCTGTTGCTCTAGGCTATATTATCATATACCATAGCGTGCATGGAAGCAAAGCTTGACTAAGGTCATTCTAATGAATTTTGATCAGTTACATGGACGTAATTTGACTTTCTGTCCTGTTTGAAAGGCAACCTCTTCATGCTACAACACCCAGCAAAAACCCCTGAGTCGTCTTATCAGTCCAGTCTGCATTTTTCATCATCTGAAAGAGCTGCAAGTAATGCTTAGACTAAGAACTCTGTAGAAGTGTATGTCTTCTCTGTCTTCATTGGAGTGTCTGAACAATAAGATTTTTCAACACCTCAGAAGGACTGAAAATGTATTTTATTCTGCTATTCTGGCTTTAGGTTCTCTCTCTGTCATATTTTTGTCCCCAAATTTAAATTCTCAGCTATAAAAGACTAGGATTTTACCTAACACCTTTGATATTGGATCTTGTTTCATCCATTTGCAGAATAGCTGGCTGTGATGTGTTCAACATTATTCCAAGAAGTCTCTTCCTCAAGGACAGCATGTAGAGAGGTAGACTCCAAATCCGGATCTCTTGGGCTCCATTTGTAACTACAAAACTCAATAGTTGCCAGCTGGTGAGCATTCTGCTAAACTTGTGCTGTATATTGAGTGGGTAGCCAAACAAGGCAAATACTGCATTGAATTGGACTGTGCAACAAAAGCCACACTTAGCAATAACTATATATTTTTTTTCTTTAAAAAAATTGTATTCATGTTGGCATAAAGCAAACGTTGGCTAAACAATAGGGGTGTGCATGTCGTTTTCGTTATTACAATAATGATAAATAAAATTGTCATTTTAATTATTGTTATTGTAGTAACGAAAATGACAAATAATAATGAAAATAGAAATGAAAAAGACATATTGAAATAAAGGGAAAATAAATGAAAAACTTATTTCTAGCTATACCTTCCTATTCAATTCTGATGACACTTGGGGAGTTTGTACCCCCATAGGAGGGCACTATGTGTAGCAATTTGTGAAACGTTTAGATAAAGGGAACGATTTTAGAAGCACTTGAATGTTGTGATTTTAATAAAAGCTCCATACACTTTCATGGCTACAACGTCTTTATCTTCCAACCCATCTTCATGAAACCTGTGAATACTATGTTCCTCCACATGCTTAACACTCCTGCCAATTTTCAGAAAGATTAGATAAAGGGTGCTGATAGTATAAGACATTAAGTTGGAAATACATTTCCAGCTGTAACATTCTTATATTCTATTCTGTTTACAGGACATTTGGCAGGAATGTATAGCGTCCCTTCCCTGTCATCTCAGCCAAACTACAGGATAATTTGATAAAGGGCCCCAATTGTATAAGCAATTGAAGTTGTCCCCTTGAAGACCATTTTTCAGATAAATAGCAGCACATGCAGTGCCAGTCGGAGGGAGGCTGCGGAGCAACCCAAAAGACTGACAGACACATTCACTGGCCAATTACTGCATGCTTCCAGCTTTACAGGATCAATCGTAGTGGCTTTGAGGTGGGCATAGAAGGCGGCCCGGAGGCGGGCATAGAAGGGACATAACTGGGACTTTTGTGATAGCATCCCAGCAATCAGGAGACATAGTTTACAAATCCAGGCTGGCCAATTATCATCACAATCACATCCTGCAGCACTGTGACAGAGGACATAAGAGAATCTCTATTGGCTCTTTCCTAAACAGATGCTTCTGACTTCCCAGTAACAAGTGGGGGAGAGATGTTGGGATGGTCACAGCACAGGACAGAGCAGCTGGGATGGTCACAGCACAGAATGAGGATATTTGGTTGACATTTCTGCTTGCCAATTGGCATCACAAACCGATCTTATACCACAGTGACACGTAAGAGAATTCCTGGCATAGACTCCTTCTCTGCATATGCTGTTGAGGCATATAAAATTGAGAAACTTTATCACATCTTTCTGATATTTGGCAGAGATGATCATGAACATGTGATATACAGTTCTGCCCAATTTCATGTACACTGATTGGACTACAAAGATGTTACACTCAGACATACATTTATAAGTTAATTGCTTATACCACCAGGACCCTTATTCCAATCCTTTTGAAAGTTGTCAGAGATAGTAAATATAAGAAGGGATGCAAACTTGCCAAGTTTCATCTACATTAAATGTGAGGCAAAGAAGTTACAGCTAAGAATGTATATAACAATTTTTGCAAAATAATATAATTCAACTGCTTCTACAATTGGATTCCTTTATCTAATACTTTTGTAGTTTGGTACACTTAATACCTTCCATTGGAGGTACAATACCTCCATGCATCAGCCAAATACTATGATAAACAAAAAAGTAACAGCTGGAAATGTGTTTTCTATTAAAACCAATGGAAAACAAAAGCGAAAGCAAAAACGACAATTTGATATTTATGAAAATGAAAATGCCAGATTTAAATAATGAAAATGAAAAATGAAAACCAAAATGACATTGGTCCCTGGTGCACACCTCTAGTAAACAAGCCAAATACAAAGAAAATGAATATATGACAAAAATGAATAGAACAGTACTTTAGAGTTAATTTGACATTATGCTCAATCACTCTTCAGTGTCATAGGGTAAGTAAAATTCAGAACTTTTGGAACAACAACAACAAATAACAGAACACATAGCTATTTGGTTTCAAAACAATTATCTTGGGGTGCAAACCATCCAGTCACCAGTTCAGTGGCTAGGTCCCTTTGATGAGGGAGTTCCACTGGTGCCAGGTGGAAGGGCATTCTGAGTCCAGCTTATGAGTAGACATTTGTTTAAAAAGAACCAGTGAGAGTAATATGCTTTTTCTGACAGGATGTGTGTGGAACATGGTTTTCATGTTAATACCCAAAAGACAAATCTTTGCGTCAGTAGGGAGGAGAACATGTAACATATTGCTCATATCACTACGTATTTCCTCCCATAGGGAATTTATTTTTGAGCATACCCACAGTAAGTGATACATGGAAGGAGTTGTTTGATTTCATTTTTTGCTAATGTTAGATATTATATTGTCACTCACACACAAAAGGAGGCTACAGACCCCCAATTTGGGGTTAAAAGTTACTCAAACTCTTTATTTGCCCCCACACCCTGGAAGAAGACAAGCACACATAATAAGAGGAATTTGAAGACCGCACTCTTTATTCAACTTCAGTCAGTTAATGGGGGAGGGGTTTTCCCCTACAGAGTCCAGTCAAAGCAACCGTAACATTTAAATGGCTGCCTGATGTGCATTCAGTACCGAGGACTAATTCTTCTAAGTGTCCTAGGTCATTCTCGCCCCAGCCACCAGGCTAGTTGGGAAGGCATCGTATCCTTGTAGTGACCTGAAGCAGGAGAGGTGGCAATGGCCCATTTGGAACTGACCCTGTCCTTGGGTGAATTGCTCAACCTTCCCTCCTGGGCCTGGATGAAAGCTGGCCACCCTTGCTTGTGATTCCCCCGCAGCCCCATCTCGTAAGGAAATCACTTCATTAATTGTTTTAACCATAATAACATTAACTCACTGGACCCCTGCCACTGCAAACCGCCAGCTCATGTTTGACTGGTTTCATGTCCACACCCCCTACTTATCCTAAAACGTCAACTAACTTTTCCTTGAAGACCCAGAGGTACAACTGGACTCCACACTGAGACAAGTGGACCCCGTCTATCCTGTATAATTCTGGTTATAAAAAACAGATCTCGCTATGGCTTATGCACTAGCACTGACCCCCGTTTGCAAGGACTAGCATCCCTGCTTTGCTATTAATCTTCCTGAACCTATTGATTTTGCCTGGGGAGAAGGCGTCACACTAACTTATCCTCTCCCTTAACGTCACTAGCATGTGTATCCATATGGACCTTGTTCAGGGGAGATGATACAATGTATCTACCCAATCCCATTGTATCTTAATTACTAATTCTAACCATAGGCAAGTTGTTCTCTCCTCAGTGAACTATTATTGTATCTGGGCAATGTGGAGTAGTGGCATAAGTTGTTTCCAACTCATGCCCTTCCTGGCCTTCCAGACAATCTCTGCTGAGGTACTAAGTCTGATCTGCATGCCCCTGTGGAATCCGCTCGCTGCCTTGGCAGCCCAATGGACTAAGCTGTGACCCACTATCCAGGTCATTTTACGAGGCCTCGTCACAGCCAGTCCTGTAACAAATGAACAAAAAACAACAGTTATAACCCCCCGTGCCTGTACCGACAAGTTGTGCTTAGTTGTTCAACCGATGAACATAGGAGTGGAAAGCCACAGATCACCATCTGCCAATACTGGGAATGTGAGATTCTGGAAATCCCATCGCACAAATTTCAATGAACATCATGACCATGGTGGATTTTAATGACCTGGAATTTATTACGTGCACAACTGCAAAGTTGTTGCACCAAAATAATACTGACTGATTCACAAACACCTTGCCCCATAGGTGGACCACGAACACTATGGGGAAAAGTCCGAGAAACTTTAGGCTCCTGGTTATGCCACATTCGACCCATTTGGGAAGCCAAGGGGCAGCACACCATCTGCCCCTGAAATAGCTGCCAAAGTCAAGGCTGGCATCAGCTTCAGACTGAACTTGTAGCTCTGCCTCCAGCAGTAGCTTCTGCCTCCAGAAGCAGACACTGTTGTCATTAGCCAGGAACCTGGACCATGTCTCAAGATCCTCCCTCATCTTGGCTGTCACCTGGATGTGATAGTGGTGGGGTAGGTCTCTGGAAGCCCTGGTGTAGAGCCTGGACAAGAAACCCTGGCCCAGCACCATGCCCTGGCATGTGAAACTTACAGATCCCAAAAGGGATTGAAGCTGCCTGTGATCTTCTTAGCTGTCATGCACACCTCCAAACAGATTGCAATGTGTCAACTTTGTCACTGGGAAGACTGGATATTCCCTGGACAGTGTCCAATTCTATCCCCCAGAAGGTAAATGAAGTTACCGAGATGACATTTTTCTCAGGTGCTGGGGGGACTCCCAGCTCCTGTGCCACAGAGTGAAGTGTGCACAGGAGATGCTCACATTCTCCTGTACCAGCCCTACCTAAGAACAGAAAGTCATTGATATAGCGGATGACATACTGGAACTGCATTCTGTGCTGGACCACCCAACTGAGGAGCAAGCTGAACTTTTCAAAGGCCAAACAGGAGTTTCAGCACCCCATTGGCATGGCTTTGTCATAATAAAAATAAACCTGGCGTTAGAAGCCTAACAGATAAAAATCAGCTAGGTGCACCGGTAGCAGGCGAAACGCAGACTTAATGTTACATTTTTCCAGTAGCATGCCCATGGTCACAGATCTTTGCTAAATTGACTGCTGAGTCAAACGACGTGTACCGGATTGAGCAGAGTTCATCCAGTATGGCCTTATTGACTGATTTCCCCCTTGGAGTACAATACATGATGGATGAGGCACTATCCCCAAGGGGGAAATCTGCAGGTTCTCCATTGGGGGTGATGGAAAGGCACCCACCACTCATCCTTCGCAAATTTTCTTCTGAAGCTTGGTGTGCACCAAATGCTCCTGGTCAAACACCGATTCAGGGTTGTCCACCCATTTCCTAACCTTTACTCAGTTACTGGAATCCAAAAACCTAAAGCCCACCACTATGTATTCCACAGTGCTTCAGTCAGGCAGTCACGAAGTCCTTCTTCCAGCACCTGATGGTGCACTGGTGTTAGGGCCCTTGTCCGCACCTTCTCCTCTGCCACCCTGAGGATACTTTTCTTGCTGCTTGTTCTTGGTGCCTAGCTGCTTGGCCTTGCTAAAGTAATGTGCGGCATGGCTCCCTGAACAATGGGAGCAGGCATACCTGAATTGGCAGGAGGAGCAGGTGCAACTCCCTGACCCATTGAAGTTTCAGCAAGTGGCACCCCTCGATCGAAAGGGGTCATTCACTGGTGAAACACCCCCTTTTACTAGGGTGTGGCCACTGTCTGTTCTAGGGACATTGGAAGCATTCATCATGCACTCTAACCAAAGGTCTTGTGCATAAACATTCCAGTGCAGGCCTGGGGTAATGGATGCCTGCTTTCTAAATGCTTCATCATAGCATAGATATGTGCCCAGTTTGCCTGTGCCAAAGGCCCTCCTCACTATGTTTTGGTGTTTGACTAGCTTGGAGGCCCTTTCAGGGAACATCTGCAAGATGACTCCCATCAATATTAAATAGGATGCACACTAGTTGGCCCAATTACTGTCAGTCTACGGGAGCGGAAACATCAGCATATCCCCCGGCCAACAGGGTTGGCTCCTCTCTACAGGTGACTATCTGGCAAGGATGGAAGTGGCAGGCTGTTGGTTTTGTCCAGACTTGAGCTACCTGAGACCCAGGGGAACCACATAGGGCATGGACCAGCTTGTGCATGCCGCATTGCTGGTGATGCTACCCACATTGATGGGTGCTACTCCCAGTCAGCACCCAGCATGGGGAACTGTTCCCCTGTGTGTTGGGGTTGTATGGACACACTCACCTGCTAACCAGGTCTGATGGTCCTGCAGAGGTTGAGCTGGTGCTGGCCATGGAACCAAATGTCCAAGGGCTGTTTCCTCTTCAGAGTCTGCCACTGGCGGCTGCGTTGACTGCGGCTCCCATTCAGCTGTGGCACACACACTCTGTTCCAATGCCTCCATCCTCTTGAGAAAGGTCTCCACCTGTTCCTGTCTTGTGTGTTTGGTCTCGCTCCGCAGCCAATGCCTGCTGTAACCCAGTGGTCGGTCTCACTCCACTGGGTTGGCTTGGGGGTGGCTCTAGAGGTTGACTCTCTTCCAATTTGTGCAGAATGCACTCACAGCCCACATACTCTCTTGTAAGGAAATTAGCACTGATTCAAATGGGTCTCTGGCTGGCATGTAGGGGACATCCTGCCCCTTCCTGCTACCCTTTCTTTTGACTGGGGCTTTCTTCACTGGGCCTTTGCCCTTGCTGTCCACTCCTCTCTTGTCCATCTTGTGAACTTCTACTTGTGTAATTGTGTGGGGGGGGAGGGGGCAGCCTGAGTGTTCCTCAGTCACCAACCCCACTTCCAATGCTGAGGGGCCAGAGGCTCACAGGCCGATTGGCCTAGCACTGTCTCATCCAGGGGCATGAATGTCCCTAGCGCAAAGGCTCCTATGTGCCTCGAGCCTGGGTCAAGTCATGCAAGGACATAGGGAGAGGACAGGCTTGCACAAGCTGCCTGTGCACACAGCCAAGAGGCAGGCTCAGGCTGCTATCACTTTGCTCTAATGCTGGAGGCCATGGGCCTCAGGGGCACATAGACAGCTGCTGTTTAGCAGGGCTGTGACACTGCTGTGCCGCCTCTGAAGTTGTGGGCCGCCGGGTTTGTTCCTCCAACAGTTGGCACCCAATGGGCCCAAAAGGTACTGTGGGGGCTATTGGACCTCTACTCACTGGCAATGTGGCCCAGATCCTAGCCCTATTGGGGGCACCAGGTTTGGCTGGGCTGACAAATATTGCATTATACTAGGGAGCTGCCGGACTTCTAGAAGATGGCACCACGGCCGGAACCATGTCCTATCAGAGTGCTGCTGCGACTTGACTGGCATGTGGCTGAACCACAAAATACTGGGCCGGTGGAACTTACCAGCAGGCTGCTCTACCACTGTGTCCCAGGGGGAGGCGAGAAAAGCTGGGGGCCTTTGCACCAAACTTGGGGGAGGGGGTTGCCCCTATAAATTCTGCATGTAGGCCTGCCAAGCCTGCTACAACAGTGCAGCCCTATGCCATACCTCCTTCCTATAATGGGTGCAGGACAAAGTCGCCCCCACCCCCCCACCCTGGTAGCGCTGCCTGAGGGTGAAGGGGATAACAATTAAAATTGTCAGTCTGGGTAAAAACATGGGAGGGGTAAACAATCCAAACCAGAACAAACCCAAACCCATAACCATTTTCATCCAACATGTCCAGTGCCTCAGCTTACTGATCCTTAATGGATTGTCCCAATCCATTTCCATTCCAGCCACCCAGAACCCCTATTTTGGGATCCTGAGGAAAGGGTAACGGTTCCTGCACTGACTAGGAACAGCATGTATCCTGCTTAGTAGTGGTTTATCCCCTGATTGACTACCCTTTCCCTAATCCCAAAGTTTCAATCCTTTCCAGCATTATTAATTATTATTATTATTATTTATTATTATAAACATTTATATAGCGCTGGTTATGTACCTGGCGCTGTACAGAACATAGAAATAGACACAGTCCCTGCCTGTGGCTTACAATCTAAAAGATAAGGAAGGGGAGACAGGGAGAGGGGACAGTGGGAGAGACAGGGGAGAAGACAAACAAACATTCAAGCGGATGCAAAGTCTCAGGTGCGTATGCTTGGCTTGGTTACAATCAGGTTGGTTGCAGCAGTCTGCAAAGGAGGGCAGACAGTAAGTATGTGGGGAATGACTAGCAGGCATTGGGAAAGGCGGCGAGGAAAAAGTGGGTCTTGAGGAGGGATTTGAAGGCGC
>QEPC01004588.1:1742064-1762887 GCA_003113815.1 Sphenodon punctatus | reverse complement strand
CCCCCCCCCAGTGGTGCCTAGATGTTACCAGTGAGGACAAGCCCCATCTTCTTGCCTTCCCGCCTAAAAGCTCCAGATAGAGCAGTGGCTCCTGTACAAATAACACTCTCCTTGCCCATCCCCCTTAACCTAACCCCCCCTTCCCCACCACAATATGACAAAAAGGAGAAGGGGACAAACTGTCACTACCACTACCCTCTTCAGCCTCCTCTCCGCTAATGTCTGGCAGGAACAATTGCCTTCCCTGCACAAAAGCATTTGGTGGGGAGGGGGGAGAGAGAAATTGTGGATTCTCTTACAGAGGCTAGATCACCTCCAGGATCTGTGGAGCACAAATAATTGTGTTTGAGTAAGATTATTGCTGGCTGTGAATGTATGCTGTATGTGACTTCTGCAGCTTTCTTCCATTCTTCCTCTTCTAGTGAGGTATTTATGTCTTTATTATATTGTTCCTCAATCAAAAATACCCAGAAAAACACACGTCCTCTCTACCAAACTAATGTATATATCTTAAATGGGAGGACAAAATAACAAAATTATTGGAATTTACTCATACCTGAGCACATAACGCTGAAGCTCCGAAGTCTGCGTTTGCTCCCTATAGCTTTCCAGGCACAATTCAAGGTGCTGGTATTGATGTTAAAGCCCTAAATGGTCTGGGTCCCATATATTTGAAAGACTGCTTGTCCTGCCGTATCCCACTGAGGTCCCTACAGCCAGCTAAGCTAGGAGCGCCCTCTTGCAGGTTCCATCTGTTACCCATGTCCATAGGATGGGGGTGCACAGGAGGGCATTCTCGGTTGCTGTCCTGGTTTTGTGGAACTCCCTTCCCCGGGAAGTTCATTTGAGCCTCTGCATCTTCCAGAAGCAGTGTAAAATGTTTGTATTTGTAAAGGCATTTGGCAGGCAGAGATAGGGATTGAATAGACTTATGGCGAAGGTTGTGGGGAGCGTGGAAGGTTTTATTGTTTAAATTGTATTGAGGTTTTATATTGTTTAAATTTTATAATGGTTTGTGAGCTGCCCTGAGCCTTTGTGAGAAGGGCGGCGGATAAGTCTAAATAAATAATAAATAAATAATATAAATACAAAAAACATAGTAACAAAAATACAAAGCATAAAGCATAATATATATACATGAAATATAGCACTTAATATAAGATAAACATGTAAGAAAATCTTGTAAGGTAAATAGTCCAATAATAAAACGTATCTGTCACCGAGTCATAGGCCAACACATTTCGGTCATCATTTTCATCAGGGCTGAACTCAGTTGTAGAAGAATATTTTAAAGTCAATAATTGTGAAAAATATAAGAACATAAGAAGAGAGAACATCAGAAGTGCCATACTGTGTCAGACCAGTCGTCCATTAACCACATCACCTGTCTCCAACAGTGGCCAATCTCGGTCACCTGGAGAAGTACCCAGCAGGTCACTATGCAACAATACAGTCCCTGTTGTTCACTCCCAGGTCCCAACAATAAGAGGTTACATTCCCCAAGCCTACCTGCCTAATAGCTGCTAATGGTGATCCTACCCTCCAGAAACATTTCAAATGCTTTCTTAAACCCAGCTATACTACTGGCCTTGACAACGTCCTCTGGCAACAAATTCCACAACTTAATTGTACGTTGAGTGAAGAAGTACTTTCTTTAATTTGTTTTAAATCTGCTACTTGTTTCATGAAGTGTCCCCTAGTCCTAGTACTATTTGAGAGGGTAAATAACCATTCCCTATTAACGTGTTCCACACCACTCATGATTTTATAAACTTCTGTCATATCCCCTCTCAGTTGTCTCTTCTCCAAGGTCTTCTCTTCCCCAAACTAACGAGCCTCTCTTCATAGGGGAGCCATTCCAAGCCCCGTATAATTTTTGGGCTCTTTTCTGTACCTTTTCTATTTCTATTATATCTTTTTTTTGAGATGGGGCAACCAGAACTGCACACAATATTTGAGGTGCGGTCATACCATAGATCTATATAGTGACATTATGGTATTTTCAGTTTTATTCTCTATTCCTTTACAAATAATTCCTAACATTCTGTTTGTTTTTTTGACAGCCGCTGCACACACACTGAGCTGAGGATTTCAGTGTATTGTCCACAATGACTCCAAGTCCTTTTCCTTTTCCTGAGTGGTAACTCCTAATTTAGAACCAAGCTCTACATAAAGTTTGGATTGTTTTTCCCTATGTGCATCACTTTGTACTTGTCCACGTTAAATTTTATCTGCCATTTAGATGCCCAGTCACCCAGTCTCGCAAGATCCCCCTGTAATTCTTCACAGTCATCTTGTGTAATAACTACCTTGAATAATTTGATATTGTCTGAAAATTTGATCACCTCACTCCTTACTCCACTTTCCATATCATTAATGAATACATTAAACAACACCGGTCCCAGTACAGATCCCTGGGGCACTCTGCTATTTACTTCTCTGCATTATGAAAACTGACGATTTAGTCCTACTCTTTGTTTCCTGTCCTTTAGCCAGTTAACAATCCACAATACAACACTGCCCCCTATTAGGGATGAGCGAACGCGGTTCGGAGTTCAGCCTGAACTCGGCCAGTTCGGACGACCGAATCTGAACCCGAACCAACCAAACCGAACCTTATACTGAACTCTAAAACGACCAAACAGTTTGGTCAGTTCGCATCGAGTTCGGATGAGTTTGGCCAGGAGAAAAACAGTAAAACAAAAACACCAGTAAAACATGACCTCTGCCTGACACGGGGGTGGGGGGGTGGAGTGTCAGCTGAGGAGCAGACTTCCAGGTACCAGGGGTGAAGAGGCTTGGAGTAGCAGCCAGCCTGCCCAATCACCATCCCTTTTCTCCTCAGACCACTGGCTTCTCAGGCTGCAATTGGCCACAAGCTAGGCTGCACAGAGCTAATGGGGCTTGCGGAGAGGCAGGCACAGCAAATAACAAAACTCATTGCCCTCCCACCTTCCAACACCTGAGCTAGTCACTATTCCTGACAGCAGGCATTTTCAGAAGGCTCCCTCTCCCAGCAGTTTGTGTACCTATTTTTATTTTTTTACCCTTCCCTGTGTTCTTCCTCCTCCCTCCATTGAATCCTTTCTTTCCCTCTCCCTCTATATATTCCATCCCTGATTCCCTTCCCCTGGTTTTGGATTTATTTAGAGTAGGATTATTAGATTGATTTAAGTTTCATTTGTTTTGTACCCCTCCCTGTGTAATATTGTATAGATAGATAGATAGACAGATAGATAGATGTAGTAGGAGTTAGCTTAGTTATAGAGACAGATATAGTGTTAGTGTGTAGTTATTCAGCTTTGATATTTTAGAGTGTGTTTGTAGGACTAGGCCTTTAGATATAGTATTTACTTACACAGATTTTAGAATACTTAATACTATAGTTAGAGTTAGTGTAGATAATATTAGATAACCAAATATGTTAATATTTATGTGCATTTTGGCTGGAAGACATGGAGAAGGGAAGTAGAGAGGCCGGTCTGCTGCCCGTAAGGCTGGCAATGGGGCATGTGGTAGGGGCCATGCCAGAGGAGTGGCAGCATGCAGCAGCAGCAGCCAGAGCCCATCACCACACCCCAAGCTTTGAAGACATGATTTTGGGAGGCAGGGTTCAGAGGCTCCCAGCAGTGACACTAGTCTGGGGGTGGTTCGGCGGTGCCTCCTGCCAGCATCCTCCAGTGCCACGCAGGGCATTGGAAGGCCTGCAGGACATGAGGCTGCGGCTGTCTCTGCTGCTGAAGGAGCAGGTGCTGCTTCCTATGTTCCTCCAGGGCCACCAATGTCCTCTATTGTTGAGGTCATCCCCACATCCCACCCTGGCTGCTAGAGGCAGGGACCGATCCCCAGGCAAATGGCAGCAGGGAGAGGAGTAGTAGCAGCAGCAGCAGCAGTAGCAGTAGCAGCTCTAGGGAGCACAGGGAGGAGAGTGACAGTAGCATGGTGGGCAGTCAAGCCTCAGGGTCCCAGTACTCCCCTTCATGGGACATCAAAGAGATTGAGGACAGTGAGGCAGAAGAAGACACTAGTCCTGCAGAGGAGAAGTCTGGAGCTGAGACGATGACTCAGGCTGTCCCTCCTACCAGAGCTGTGTTGCCACCAAGTTTTGCCCCTCCCAGCAGCGCTGGCAGCAGCAGTGCATCACTCAGGGTGGGCCAGAAGGCAGGAGGAGAAAAAAAATCCTCTGTCTGGGCACATTTCAAGCTGGTGCAGTCGGATGATCCGAGAGATGTGTGCAATAAGCTGGTGAAGCGTGGGCAGGTGCTTCGCAACCTTGGGACAACTGCAATGGCGAGGCACCTGAAATCATTCCACAGCACTCTGCTGCTTATCCATAAGGCAGGGGAAGTGGATGCAAGCGGGTTCCCGACTGCAGCAGCCAGTC
The DNA here is from genome assembly GCA_003113815.1 of Sphenodon punctatus. NCBI lineage: Eukaryota > Metazoa > Chordata > Lepidosauria > Sphenodontia > Sphenodontidae > Sphenodon > Sphenodon punctatus. The sequence goes on along the minus strand of QEPC01004588.1, from coordinate 1,758,503 downwards.
ACCTGCCTCCTTCAGCGGGCAAGCGTCCTGCACCAACTGCTGCCTCTAGAAGCAGGAGCAGTATTCCTGCTAGGGGGGAACAACAGCAGCAGGAGCCTCACCAGAAGCATCAGTCCATCATGGAGGAGCTGGGGTGGGGGTAGCTGCCAAGGCCATCGGCAGCTGGAGGACGGCATGGCTATCAAGAGAAATCCAGGCATCTGTTGGGCAAAATGATTGCACTGGATGGGCAGCCCTTCTCCATTGTAGATGACATGGGCTTCAAGCAGCTGATTGGGTTCCTGGCCCCCCAGTTTAAGCTGCTGTCATGCACCACCCTGAGTTGGAATGTGGTGCCAGAGCTGTACAGGGCTTTGAAGGAGCGGGTGAGGGAGCAGCTGACAGGGGTTGGGGGGGCTACTGTCCACTTCACCACCGACCTGTGGTCCAGCAGGAACGCCCAGCATGCATACCTGGTGGTAACAGCGCACTGGTGGCTTGACCCGGAGGCAGCTTTGGGGAGTGGCAGGAGGGGTCCCAAAACAGGGTATAGGTGGGACATGCTTCAGGCACAAGTCATGGACAACCGCCACATTGCCAGGAACATCGGGGCAGCCCTGACCACCATGGTGAGGGAGTGGGTCACGCCAGGCGTGATCTTCACCAAGGGGTGTGTGGTGATGGACAACGCGGCCAATATACTGAAGGCAGTCCATGACGGGGTCTTCACCAACATCCCTTGTGCTGCACACACCCTTCACCTGGTGGTCAGGGACGCTCTGGGCTTGGGGGATAAGGTGATTGGGGCAGGCACCCTTAGCTCCCTGATCGAGCGGGGGAGGAAGCTGGCGGGGTTCTTCAACCGGAATGTGAAGGGCAGCGAGCTCTTCCAGGAGAAGCAGGTCGAGCAAGGCTCCCCAGTGCACATGCTTGTCCAGGATGTGGCGACATGGTGGAATTCCACCTTCCTGATGCTCAAGGGGCTTCTTGAGCAGAAAGCTGCCCTGCATCAGGTTCAACTGGTGACGGACAGCGGGGCACGTTCAAGGTACAATGGGGTGGAATGGGAGATCCTGGCTCACACGGTCTTCGTCCTGAGACCATTCCTGGCCATTACGGAGACTGTGAGCAGCTCCACTACCACCCTCAGTCAGGTGACCCCTCTGGTCCATAGTCTCCACAGGAGGCTGGATGAGATTGTCAGTGGGCGGGTCCACAGCAGGATGCCCCTGGGGATGGTGGGAGTGGGAGCAGCCACCCCTTTCAGCCAGGCAGGTTTATCCCTGCCCCCAGCCCTAGCAGTAGCAGCAGCAGCACCCCTATTGGTGGCAGCAGCAGAAGCAGCTCGGCCTATGTGCAAGCCACTCTGGGGAGCACGGTACAGTGCACAATAGGGCAAGCAGCGTGGCTGAGGGCAGCGGTGGAGGTGGTGCCCAGGCAGAACTATGAGAGGAAGTACGACGGCGTCTCAGCAGCCGTGGATACCTACCTTGAGGAGGAGCCCTGCATTGATCCCAGAAGCGATCCTTTGGCCTTCTGGGCTGACAAGGCCTATGTGTGACTGGCCCTGTCAAATGTGGCCAAGGGTATACTGTCCTGCCCACCAGCCAGTGTCCCCAGCGAGTGGGTGTTCTCTATGGCGGGGGACATTTGCTTCCTGCACCGCCTGAGACTGGGGGCCAAGTTGGTGGAGCAGTTGCTGTTCATTAAGGTGAACCTTCCACTACTACTGGGATTCCTCGAGATGCCCCTGACCAAGGATTGATTGTGCAATGGCACATGCCATCCCATGCCAGGGGCAGTCTTGGGATGGGGGGCTCCTCCCCCTCCTCAATCTCGGCTACTGCTGCTGAGGTGCTGTCCCTCCTTCCCAATGCCCGGTACCTGCCCTGCCCCCCCCCTCATACTAGATGGCCTTGGTGTCTGGCCAGCTAAACGTCCGGCTTATCTGACTGACCGCATGATGCAGGGTGGCAGCATTTTGGTAACAAACTGCAAGTCTGCCAACTGGCCTCTGTCTAGACAATCTTGGCCCACCAATCTGACTGTCTCTCGCGCACGTGCATGTGCGGCACAGTCTTCGCCAGCCTGAGCCTATCTGAGTACCCTGCCAAGGTTCCAGCCTGCTCTCCCTACTGCCTCTCATGCCACACTGCATGTCTGCCTGCCCAGTTTTCTGCCAAGCTCAAAGCCTGCCTCAGCCTGCCTTCCTGCCTCTCATGCCAAGGTGCTTGTCTACCCACCCAGGTTGCAGCCAAGCTTTAAGCCTGCCCCAGCCCACCTGCCCGCCTCTCATGCCACACTGCCTGTCTGCCCGCCTAGGTTGCCGTCAAGCTCAAAGCCTGCCTCAGCCCACCTTCCTGCCTCTCATGCCATGCTGTCTGCCTGCCCAGGTTGCTGCCAAGAGAGAGAGAGAAATGAGAGAAAGTCTCACCACTGCTAGAAGGATAGATAGACACGATCCCACCTGTGCTGTCACCTGCACTATATGGCCAGAGAGAGAGAGAGAGAGAGAGAGACTCCCTGCTAGAATGAGAGAGATGGGGGTAGAGGTGGAGAGGTGTATCAGCTCAAGCTGCCTGCCAGAACCAGTGAGAGCTCTCATCTGTGCCCATATCCACCAGAAAACCTACCAGAACGAGGTGGAAAAAATAATAACACACAACGTATTATATGTACCTGCCTGCCTGTGTGTGTTCTTGTACCTGCTACCACCTATCGCATGATTGAATGAAGTGTGCCCAACCATGCACTAATTCTAGAGACATCATTCAACTTCCATAGGCTATCATTTCACTGTATCTGAATCAGTAATGCCTGCTCGTCCCAGGAACTATTAACGAGATTCTGGGACCATCATTCCAGTCACTGGGGGCTGTCATTCCATTCCACTGAATCCAGAAACCTGGTGCCTGCACACCGGCCTGCCCCCAGCCTACTCCTCCACACCGCGGATGCCCGCTGAAGCTAGCTGCTGAAAAAAAGCCCCTCTGACCACCAGCACCCGCCGCCTGCTGCCCGCTGCCAAGGAACCTGTCTGTCTTTCCTCTGGCACACCAACACAGACACAAGCCCTGCCCGTCTTGGTGGTCTGTCTGCAAGTTGAGACCCTGCTGCTGGCACATCTTTGGGTTTATACCTGCTACGCTATATGTAGTGCCAGGTGCTGCTGGTAGGGATCGACAAACTGTATAAGATTCTTCCACCTGCCAGAACTTCAGCACAGAGGGATAAAAGATTGGACAACAGGGCAAACAAAGCTCGTAACAACAAATATAACTTTTATGAACACTTTTTAAACAACAACAACCAACAGCATTATAAAACCAAAACCAAACATATATAAAAAGAAAGGAAACTTTAACTTAGGGGTCTAGTTTTTGGGCCTGTCCCCCTGAACTTGGGGGAAAGGCAAAAGCTGGGGCGCAGCACAGGACCAAGAGGCAGGCACCCTGTACTCCAGCATTTTGTAGCCATGGGCCAAGGCGAACTCCACGGCCCCTGCCATGGCTGTATGCCACCTGGAGACCGACTGGTGGTACAGTTCCAGGTTGTCCATCTCGGTGGAGATGTACTGGGAGTACACCTACACCTTCTTTTCCTCAACCTCGAGCTCCTGGAACTTTACCACCAGGCGGTTCTCCATGGTGGCTTCATGCAGCCATAGGTGATCTACAAAGTCCCGGGTAGGCCTCTCCACTTTGGCCTGAAAGGCCCTTGCCACTGCAGACTCCCGGGGTCTGGGGGACTCCACATTGGAGCTGGAGGAGGGGGAAGGGCTTTGATGGAGTCCCTTCTGCCATGCCTTCCCCCCCTTCTTCTGGTGCTGATGCTCCAGCTCCACAGCCACACCAGAGTCATGCCACCTCACTTTCTTGCCATGGAGCTTCTCAATATGGGCTATCAGCCCCGATGTGGTCCCCTGGCTGTGCCTTTTAAAGGTTCTGCTGTAGATCTAAAGAACATAAAAAGATAGGAACATAAGAAGTGCCATAATGTGTCAGACCAATGGTCTGTCAAGCCCTGCTTGCATTCTGTCTCCACAAGTGGGTGGGTGGCCATTTCTCTCTCTGCAGGGGACTTCCGTTCCTAACAGGTCATACGGCAATCCATTCCCTGTTGTTCCAGCCCCCGTGCCTTACCTTTCAGGCAGCGTATTTGTCACCCTTCTTCTCATACCACTGCCAGACATCGGACCTTGTCCGCCCACTGTTTGGGGGTGGCACTGGTGACCTCCACCTTGGTATCCTGCGCCTGGAACTGGCATCGGATTCCTCATCCTCACCCTCTCCGAAACAGGAACACATAAACAACACCTAAGTAATATCATGCATTAATGATGATGCCTCTACTAGTCCTCCCTCCTTGGGGTGCTAGGGATGTCAAGGGGAGACGGTGATCCTGGCTGGCATGTGCAAATCCTGCCTTTATTTGGGTGCTAGGGATGACAACTAGAAAGACCCTGGCTGGCACACACAAATCCTGCCCTTATTTGGGTGCTAGGGATGACAACTAGAAAGACCCTGGCTGGCACGTGCAAATTCTGCCCTTTTTTGGGTGCTAGGGAGGGATGTAGGGATGTGCGAACAGAACGCGGTTCAGTTGTTCGGTCTGAAACCTGAGTTCGGGTTCGACTGTTCAGTTCAGCAGAGTTCCGTTTGACCAAAGTTGGCCGAAAATCAGAAAATACTGCTATCGATACCGAATTCAAAGATTTTTTTTCAGTATCAGTATCATTTGGCCCTGGGACCACCACATATCTCCATCCCTGGTGCCGGGAAGTCTGCTCCTCAGCTGCCTCTCCCTTCCAGTCACGTTTTTCCCGCCAAAGTCACTTTTTACCGACCTCGAACTCATCCGAACTCATCCAATCATGACTGAAGTGTTCGGCCATTATCGAGTTCAGTTCAGTTTGAACTTCCAAACAGACCGAGTTTGGGCCGAACTCCGAACATCCAAACCACGTTCAGACATCCCTAGAGGGATGGCAATGGAGACCCTGGCTGGCATGTGCAAATCCTGCCCTTCTTGGGGTGCTAGGGATGGCAATGGGAGACCCTTGCTAGGGATGAGCTGGCACGTGTTTGGGTGGGTGCTTCCTTTGGCTCGTGCCTGACTGCTGGAAATGCCTCCCACACCCTCTCTCTCTGTGGTAGACATCCGCTGCCACCCACTGATGCCCACTGTTTGTGCCTGACTGCCCACCACCCACGCACCCACCCGCACACCAGTGAGCTCGCTCTAAAGGGTAGTATTCTTATCTTCTTATCCTCAAAGTAAAAATAAAGTTTACAAACCTGGCAGCACCGCCTGTACCTGGCTTTTGCTCCTCTGAGGAGCCGACCTCCACCAGTGAAGGTCCAAAGGCAGCAACCTCCTCCACCTCCTCCACTAGTTCCGTCACCTTGGCCTGCTTCTTCCACTCCCCCGTTGAGCTTCACCCTCTTCATTTTTTTTAAAACCAAAAAACAGTCAAAGTCACCCACCAACTCACTCACCAACCAGTCAAACCAATAGTCAAACCAACACAAACACAGCCAAAACACATGAAACAAACCCAAACACCCAGCCAGCCACACCACATATGCTCTCTCTCCACACAAGCTCTCACGCACTCAAATTTCCGGTTTCCGACGCAATCTTGGAATCACGCGATACCTAGACCGATTTCCGAACGACCGAACCGAACCCGAACTCGGCTCCCAAACCAAATGACCGACCGACCGAACAACTGAACCACGATCTGTTCGCACATCCCTACCCCCATCCCATGATTTTTTTAATTTCTTCAGGTCTCTCATGAGGGATCTTATCAAATACTTTCTGAAAGTCCAGATACACTATATCAACCGGCTCCCTCTTATCCACATGCTTGATCACACCCTCCAAAAATTCCAAAAGATTAGTGATACACAACTTTCCTTTGCTAAATCCATGTTGACCTTTCCCCATTAACTCATGTTTATAAATATGCCCCATGATTCTGTTTTTAATAGTAATATCAATGCTCTGTAGAAATCTTCAAAAACCATGTTTATTCAGAAGTTGGCTGGTAATGAAAAAAACTAAATATAATCATAATGAAATATAACATTATATTGTGTAATATGATTTAAAGGTTCTGGTAAAGTTTGGGAGCATAAAGCTTTATAACATAGTGAGATGAAGTGTTTTTGTTATCTTTGCATAGTCATGTTTTTTTGAAGATTTGGATTGGCATTGGCTTCTCTTCTATAAAGTTCTTTTTAGTAAAAATTTCTTAGCTTGAATATAATAGAATGTGTGGGAACTAGGGAGACTTTTCATCTCATGTAGAAAGTGAAAGGGTATTATTTCATTATTTGATAGCAGGACTTTAACGTAATACATTTCTTTCACTACTCATTCTCTATATATTGGTCAATTGACCCCGAGAGGGAATGCTGGGTTGTCATCAAGTGTTGTAATCTGTGATTTAGTGTTTGAAATTTTACAATTCTTTTTGATTGTCTTCCATATTAATGTTTTTTTGTTACTTAGAACTTTAGCAGGTTTCTTATTCCAGTGGGTAGATAATAGTTTAGCCAATTTAACATTTCCTGCTGTGTGTTGTTCTACTTGCACACAACCTTTAATAATGTGTCCAGTGGTCCAGCTAGGTAGGTATCCCATCTGTGCTGCCCAAAAATAAAGTCTAGGTTTGGGGACCCAAGCCATTTTTGAGGCAGTTCTTGGTTCTTTTTAACATGCTACTCAGAGACCCAAGCCTCTAAGTGTTCAGAAAGCAAGAAGCCCCTGAGCGACACAGGGTTCCACAAACACGGCCAGAAAACAGGGGAGTTTGCCTGGGAGTTCTTCTGGGAGGAGAGGAGTGGAAGTAGGACAAAAAGGAGGTTTGTTTAAGGTACTTTGTTTGAAGGCTTGATTGTGATCACTCAGGTTGTGTGCTCTGAGGGTTGATTGTTGTTGTGCGCTCAGGAAGAAGGAGGGAGGGGCTGTGACTCAGAAACCCTTGCCTTGATTAGGGGCTTCATCCTCTAAGACCTAAGTCTCTAGGTGTTCAGAAGGCAAGAAGCCACTGAGAGACACAGGAGCTTGCCATACAGGGTTCCGTGAACAGGGCCAGAAAACAGGGGAGTTTGCTTGGGAGTTAGCTGTGGGAGGAAACATGAAGGAGAGATTCTGGCCCTTTTCTAACGAGTGTGGGTGCTTGGGAGGGATGGATGGGCGGCGCAGTGGGTGGACAGTGCATGGGGGTGCGTTCCCACAGACCACCCACCCACCTCCACCCATCTCCTCACATTGACCATCAGGGATTGGTGCCCATTGCTATGTGCGTGGGTGATGGGTGGAGGTGGTTGGAATGCAGGAGTGCACACATACCCCCACTAATGTTGTTCCCACAGGTACCCATCTATCCTCACTGCACCCGCCGCATCGTTTTCATGGGTGCCCCTCCCCCCCCGCATACATGTGCCAGGTGGGAGAGTCTCTGTGAAAATGGCCTCTGCAGATGTGAGTTTGGGTAAGACCCCACTCATTGACATACTCACCTAGCTGTTCTAGATTAATCTAGAGAGCCTTTTTAGTTGTATAACCCTTGAAAAGTCCTGTGATAGCCCCCAAAGCAAGGAGGTAGCATTTGACACCAGTTTAATTCCTTACCTAAATCTCTAACCCAAAAGACTAAATCCCTCTTAACTAAATCCCTAATCCCAGAGTTTAGCAGCTCAGGAAGTTTAGCTATTCCCTGTCTTAGTTAGATACAAAAGTAGGTTTAAGCGTTCCCCACTTTTAAAAAATGATGAAGAGATGCAGACATCAGTCCAGCAATGGGATGGGGGGCTTTCCAGTCTTTTGCAGCAGTGTAACATGTGATTATCTTCCTGTTGGAGAGTGTTCGTATGTGTGCACCTGGTGTAAAGAGCTCCTAGCTCTCAGAGAACGTGTGTGGTCTCTGGAGGCTAGAGTGGCAGAGGTGAAGGAGCTGAGGCAGACAGCGAGGTATATAGAGGAGTCCTTCAGGGACATAGAAGAGCAGCCCCACCTCCACTCTAGTAGCCTGTGTGCTGCCTTGGAGGACCAAGGCCTCCAGGAAGGAGAACATCAGACTGGAATGACAGAAAGTGATCCTGTAACTGCGACCTGCCTTCCAGGTGATGTGTTATCCTCTTGCACCAAAGATACATGTCCAAGGGTGTTTGCCCAGGGGGGTTGGGAATAGGATGGCTGTAGTACTTGATGATTCAATAATTGGAAATGTAGATAACTGGGTTGCTGGCGGCTGTGAGGACTGCATGGTAAATTGCCCACCCCCCTCTTTGATTGTGGAGTGAGTGGGCATCCCACCTAGCCATCCCTTGCTGCAGGTGTAGGTTAACGCAAATATTGTTCCAAAGTCCCGGATGAACAGCCAAGTCTTACAGGCCTGGTGGAAGGCCAACAGACTGGGAGCCAGGCGAGCTTCTTCTGGGAGGGAGTTCCACAGCTGTGGTGTGGCCACTGAGAACACTCTTCCCATCGTGGCTCCCAGTTCACCTGGGAGACCTCCAAGAATGCACCCCTGGTAGACCGCAGAGGTCTCCCCATGGTACGGGGAGCGAGGCGGTCTCTCAGATAGTTGCTGGACTCAGAGCTGAGAAGGAATTTCCCCCCAGCCAAAATTGTCTATGAGAGGCTGAGGGGTTTTCCGCCTTCTCTGCAGCAGTTCCTGGGGTCACCCAACACCCTTTTGGTCAAATGAATTTGTCAAACTGACATCTCTGTCGCAACTGTAGGTGGATAACAGCAGAGGAAAATACTTGGGCAGACCTCCCTAAGAGTAGGGAATGCATGGCATCCCCCAGTTGCCCCACATGGAGGGTGGTGGGGGCAGGGTGACCTGGTGTCCCCTAGCTCAAATCTATGAACAGCTGGGCTGGGAACCGCCATCATGGTCACACCTCTTTTGGGGGGAGAGTGTCCTCGCAGGCGAGTCAGGTCACCCGGGTGGGGGCGCTGTGGGAATTAGCCTGACCCCAACTTGTGGTTGTCACGTGGTTCCTGCTGCTTACTTGCTTGTTTGCTTGCTTGCTTGCTTATTTATTTATTTATTTATTTATTTCTGTTGACTTCTTAGCCACCCCCTACTACCACAGCAGCTTGGGGCAGCTTACAGCATAATTAAAAAACTAGGGCTGCAACCTGATTAGAAATTTTAGTTGATTCATCAATTAAGCCTTTTTGTCAATTAGTCAATTGAGAGTTGCATACATTTGCATAAATATACATACATTTGCATAAATTCACCTAATTTGCGTGCATTGGGTAAACTTGCCTTCCTCTGGAATGCATCTCCTTGAGCTATGGACTCAGAACTATGTACTGTCAGAAGGTTCTGGCAGCGAACCGATTAATCGGGGAGACAAATTTTAATTGGTTTTAGACAGATTAATTGATGATTCAGTTCGATTAATCCAGGGGTGCTCAACTTGATTTGTCCTAAGGGACAGAATATTTGGTTCAGACCCAACCCTGGGCCGCATGTGGCCTAGCCCCTAATTTTCATAAACCTGCCCAGAATTCACATGGGCACGCACCTAATTTGCATAGGCATGTCCCTAATTTGTATGCCTTGTGTGAATGTAAAAACGCACGGAAATTAGGTCCAATTTCAAGTCTCCCATATATCAGAAACTACACTAGGAAGGAGCATCAGGGCTACTACAAGGCTGTACAAATCAAATCAATGTTCAGTAACAATAAAATGCACCCCCTCATCAAACATGAAAATGCAGAGTGTGCAGGGGCAAACCAAACCAAATGGAAAGGAAATCCCATCTAACATTCATCCCCACTTACCCCACACTCATCCCCATGTACAGAGTAACTGAGTGGGGATGCGTGTGCATGCCCTGCCCTGCCCACACACTGGTGTGCCCATGGATCCCCCACCCAGTGGAGCTATGTTAAAATGACCCGTGAGGAGCCACTCGAAGAAGAACTGAAGGTTGCTGTCTTGTAAACAAGGTTCTTTGAGATGGCTCCGAACATGCTCACAACGCCCACCCTTCCAGTCCCACATGGAATTTTCTTATATTCCTAGAAAGGTTTGGAAGGAACTGTCATTCTGAGGGGGAGAATGCTTTTTATACTAGAGGAGTTCCCTTGAGACCATCATGTGGTCTATTCTTTGAATATGGTGAGCATTGCAATCACAACCCAGTTGTGAGAATGTGGAGCCATCTCATAGAACCTTCTTTACAAGGCAACAACCTTCTGATCACTCATGTGGGGAGGAGTTTGTTTACAAGCAGCTTTATCTACCAGTCAGATCGGCTGCTGCTGCAGGCCTGCAGCACTACTAGGAGGCAGAAGCAGGTGAGGGATGGGTCTGGGTGGGTGGTGGGATCAGCAGCAACGGGAACTTGAATCCAAGCAGGAGGAGGAAGGAACCCAGGGAGGGTCCCAGGCAGTGCCAGCTTGCTGCCGGGAAGAAAGGTCATGCACCAATGGGGGAGGCAGACAGCTTGGTGGGCTGCACACAATTAAGAGACCCATTTGAAAGCAGGCCTCAAAATATGTATCGGAAGACCACATGCAGCCCAGGGGCCATATGTTGTGCAGGCCTGGATTAATCGATTAATGGTTGCAGCCTTATAAAAACCATAAAATATAACATAATAAATAACAGTATTAAAACAATGAAATATAAAATCCAGGAAACAACCCAGGCAGAGAGGGGAAAAAAATCCTCCGGCCCCTCCTATCAACTCCCCACCCATCACCCATCTCCCTCGTCAAGAGCCTGGTGGAACAGCCATGTCTTACACTGTGTTCAAAAAGAGGGGAGGTCTGGGGCCAGGCGGACCTCCATTAGGAGGGAGTTCCACAGCCATGGTACGGTGACCAAGAACACCCCCCTCATTGTCTCCACCCGAGATACCTGAGAGACTTCGAAGGTGGTGTCTCCAGCCGTCTGCAGGGGTCAGTCCAGAATCTGGGCAGTGAGACACTCCCTCAGATAAGCAGGGCCCAGGCTATTTATTTAGTTATTTATTTATTTTATTTAATACTCCGCCCCTCCCGCACAGCGGCTTAGGGTGGCTTACAACCACAATAAAACTTTTAAAACATCAAAACATCAAAATAGGAGGATTAAAACAAGTCCTATCCCTTAACCAATCCTTCCCAACCCAACTATGCCTAACCTCCCCACCAAAGGCCAGGCAGAAGAGCCACATTTTACAACTACATCAAAAAGAGGGGAGATCCTGAGCCAAATGGGCCTCTAATGCTAGGAAGTTCCACAGCTGTGGAGCAGCCACCGAGAATGCCCTCCCCATTGTGTCCCCCCGGAAGACTCGGGGCACCTTGAGGAGAGTACCTCCTGATGACCGCAAGAGTTGATCCAGGACTCGAGGGATGATGCGTTCCCGCAGATAGGTCGGGCCTAGGCTGTTTAGGGCTTTATAGGCAAGCACCGACAACTTGAGTGCGTTACAGTAGTCTGCAGATCAGGAAATCGAGCTCTGCATTCTTGCACATCTCTGCCGGCAAAACTGTGAGGGAGCAGGGGCTTTCAGACCAGTCAATCCCCACGCAAATTCTGGCTGTGCATTCCCCCCTGAAGCCAGAATATGCATGGGGGAGGCATGTCTGAAAGTGACCTCAGTGTCCAGCCAGGTTTCTGTGATACATACGAGCTTGACTGGATGGTCCAGGATCAATTCTTGGACAGTTGTTGCCTTATTAGCTACCTACCTCACATTTAACAGCAACAAAACACTGTCAGGGGCCTCAGAGACCTAGTGGGATGAGGATAACCAATGGGACACTGTAATACTGGGGTACAAAATATATTGAAATGACAGAGTAGATGGAGCTGGTAGTGGGGTGGCTCTATATGTTAAAGACAGCATTGAGTCAAGTAGGATTAAAATTTTACAGGAAGGGAACTGTACCCTGGAATTTCTATGGATAGAAACTCCATACATAATGGGGAAGTCTATAGCAATGGGGCTATACTATTGTCCCCTTGCCCAGGATGGCAAAACTGACTATGAAATACTAACAGAAATTAGACAGGCTACTAAAGTTGGTAACATAATAATAATGGAAGATTTCAATTATCCTTATATTGACTGGGTGAATGTCTCCTCCGGGCGTGATATGGAGGTAAAATTTCCAGATGCCATAAATTACTGCTTTTTGGAGCAACTGGTCCTGGAATCAAGAAGAGGAGGAACTACTTTGGCTCTAGTCCTAAATGGAGTGCAAGCCTTGGTACAAGAGGTTACACTGGTGGAGCCGCTTGGCAATAGTAATCATAATATAATCAAATTTGATATAATTACTTTATGGAGGATGGTGAATAAAACTACTGCATTTATTGTTAAAAAGGGAGACTATGCTAAAATAAGGAAACTAGCTAGAGGGAAACTAAAAGAAGCAGTTGTTAGGATTAAATGTCTGCAAGAGGCATGGAAGCTATTTAAAAATGCCATCATGGAAGTCCAACCCACAGGTTTAAAAAGGTAGCAGGGGAACCAAATGCCTGCCAGTGCGGCTAAATGGTGATGTGAAGGAGGCTATTAGAGCCAAAAAGGTATGCTTTAAAAATGGAAAGCTAGTTCTAATGAGGAAAATAGGAAAGAGCATAAACACTGGCAAATTAGATGTAAAATGTTGATAACACAAGCCAAGAGAGAAATTGAAGAGAAACTCGCTAAGGAGGCAAAAACTAATAATAAAAACTTTTAAAATTACATCAGAATTAACAGGTCTGCTAAGAGAGTCAGTTGGGCCATTAGATAACCAGGGGATTAAAGGGGCAATCAGGGAGGATAAGGCCATTGCAGAAAAGCTTAATGAATTGTTTGCTTTGGTCTTCACGGCAGAGGACATTGTGGAGTTATCCACACCAGAACTGTTCTTTGTAGTTGATTAATCGGAAGAGCTGTCACAGATGAATGTGACTGGATGAGATTCTAAAGCAAATTAAAATAATAATCATTATTTTTATATAGCGCCCCTCTGCCATAGCACTCGGAGCACTTTACAAATAACATTTTAACACAACTTTTAATCCTCACAACAACCCTGTGAGGTAGGTCAGACTGAAAGAATATTGTGATTGGCCCAAGGCCACCAGAGAGTTTCTGGCTAAATTAGAACCAGGGTTCCCCCCACCTCCTGGTTCAAGTACTGCGCACTTAGCCATTACAAAACCTAAATAATAACAAGTGTCTGGGACGAGGTGGTATATACCCCTAGAGGTGTGCACCAGGGGCTGATGTCATTTTTGTTTAAATTTTTAGTTTTCATCATTTAAATATGTTGTTTTTGTGGTGAAATGGGAGGAGGAGTAAGGGGGTGGGAATCTCCCTTGGGAGCCGGGCGGGACAGCTGGGGGGGGCTGGGCCGGGGGGGACACGCAGTTGGTGGTCTGGGCCGGGGGGGACATGCAGCCATAGGAGTTGATATGGGACGGGGGGTATATGGTCTACAGGGGAGGCCAGGGAGGGCTTTAAGAACTGACAGGTGCTTAGCACCGGTTCCACTGGCGGGCCCCCATGAGGGGAATGTGGGGGTCGGGGTCAGAGAAACCCTCACCTGAGTTTGGTGCTGGTAAATGTGAGGTCAGTCACCAATAAGTCAACAACGGTCTGGGATTTAATCCTGGATCAGGTGGCTAGCCTTGCTTCTATTATGGACACATAGTCAGGGCCTATTTTGGCTGACCTTGTTCCTGTCGGGTACTCCATCCAGCATCAACCCTGGACTGGGGGGTGGGGGGAGAGGTGTAGCCATTATTGTTAAGGATGAATGGTCTGTGAGGAGATTTCCTGTGCCATCTATCAAAGGAGCCGAGGCCCTTCCCCTGGTGCTTGCTCTGGCCAGAGACAGAGTGGGATTGCTGCTAGTGTACTGTACACCTACCTTCTCCGCAGCTTCCCTGTCTGCTCTGGTAGAGCTGGTGTTTATTTATATATTTATTTATTATTTATTATAAATATTTATTAGCTGCCCCCTCATGCCCATGGCATCTCGGGACAGCTTACAACATAAAACACACAAATAAAATACCCTAAAAAATCGATTTAAAAATATATACCCCCATTCATCAAATTTAAATATCATAAAAATGTCTTTAAAATACCTCCCAACAACCCCACTCTCCCCTTCTCCCCTCCGAAGGCCTGGGTGAACAGCCAGGTCTTACAGGCTTGATGAAATGCCAACAAACCTGGGGCCAGGGGGTCTTCCTCGGGGAGAGAGTTCCAAAGCCGCAGCCCAGCCACCGAGAACACCCTCTCCATTGTGGCAGCCCGTTTTACACGGGGGATCTCCAGAAGGGTGCCCCCGGTGGACCGAAGGGATCGGTGTTGGGGGTGGACCATTGTCCTTGGGGACTTCAGTATCCATGCCAACGCCAGTCTCAGGGGTGCTGAGCGTGATTTTATGGATGCCATGACAGCCATGGACCTGTCTCAGAGAGTCACCTGCCTGACCCAGGTGGGCAGACATTCCCTCGACATGATATTTTGCACAGGCCTAGAGGCAGGGTATCCGGTAGTGGGGGAAGTGTTAATAGAACCCCTGTCATGGACGGATCATTATCTCCTCCAGTCCACCATCCTGGCACATGTCAGTCCTCGGATAGGTGTGGAGCCAGTTCGATTGGCCTGCTCCCAGAGGCTTATGGAACCAGATCGGTTCCGGATTGCCCTGGGGGATTTATTCTCTGACCCTGACGGCCGGTCGCTCAATGACCTCGTGACTTACTGGAATACTCTGTTGCCCAAGGTCATTGACCGTACGGCACCAAGGTGTCCACTTCCATCCTGCCAACAACGCGGGTCCCCGTGGTATATGGAGAAGCTGCAGCAAATGAAGCAGGAAGGGCAGCAGTTAGAGCAGCGATAGCGTCATTCACACACTGAAGCTGACAGGTTGCAACACAGAAGTTGAATACGTTCCTATACCGTGGCAGTGTGGGCAGCAAAAAAGTTTTTCTTTGCTGCCATCATTGCATCTGCGAAGTCACGCCCAGCTGAGCTTTTCTGGGTGATACGGGGATGGTCAATCCAGCCTCCCACCGCCTGGTTCCGGAGTCATCTTCTACTCACTGTGATTTGTTTGCTGACTTTTTTGCAGATAAAATCGCCCAGATTCACAGTGGGTTTGATGCTGCAGTTATGGCAGTACAAGAGCCAGAGGTAGTGGAAGCCCCGTCCTGTTCTGTTTTGTGGGATCAGTTTCAGTGTGTCTCGCCTGCTGATGTGGGTAATGCTATTGAGCCTGTCCACACCACACATTGTGAACTGGACCATGCCTGTCCTGGCTGGTTAAGGCCAGTCAGACGACATTGGCGCCACTGCTGGCGGGGGTGGTTAATGCCTCCCTTCGGAAGGGCAGGGTGCTGAGTTGTTTGAAGGAGGCGGTGGTTCGGCCCCTGCTCAAGAAACCATCTCTTGACATTGATGCCCTAGCCAGTTATCGGCCAGTCTCTAACCTTCCCTTTTTAGGGAAGGTTATTGAGCGGGTGGTGGCGCGGCAACCCCAGGAGCATTTGGATAGGATCGGTTTCTTAGATCCCTCACAATCCTGCTTTCATCTGGGTTATGGCACCGAGACTGCGCTTGTGGCTTTGGTCAGTGACCTCTCCCGAGCATTAGACCAGGGTCATTCGCTCCAGTTGATATTATTAGATCTGTCGGCTGCATTTGATACTGTTGATCACGAGCTGGTGGTGGGTCACCTGTGGGACCAGGCCGGGTTGGGCGGTAGAGTTCTTGAGTGTTGCTGCTCTTTCCTGGCCAGAAGACCTCAGTGGGTCTTGGGTGATTTTTGATCATTTCCTAGGGATCTCACATTTGGGATCCCGCAGAGATTGATATTGTTCCAACTCCTGTTCAACGTATATATGCAGCCATTGGGGGAGGTCGTTAGGGGATAGGGAGGGTGTGAGGTGTCATCAATATGCTGAGAATATCCAACTATACCTCTCTTTTTCATCAGACTCAGGCCCAGCAGTCTTATTGTTTACTCGGTGCTTGTCAGCTGTGGGAGACTGGATGTGAACGAGTTGACTGAAACTGAATCCCGACAAGACGAAGGTGATGGTTGTGGGTAAAGCATGGGGTGGGAGGGAAGGAGGGCCCCCATCATTGATGGTGTCCATCCCTCCTTGGTGACTCAAGTCTGAAGTCTGGGGGTGCTCCTGGACCTGCAGCTTTGCCTGGATGCCCAGGTGACGGCCGTGGCAAAAGGAGCATTTCACCAATTACATCTGGTGCGTCGGCTGAAGCCGTATGTCTCAGATGTGGATTTTGCCACAATCATCCATGCTTTTATTACCTTGAGACCAGATTACTGCAATGTGCTCTATGTGGGGCTACCCTTGGTGATGGCCTGGAGGTTGCAGCTAGTGCAGAATGTGGCGGCCCGTCTCCTTACTGGGACGGGACGGAGCGAGCACATAACAGCTGTGCTCCATT
>QEPC01004588.1:1721537-1741931 GCA_003113815.1 Sphenodon punctatus | reverse complement strand
CAGGACCGCCTCAACCCCCTGGTTCTGGATCGGCCCCTGCGGTCATCGGGGACTGCCCTCCTGCAGGTCCCCTGAGTGTCTCGGGTGTCGACCATGTGGAGGGTGTTCTTGGTGGCCGCACCACGGCTGTGGAATGCACTCCCATCAGAGGTCCGTCTTTCTGCAGACCTCCTCTCTTTTTGTAGACAATGTAAGACCTGACTGTTCCGTCTGGCCTCTGAAGAGGGGGAAGGGGAGGGTGGGTTGTTAGATGGGGTATTATTGCTGATTTTATGTATTATTGTTTAAAATTGTTTTTAGCTGTTTTATTTTTTTTATTGTTGTATGCCACCCGGAGCTGCCTGTGACAGGAGGGAGCAGCATAAAAGCTGAATTAAATAAATAAATAAATAAATAACCAGGTAAAAGAAAAAATTGAAGAATTTTAATAACTTACGAAAATGAATACTTCAGTGTAATGAAGGGAATACCCTATAACACTTAAGAAATTGCACCTAAACAAAAATATACACAAAACTATATGACATTTTTTTATTTTTTAAAAAAATTGTAACCATTTTTTGTACAATTTTCTGTATATTTTAGCATTGACCTTTTTTGGGCTGTAAGCTGCCCTGAACCATTCGGGAAGGGTAAACATTTGAATAAACAAACAAACAAATAAATAAATATCACATACCCTCTCAGTCGTCTCTTCTCCAAGCTGAAGAGCCTTAACCTATCAATCCTCTCTTGGTACGGGAGCCGTTCCATACCCTTTATCATTTAGCTACCTGACTCCCTGGGCTAATTCTTTACAGTCTGTCTTTTAACTACAACTTGGTGTCATCAGCAAATTTAATCACCTCACTCCTTACTCCCTTTCCAGATCATTAATGAGTACATTAAACAATGCTGGTCCTAATACAGATTGCTGAGACACTCCACTATTTACTTCTCTCCATTGTAAAAACTGACTATTTAGTCCTACTCTTTGTTTCCTATCCTTTAACCAGTTACCAATCCACAATAGGACACTGTCTCCTGTACCATGATTTTTTAATTTCCTCAAGAGTCTCTTATGAGGGACCTTATCAAATGCTTTCTGAAAATCCAGATACGCTGTATCGACCAACTCCACCTTATCCACATGCTTGTTCACATTCTGGAAAATTTCAATACATTAGTGAGGCACAACTTCCCTTTGCTAATTCCATGTTGATTCTTCCCAATTAAGCCATATTTATCAATATGTTCTGTAATTCTGTTTTTAACAATAGCTTCCACCATTTTGCCCTGCACAGATGTAAGGCTCACAGGTCTGTAGCTTCCAGGATCACTCCTGGAGCCCTTTTTAAATATAGGTGTTACATTTGCTACCCTCCAGTCCTTAGGTACAGTGCCAGATTTTAGCAAGAGGGAGTGCGTCCGCAATTTCATATTTGAGTTCCTTAAGAACTCTGGGCTATATAGGGTTGTGCATGTTGTTTTTGTTATTACAATAACAATAAGAAAAAATGTCATTTTAATTATTGTTATTTCAATATCAAAAATGACAAATAATAATAATAATAATAACAAAAATAGAAATGAAAATGACATTGTGTTTTTTTAAATAAAGGGGGGAAAATGAAAAACGTATTTCTGACTATAACCTTTGTGTTTCTTATTCAATTCTGATGACACTTGGGGAGCTTGTACCACCAATGGAGGGCACTAAGTGTACCAAATTTAGAAAAAAACAGATAAAGGGAACCAATTGTAGAAGCAATTTAATGTTGTGATTTTTAGAAAAGCTCCATACACATTCATGGCTACAACTTTAACTTTTTCATCTTACATCCAATTTGCATGACACCTATGAATATTCTGTCACTCCAAAAGTCTAACATTCGCACCAATTTTCAGAAATATTGGATAAAGGGTCCTGATGGTATAAGACATTAACCTGAAAATACTTTTCCAGCTGTAATATTTTTATATTCCATCCTGTTTATGAGATATTTGTCACGAATGTATCACCTACTTTCCCTGTCATCTCTGCCAAATTACAGGACAATTAGATAAAGTGACCCAATTTTATAAGCAAATGAAGTTGTCCCCTTGAAGACCATTATTCAGATAAATAGCAGCACATGCAGTGCCAGTCAGAGGCAGGCACCCTGCATGGCAGGGGGAGAGAGATTGTAGGAGGGAGTATGTGGAGCAACCCAAAAGACTGACATACACATTCACTGGCCAATTACTGCATGCTTCTAGCTTTACAGGACCAATCAGTAGTGGCTTCGAGGCAGGCATAGGGGCGGCCCTGAGGCAGACATATGAGGGACATAACTGGGACCTTGGGGATAGAATTCCAGCAATCAGGAAACATAGTTTACACATCCAGGCTGGCCAATTATCATCACAATCATATCCTGCAGCACTGTGACAGAGGACATAAGAGAATCTCTATTGGCTCTTTCCTAAACAGATACTTCTGAGTTCCCAGTAACAAGTGGGGGAGAGATGTTGGGATGGTCGCAGCACAAAATGAGGATATTTGGTTGATGTTTATGCGAGAATCCCTGGCATGGGTTCCTTCTCTGCATATGCTGTGCAGGCATATAAAATTGGAACCCTTTATCACATCTTTCTGATATTTGGCAGAGATTATTGTGAAAGTGTGGTATAGATCCCTGACAAATATCATGTACACTGGTTGGACTACAAAGATGTTATAGTCAGACATACATTTAGAAGTTAATTGCTTATACCACGAGGACCCTTTATCCAATCCTTCTGAAAGTTGGCAGAGATAGTAAATATGGGAAGGGGTATAAATTTGCCATGTTTCATTTACATTAAATGTGAGGCAAAGACGTTACAGCTAAGAATGTATATGAAGATTTTTGCAAAATAATATAATTCAACTGCTTCTAAAATTGGATTCCTTTGTCCAATCTTTTTGAAATTCGGTACACATAATGTCTTTGGAGGTACAATACCTCAAAGTATCAGCCAAATATAGTGAAAAACAACAAAGTTACAGCCGATAACGTGTTTTTCATTGAAACCAATGGAAGACAAAAATGAAAGCAAAAATGAAAACAACAATTTGATATTTATGAAAACCAAAAGCCCCCTTTCCCCTCCCTCCATTCCCCACCCAATCACCCATTGCCCCCTCACACCGGGCAATACCCCTCCCTCTATGTGCTCCCACCTCACACCTGGCTGCACATATTGGGTCCTCCCCTCCGTAACCCAGTCCCAACCCCCACAACATCCCACCCCATTATCAACTTCTAACCAGTTGCTGCATAAAAACATCTCCTTTCCCTACAAAAAACACTGCCAGCCCCATGAAGACCACGTCTTAGGCTCTCAGCCTTCAGCGTGCGCCGGAGTCCTGGGGCTTTTAAGGGCCCCCAGCCCAACCTTCTGGCCACGCCCATGTCGCTAGCCCCACCCCTTCCTCAGTTGATTCCCATACACCTGCTGTTCCAGGGGTCACTGTCAGGGTGCCTGCTGCTGCCAAAAGGGGTGTGAGAACATGATGCAGGGTTCTTGGTCACAGTCTCTTCGGCCCTCTAACAGCCCTCCAACAGTTGACACCCTTTGGGTATTGTCCTTCAGGCTGCCACCCAAGGGCCGGCGCCCCCAGGGGTCAGACCTTGCAGATATACCTTTAAAGGGAGGAGGGTCCAGCTGTCAGCAATTCTGATGGGATTCAGGCCCTTGTATCCCTTGGTGTCACGGGGAGGGGGGAAGGGAGCAGGGAAACAAGGTAGGGTAACGAGATATGCCTAACAGGGCGGTCACCTCTCCGAAAGGGATTTCTATCGAGGCTTACAATGTCCCTCAGGGTGTTAGGTGGGCTTTCCTCCTTAACTAGAAGGCAACCCTTTTCATCATCGGGACTAGTGGAGAGGTGACTAGTTGCCCCAACAAGAGGAAATAATACGTACACAGGGAAGGGAACCAGACTCTCGGGGGAATTATACAGGGCCCAGGACACCATGAAATATTGGTGTAGGAGGACGGAAGGGAAGGGGATAAACCCTAGGGAAGGGGGAAGGGGACTAGGGAAGGAAAGGGTTAAGGAAGGGGAAGAGGAGTGCTGGGGGGGGGCAGGTCACACTTGCTATAGGGAGGACTTGTCAGGTGGTATCAAGGCACGGAGTCAGGGTTAGGGAAGAAGGGAACAGGTACCCCATACCACACAATCCCACAGGCACTGACTCAGGAGTAACAACACAAACACAAGACCACACTTATCCTTACACTCTTACCAGGGAGGGGGAACGGCAGGACCACTCACTCACACTCGCTCTCCAGGTAAAATCCACCAGACAAGATAGGGGGTTTGCAGGACAGAAGCTCACAGGAACAAGGGGGCCAGCCTCTCATAAATGATTACCGGCGAGGGCTACAGCCTTCGCCGGCTCCTCTTATAGAGCCAAGTCTAATTGCGGCAGGTGAGCTCAGGGCGGGGCCCCAACCCGTCTCCGAGCTACACGCCGCTCCCAGCTGGCCAGGGGGTGGGGCTAGGAGCGTCCAGAGAGCGCCGAGTAGCCCCGCCCCTTACAGCGGCTCCACTGACGCTCCCGGAGCGTCTCCCCTCCAGAAGAGCTGCTAGACAGCGGAATCGCCGCCGCTGCACCCTGACACTTGGGAGGAGGAGGGGGGAAGACCAGTAGCACACACAAGCCCTCAACAGCCACAACCCCCAGGGGCCAGGCCTTACAGATATACCTGTAAAGGAAGGCGGAGCCAGTTGTCAGCAATCCTGATGGGATTCGGCCCTTGCATCCTTCGGGAGAGGAAGGGGGAAGGCCAGCAGCACACCTCCCCTTTCAGAGGATACATGAAAAATGCATTTTTAAGGCTGCACTGGAACCAATGGAGCCCTGCACTGGAACCAATGCAGCCCTGCACCATGCAACCTTGTACTGAATATTGTTCATTATTTCTGTTAATTCTTCCTAGGCAGGAGCAGCCACACACCACATAACATTCCTTAAATGCTGCGTCTGTTTGCTACTTCTGGCTAGTGTATGACCACAAGTTCACTACATAACTTTCATAATTTCCCCTATTGATTCTTTTTTTTGGCTCATTGTAAACTATGTTTTGATTGGTGTATTTCAAGGGCTAGTCCTTGTTTTCTGCATTCTGATGCTAAAAACTAATGTAAAGTGCTGGAAAATGAAGATAATACAGGAAACTAACAAAAACTGATGGAAAATACTGAAAACAAATGGAAATTGACAAAAAATGATGGACACTCACAGGCATCGATCTCAACAACAGTGGAAGCACAACAGATTCAGTGGACAGAGAGGAAATACCAATGAACAGTCAGAAGTGCTCCTGACAGATAGGTTTTTCCTGATAGTACAGGAATGTAATTCTTGCCTCAGCAGTAATCGTATATATTAGAGGGATGATAATAAGTTTGTAGATTTTATTTGAATAACCCTGGGGTTGGTTTAAAAGGAGAATTATTGTGCAATATTTGAAAAACACAGATGAGAATGTTAGATTTGTTTTTACCCTGAAAATTTCCAAAACTGGGTAATCTAGAACTGAAACGCGTATCTACTACTATCTGGAATCTGACTGGATATTGCGGGATTCATGGTTTAATATCCATCACCTATCCAGTTAACCAGATTACTGTTTACCAAATTACCATTCATTCATTCATTCATTCATTCATGCATTCATTCATTAATATTTTTATCCTGTCCTTCCCATTAAGGGTCAGAGCGGGTTAAAATATACAAAAAAGATTTCCAAAAATATACACAATAAAACAACTACATTTCCCTAACCCCAGCATATTGAGAATGCATATATAAAATCAAGGTAAAACAAATTAAATTCCCTAACCCTCAGCTTCACAAACACTATCCCTGCATACCAAATACCTGGCTAAACAGAAAGATATTACATTGCCTCTGGAAAATTACCACCTCTCAGTTTTATTACCGTTTGATTTTTTTATTTTTATTTTTTATTTATTTTACTCCCTCCTTCCCTCTGGCCTGATTTGCTTATGCAGTAACGCAGTAAATGGTAATGTGGCAAACTGCAATATCCGACATTCCAGTTTTAGGCCCTTTTTACACAGATGCTCTAACATGCCACTGCCGGTTGCTCCGTGGGTGGGGGTGGGTGGAGATGGGTGTTGGCCGGGAGCAAACACCAACACTCACCGAAAGTGGTGTTTACACAGACGCCCCCACCCATCTCTACCCAGGGAAATGCTCCCCACCCACTGCCCAGCACCCATCTCCACCCATCTCCACCCAGAGGAACTGGGTGGAGGCATCATGTGTGTCTATGGTAATTGTCTGCAGTGGTGACCTGCAACATGTATAATAAAATGTATAATAAAATGTAACACCCATTTTATTGGTGTTAGAGCATCTGTGTAAAAAGGGCCTTACATTTAACCTCTGCCGTTACCAGACAGTTAGTAAATAACTGCCAAGTTATCTGAAATGCCAGATATTAACCAGAGATCATTTTGTTTTGCTATCGGTTCCAGCTCTAGTAATGACACGTAACTTCTGCAGAGGACTGGCTACGATGAGTAAGGAATACTAACAGTCAACAGATCATCCACATATAGTGCTACCTTTTGTTCTTGTTTTTCAATTTAAATCCTTTTTATTTCATTACTTTTAAAAATAATTTTAGTTTGGGTCTTGCTATATTCGTATATCAAGAATCTCCAAATTTCTGGAGATGTGTACTGGCTGATGTGTTCCCATACTTGTAAAATGGGAGAAATACATGTCTACACCTTTGGGTGTTAACACACATAACGGTGGCCTGGTTCACCAGATGTGGGCCTGGTTCAAACCCTGGCGGAGTTGATGGCCAGGCTGGAAACGTGGGCCCAGAGCAAACCGGGCCCATGGTCCTGCTCTGCAAACCGCCCAGGTGGGCCAGAGCAGAGCAAACCAGGCAGGAACATTTGTTTTTGCACCCTCCTGGATGAGCGTGAGGGGTCGTCATGGCCATCCATGGCTGCCTATCATAGCGGGGGGTGGGGCACCAGCCGCAGCACGGGGCAAGAGCCAGCCAACGGCACGTTGCTCCACTTCCCCCCTCTCCCAGCCTGGTCAGGCTGGGGGAATGTTAATTTCTGTCTCCTGACCTGACCTGGCTGGGGTTGCAGGGGTGGCCATCCTGCCCCTGGATGTGCAGTCAGCACCACAGCTGCTCGCATGTTTACACCCACTGTCACAAGAATTAATTCTGGTCAGATTGTGACTGCATTATCCACTGCCACATTAGGAAATTGCAGAAATGGACTGTGCCACCATTAGTTCCTGGAGACAACTTTCCCATGGAAAACAAAGGTGGAAATAATATTTTCCACGTGCACTTGGTAGGTGCTCAGAGGAGCAGCAGCTGCTATAACCTATAATAGAGGGCAGCTAATGTTTGCATCAGCCAAAGGCTGATGCAGGAGGCAACAAAGAAATGGGTAGGTAGGTACATGGTTTGGGTTTTCTGTATTATGGGCTCCCCCTACTCTTCCACTTTCTGAGATGAACGCTGTGTGATAGGACTGCCTGAAAGAGTACTGAAAGACTGCTTGTGACCCCATACAAGGAGAGCCTTTGGCCTGGTAAAGCACTTTGTAAACCTTTTATGAACAAAACTATATGAGAAAGTATGTTATAGATTTATTCTACCCACTGTGATAGTACATAATAATGCCTAAGCCAAGCTCTTCATGCCTTCCTCAATTATTTCAATCCCAACTCAGGGTGGGGACCAAAGAAAATTAGCAAAATCAACCTTCTGTTCCCAGGTAGTACCTTGGCCCTCAACATTTTTTTTCACCCCCTCTCCTCTTACTCTCCCGCCCCAGAGACCTGGAAGAAAATATGGTATTTGTAGTGTGCTTTAATGAATAACAGATTTGAGTCATTTTGGGACCAAATAGGACAGTAGGTTTTTAACTTAAGGCTTCCCTTTACAACTTGATGGGGCTGATCCCAAGCCCAATGGACCGGCACACAGAGCACACACAGTACACATGCATGTACGCACGTGCAAGCCACACACCTCTGCCAAAGGGCTTACAGTGCGCGTGCAAGGGTGCAGTGGCATGTACACTGTGCATAGGACTTGGGATCGGCCCCAGTGTCCATGCTGATCACAACTATGACAGTAACAAACAGTAAAGATGCTGGTGTGACGGGAGCTGCTGGTCGGTGGTTTCGGTCATACCTGGAGGAGTCAATCGGTGGTGATGGATGGATATGCAACATCCCCAAAGGGACTGAATTGCAGCATTCCTCAAGGCTCTATTCTTTCATCCATGTTGTTCAACTTGTAAATGCCGCCATTTAGGGATGTCTTGATCAAGCACATGGTAGAATTTCATCAGCCTCTGCCTTAGAGGAATGCCTGAATAACATAGCTGCCTGGATGCATTGTAGCTACCTTGGGCTTAATCCAGGAAGACTGAGGTGAAGTTGGTGGGAAGGGGCAACTGATATGAGGATGCCCTTGCCTCCCTCGGACCCCTGAATGTGGCTGGGGTCCAGTAGGGGTACTGGGTCAGGTAAAGAACTTGGGCATCGTTTTCACCCTGACATGGCAGTCTGGGTGAAAAAGGGTGGGGAGGGTAAACATATACCATGAACCATTCCTTTTTTTTTTGGTTCACCTTTTATTTAGTCATTAACCCTTGTATAGGTTTAGTGACAGCCATGGTCCTATGAATTTTTAGTTATTTTGTATTTGCTGACTCTCTTAATTTGTTTTTAGTAGTAGTAAATTTATTGCGGCACTGGCTGTCACCTTGGCCAAACATATAGCACAATACAATACAATACAATACAATACAATACAATACAATACAGTACAATATAATACAATACAGTCAAAACAACAAACAGATAATAATAATCAAGCACAAAGCATTCAACTTATAAAAGGCAGGGACCATGCAGATAACCACAATCAAAATACCATATTCCACTTCATGCTATGGTCCTGCTCATAGCATAAATACACCACAAACATTATAACAAAGGTACAGTATCTTACCACTGAACTGCTTTATCCAATTCCCATAGCCCAGCTGCTAGAAAATTTAAGCCGCCTCCCTTTCCCGGATTTTTATGGCTAAATGGATAAACATGGCAATCAGCCTCATCTCTTCCACTGATTTAGTGGTTAACAAGCGTATATTTTTTTGGTAGATCGAGAGGTATTCCTTCCCTTTCCACAGTTCTCCAAGCCATAACTCTCTAATATGGTCATACAGGGAACACCGTAACAGAATATGGGGCAGGTCTTCTACATCTTTGCTATTGCATGGACAAGTGCGACTAGAGTAAGGAAGTCCCTCATAACGGCCCAAGGTGACAGCCGAATGGAGCATCTGGAATCGTAGAAGGGTAAAGCCTCTACGCAAGGCTGGTTCACAAAGCCTATCCAGGTACTCCTCAAATCCATGGTACAATTTAATATGAGAATACCATGGATCTACTTTCCAGGCTGCCACCGCCGCTAAATCCTCCTGCCAAGCTAAATCTGTCGCTCTTTTGGAGATCAAGCTTTTTTGCTGGGCTATATTTCCCCCCCAGAACTGAGCAAAAGAGAGACCCATACTCTTCAAATATGCAGAGACACCCACTAGCCAAGGATATTGCCAGGCACCCTCACAGCTCAGTTCTTCTAACAAACATTCAGAGGCCAGGGTCTTAAATCTGGCTACCATTAGGAGCCATTTCCCTTGTGGGGGAATATCGAGGGAAAAATACTGGGCCACAGAGTCTACTTTTGGGGCCAGGTTGTGATAGTGCCTCAAATGGGGGTGAGGAACCCACCCTTCCCCATTCAGCCTGAAGGTCCACATCCTGCCATCGCACCCTGACCTCTACCACTCTAAGGCAAAAATCCCTAGATAGCAAATAGGTCTTTTATAGGCCTAGGGAGGTCAGGTGAAGCTCAACTGCATGCAGCCATTTTCTTTGAAATGAATCCTCCTAGAGAAAGGGGGAAAGGCCCCTAGGATCAGGAGCATGAATTCTGAGCCAAAGCTTATGGGCCCTAGCCCAAGCTCTGGAGGCCAATTTCCGTTGGCCTGTCTCCAAGTGTACTGCCACCCCTGGGGTTCCTCCTGGCACTCTGAGCAAAGTCCTCAGGAACTTTGCCTGGACTTTGTCTATGCCAGGAGTGGTGAAAGGGTGAAAGGGGCACATAACTCTGCCCCGAACAGGAGTTGCGCCGAGGACATCCTATTAAACGCTTGGATTGCCATAGTATAGGCCACCCTGCCTGATTGTTTGAAAAAACTCCAAATTGCCAAAGCAGAGTTTTAGGCTTTTAAGCAAGCCCCCTTGATGTGGGGTCAGGAAAAGGCCTTGTTTGTTTGGAGTTTACTCATTGCTAATCCTATCTTATACGATAGCAACCTGTTTAGTATGTATCAACAGGCTTCTTACTATGTATTTTGAGAAAAACCCCACCCTGTCAGCAGTCTTGACCTGATGTCATTTTTAGCTGACCTCCAAGCATTTTTCCCTCCGTAAGAAGGAAGAGGAGAAATGAATTTTTCAGAAACAGTTCCTTCCTTGGAGCTTTTCTCATCTTCCATCTGGCAGAATCAGGCAAGGGCTGGGTAATATGAATGTATATTAATATGATGCATTGAGTCAACCATAGCAATAATACTTAGAGCATATGTTATATCTTATAGATGTTAAGATCTTTGAATTTGTAACAGAACTGTTCTCTGAACAGAAATGTCTTTCTAAGTCATGTACTTTTAACTGACACTGTTTCTTTTGTACTATGTCTTTATTTGAACTTAAGTAAACTATTGCTTCATATTTAATAATATAAGTCTCATAGCCTCATTTATATAAAGAAATTGTCTTTACTATACTTAGCTGAGCCGACTGACTTATTAGCAAAGTGTAAACTGAGTTTCCACATATTGGAAAAGAGCACCCGATAACCAGACCAGATCATGTCAGACCTGGACCACTAAGCGCAGATTCCTTTTGAAGAAACTGAGGCACAACGCGACACTTCCCTGGCACTGGTAACAGGCTTATAGGCCTATAACAGGCTGGATCCCTAGGACAACCTTTCTTCAATAGAATAAGTATACTAGCTCCCCATGTTCTAGGTACCTTCTTGGTCTTAATTATCTGTGTAAAGTAACAGGCCAGTAGAGGAGCCCACCACTCCTCATTGGCTTGGAGTACTTCTATAGTCATGTAATCATGTCCTGGGGCTTTGTTACCTTTAAAGGATCTGATTGACAGCCTTATGTCTTCTTCATTTGTATGTAAATCAGAGACAGATTCTTCAGTAGGCCATACTGAGCCATCAAAGTTTAATCCCTCTTCTACACCCCCCTCCTCACTTGTCTGCTTGTAGAGTTGGGTGAAGATGTCAGTCCAGGTTTTATCTTCTATTAATGGTGTCCAAGGACCAGACTTCCCACTTATTACTGCCCTAATTATCGACCAGAATTGCTTGGCATCATTCAACTTGGCCGCTATCTCCATCTTAGCCCAAACCAGCGCTACTTGGTGAGTTTTCTTTGACTGAAGTAGCTGCTTATACGTATTTCTTTCCATCAAATATTTAAGCCGTAAATCTTCCGTATACCTCTTAGCCCAACTTCTCTTGGCACAAATAAGCCAACTCTTTCCCTCTCTACACTCTTTGTCAAACCATCTATTTGGTTTCACCTGTCTAACCTTGGTCACATAGAACAGAGCCTTCTCCCCCAATATCTGTACTATATTGTCAAAAGCCTGTATAATATCTTCCATATTTCCATCCCCACCGAACAAAATATAATCTCTTAAGGAAAGAAGTTCCTGCCTCCATAGTAAATCCAGGACTATTGTAAGCTGATGAGGGGACCATTTGATATGAAATCATGCTATACCCTTATTCCCTATAGGTTGCCGGAGGGTATTACCCTCCAGTAACTTATATGGGTATATATTTGTTTTTACCTGTTTTATCTTCTTCTAAATGTTTTTTGTGCTATGACTTCTGGTCATGCACTAATAAAATTACCTTACCTTACCTTACCTTACTTTACATGAACCAGCATTTAAACCAAAACATACCCCTTCCCCTACTGTATCCAGTGCCTCATCTCACTAAGCCTGAATGACAATGTCAGTCCATTTGCCAGTATGCAGATTGCCCCCTGCCCATGGCATGTATCCTACATAGTAGTGCAGGCCTCACCACACCCCTAAGTTGGGTGAAGCTGTTGGTTGCTTCTTCCCTGGTCAGCTCCCCCATCCATCACTTCCCTGTGGGGTGCATCAATCTTCCATAAATTCAGTTCCATTCCAAGGTTCAGATCCAATTCTGTGAGCTCTCTATTTTCCTTTGGCACTGAACTACCAAGTTGCAGTAATTAACTGGAGCACACCTCTTGAATGCCCCACTGACTGCACAACTTGCATGTCATGGGGGATGGCACTACAAGGAAGGCGAAAAACTTAGACCTCAGCTCAGTCAGTCTGCCTGGTCCAAGGGAAAAAAAATCCTTCCTGGCCCCAATTAAGGCAACTGTCAAAGCCTGGAGTAACAGTCCAGGTGAGTGCGTGGGTGGTCCTCATATTCCAGTGTTCCAGCTAGCCCAACTTGCAGTTTACCCCAGCTCCAGGTACGTTATAACTTCCCTTGGTGCAGGCTTTGCCTCCAGCCTTTTCCTGGCCAGATCCCTGCTGGAGCAAAACTCTTGTTGTGTGCAACTTGCTAGGGATGGGAGAACAAATCACAGTTCGGGTTCGGCCGTTTGGTTCGGTCCGGTTCGGTTTGCCCATTAGGTTCGTTCGTCGCGTTCAGGTTCGGCCGTTCGGTCTGGCTCAGTTCGGTTTGGGCGTTCAGAAAAAGGCTCCCTGTGTGAGGAATGATGGCCCCAGACACATGATGGTGGGTCCTGGGGCTAGAGTGGCAGTTTCTAGGTATTGGTCACAGCCTTCCCTGCCAGTAATTTGGCCCCAGAACCCTGACGGCATGTCCTGGGGATGGACTGGCTGTTTCTTGATACAGTGGAATGACATCATCTCCGTGCGAGGAACGATGGCCCCAGACCCATGACAGTGGGTCCTGGGGCTAGAGTGGCAGCTTCACGGTATTGGCCTCAGCCCTGCCTGCCAGTAACTTGGCCCCAATCCCTAATGGCGGGTCCTGGGGCTGGAGTGGCTGTTTCTTTATGCGGTGGAATGACATAGTCTCCGTGTGAGAAATTATGGCCCCAGACCCATGACAGTGGGTCCTGGGGCTAGAGTGGCAGCTTCTATATACATATTGGCCACAGCCCTCCCTGCCTGTAACTTGGCCCCGGAACCCTGACGGCAGGTCCTGGGGCTGGAGTGGCTGTTTCTTGATGCGGTGGAAAGACATCGCCTCCGAGCGAGGAATGATGACCCCAGACTCATGATGGTGGGTCCTGGGGCTAGAGTGGCAGCTTCTAGATACATATTGTTCACAGCCCTCCCTGCCTGTAACTTGGCCCCAGAACCCTGGCGGTGGGTCCTGGGGCTGGAGTGGCTATTTCTTGATGCTTTGGGAAATTGGCTCTCTGTGCGATGAATGATGGCCCCAGACCCAGGACGGTGGGTCCTGGGGCTACTAGAGTGGCAGCTTCTAGGTATTGGCCACAGCCCTCCCATCCCATTTCTTGGCCCCAGAACCCTGGTGGCAGGTCCTGGGACTGGAGTAGCTGTTTCTTGGTGCATTGGAATGACATCGCCTCTGTGCAAGGAATGATGGCCGCAGACCCATGGCAGTGGGCCCTGGATCTAGAGTGGCAGCTTCTAGATACATATTGGCCACAGTCCTCCCTGCCTGTAACTTGGCCCCAGAACCTCGATGGCTGGTCCTGGGGCTGGAGTGGCTGTTTCTTTTTTTTATATCTATCTATCTCTACCCTAAATCTAACTGCTATTAACTATTCTAAAACCTATTGAACTAAATGGAATATCCTAATAATTAACTACAAAGGCCTTGTCCTACAAACACACTGTATCTCTATCTATCTCTATAACTAAGCTAACTACTATGTATATTTATCTAGTAACTGTCTATGTAATAACTATCTATCTGTATATACAAGATTACATAGCGGGAAACACAAAGAACACAATAGGAGGGGTACAAAACTGAAATGAAAATCAATCTAATCATATTCCTACTCTAAATAAATCCAACACTTAAAACAGGGGAAGGGAATCAGGGATGGAATAAGAGAGAGGGGGAAAAGGATTCAATGGAGGGAGGAGGGAGGAAGGAAGATTGAACACAGGGAACACAGCAAGGGGTAAAAACAAAAAAATAACACCTAAATCTATCTAATATAATCTAAATAAATGATAATATGGGGGTAAATGGGTTGGATGGATGAAATTGGAAAAGGATGGTAATGGATTCGGAATAGGAAGGAACAAAAACTGCTGGGAGAGAGGAAGCCTTCTGAAATGCCTGCTGTTGAGGAACAGTGACTAGCTCAGAAGGTGTTGGGAAGGGGGAGGTAATCAGTTTTGTTGCTTGCTGCGCCTGCCTCACCACAAGCCCCATTGGCTCCGTGCAGCCTAGCCCGTGGCCAATCACAGACTGTGAAGCCAGTGGTTTGAGGCGAAAATTGATGGTGATTGGGAAGGCTGGCTGCTACTCCAAGCCTCTCCACCCCTGGTGCCTGAAAGTCTGCTCCTCAGATGACTCCCCCTCCCTGTCACGTTTTGCCTTCCAGTGAAACGTTTTTGCCACCCGAACTCACCCGATAGCTATCCAAACTGACCAAACTGTTCGGTCATTTCAACGTTCAGAATTGAGTTCAGTCAGTTCGTGTTCAGCTTCGGGTTCGGGTTCGGTTGTCCAAACAGGCCGAGTTCGGGCTGAACTCCAAACTTCCAAACCACGTTCGCCCATCCCTACAACTTGCACACCCTCACCTTTAGCTGCTTCATCCTCCCATCCCATCACTGCACTGGCAGGAAAGAGAAGGGGTATTGTGTCCCCCAGCCAGCGCCCAGTGTAGACCCCTTTCTTTTGAATATGGCAAAGACAATTCACCTTCCCGGCACATGCAGTGGAGGGGGAAAGAGCTATTTTTTATTAGCAAGTATTTATATAGTGCTAGCAATGTACCTGGTGCTTTACAAAGTAATGGAATAGACACAGTCCCTGCCCTAGGTCTTACAATCTGAGAGACAGGGGAGGAGATGAAGGAAGGGGAACAGAGGGAGAGACAAGGAGTGTAACATTCATGAAGATGCGAGGTCCCAGGTGCACGTGCTTGCCTTGGTTACTCTTTATTAAATATAATGCATGTGCTTGGTTTAATTATCTTTATTAAATATAAATTAAACCACTGATCCTCAGGAATCTATCCCTTCAAACATATATTCCTGTTTGAAATCCCTTTTTATAGTCAGCATCTAAATCTGGCACTCAACTTTTAAATATTATGGACTGTTCTCGTGACCAGGACTATTTCTACTCCCAAAAATTAGGGAATGTTGAGATTTGTCACATTACAAAATTGTGAGAGTTAAATTATCTTGTTAAATTAACTAGAACGTTTTAATTTCTTACAAGACTTGAGTGAATAAATATGATGGGTATTAAGCTCACTTCATTTAGCAAAAGGAACAAAACAAATTACTCTTTTCGGATTTGCAGATCAAATTTAAGGACACTGGGCCTTTTCACACAGGTGCCCCCCCCACCGCACATGTGTGCGGGGGGGGGGCATGCATAGGAATACCGTGAGTGGCAGGGGGTGCCTGTGGGAACACCTCTGGCAGTAAGGGGGGGTGCATGCTCCCACGCTCCACCCACCTCCACCCATCACCCATGCACAGAGAAACAGGCTCCAATGCCGGTTGCTCCGTGTGCGGAGGTGGGTGGAGATGGGTGTACACCCGTGGGAACAGGTGCACACCCACTCCCCCCACCAACCACGGCTTGATTGAAAAGGACCTAAATTTCCAGTAATAAATCTTTCAGTTTGATTTCAACTACTTTGTATTTTCACACAAACTTTTAATTTTAGGTTAAAATACTTTGGTTTCTAATAAAGTTAACATTGGAATAAAATTAGTTTGATAATAAGTGTTCATTATTTTGATTAGTTCACTTCAATGCTTAATATCATTTTCTAATCAAACAGTACACCTTAACCCATGTGATCACAACCAATACCAAATTATCAAATGCCATCTTGAAAATATTGGAAGAAGCAGACATACTCAGAAGTTCTCAAATGGGAAGAGAATTTTGACTTCGCAAGAGTGAATTAGAATCCCATAAATATTTGAATCACTTTGACTGTTCATTCCATCCCTATATATCAAACTTGCACAGATTGTTTAACTCAGCCTTGCCAAGCTGCAAAACACAATTTAAGTCAATAATTGAGGCAGAAAGGGCAATGCCTAAGACACATTTGCACAAATGGGAACTGCACAATTACATTGTAAAGTGGGCCAAATACTGCACACTAGAACTGAAATAAGTAGTAAATTTATTACCTGCAAGTAATATTTTTGGGTAGCCCTTTGAGTATCTGACCCTATACCTGCAATGGAGATTAATCCTCACCTACATGTTTAGAATTTAAAATGGGGAAGGGGGGGGGGGGAAACTGCGTGTGAATGCCCACTAATTTTATAAGCCAGCTGTTGGAGGGGGGCTTAGGCAGTTAGAGGGAAGCACAAAGCCTGGGAGCCTTGGCACAGCTGTCCCAAAGCAGATCAGCTGAGCCAGACCAGAAGGGCCCTTTCAAGGCACTAACTGTAAACTCTTTATATGACCAATATGCAGTGCCCATCCTCATGGCCAAAGTAGATAAGCAGAGCTAGCAGTTGTTCTGATAGTTCTCTGGGTAGTGCTTTGGCAAGGAAGTAGAAAGGTTGGAGACTCAAGGTGCTTATAGTCAAAGAAACCATGTAGAAACATAAGAGAATACACCTCACAGAAGGCAAACCATATATTATTGTTTCCCAAAGTAAACTGCACTTATACATGCAAGAAATCACACTTTCAGTTTACTACACAGGCCAGATTTGAACACTTGACATGAATCTTTGGTGACCTAGTTTACCAGCAGAGCTATAGCATAAACAGCAGAAGTATTTCAGTCCGTTAGTAGGGGAAGGATTCTGTATAGTGCCCAGCAAGATAGATAGCCATTTGTAAAGGTGCCACAGGTGCAGTTGTGGTGTGGCTGGACACGCTTTGTGTTTGCTGTGTGCCAGGGGTCGTGGGTTCTAGCCTGCATTGTGTTTGCTCCCTGTTACCTTTTTAAACAAAATTAACTCTCCTTGATGCTAATGGATGTAGGATGCAACCTGAGCTGTGAAAGTAGGAACTTCTCCTTCATTATTAAGGACAAAAGACAGAGGAGCTTTCCCCTCCCCCTCTGGCTGGTAGATTCTCTGATGTTCTTGGCTGCTGTGCCGTCG
The DNA here is from genome assembly GCA_003113815.1 of Sphenodon punctatus. Lineage (NCBI taxonomy): Eukaryota > Metazoa > Chordata > Lepidosauria > Sphenodontia > Sphenodontidae > Sphenodon > Sphenodon punctatus. The sequence goes on along the minus strand of QEPC01004588.1, from coordinate 1,724,481 downwards.
CTTTGGAATGCTCTCCTGTTGGAGGTCCGCCTCAGCCCAGATCTCCTGGCTTTTTGACATAATTGCAAGACCTGGATTTTCTGCCAGGCATTCTGAGGGGAGGGGACTGGGGGGTTACTTTTATCACCGATCTGTAATGTTTTCATTTTGTGATATGTGTATACTTTTGAAATTTTAATTGTATTTTATAGTTTTATTTTGTTGTAAGCTGCTCTGTCTCCCCAGAGGCAAGAGGGGAGGGGTATTAAATAGAAATAAATGTTTCTATGCAGTTTTTTTGCCTACAGGAGCCTTAAACTTCCAGCAGTTCCACTTTTTTCCCCAAAGCTCTACCAGAAGAGCTACCAGAGCAACTGCTAGCTGTGTCTATCTACTTTGGTCATGAGGATGGACTCTGTATATTGGTCAGATAAAGAGTTTACAGTTAGTTCCTTGAAAGGGCCCTTCTGGAAAGCTAGTCCTAGTGAAGAAAGTGCATAAGCATTGCCTAACTAGATGTAAAACGTTGAGTGAATTTGAAGAGCGACTTGCCAAAGATGCAAAAACGAATAAAAAAACATTTTCAAGTACATTGGAAGCATGAAGCCTACTAGAAAGTCAGCTGGACCGTTGGATGACCAGGAGGTGGAAGGGGCGCACAGGGAGACTAAGGACATTGCAGAGAAACCTGAATGAATTCTTTGCTTCGGATCTCACGGCAGAGGATGTTGGGGAAATACCCACGCCGAAACTATTTTTTCGTAGGTGATGAATTGGAAGAACTATCACAAATCAACATGACTATGGAAGATTGTAAGACCTAGGGGCAGGGACCCTGTCTATTTTATTACTTTGTAAAGTGCCAGGTACACTGCTGGTGCTATATAAATGTTTGTTAATAATAATAATAATAAGATGTTCTTGAGAAAATTGACAAGCTAAATAGTAACAAATCACCAGAACCAGATAGTATTCAGAGTTCTGAAGGAACTAAGGTATCGAATTGCAGACCTACTATTGGTAATGTGTAACCTGTTGCTAAAATCTAGCAGTGCCCTTGAGGATTGGAGGGGAGAGGATATAATAGCAATATTTTAAAAGGGCTCCAGAGGCAATCTTGGAAACTACAGACCAGTGAGCCTCATATTGGTGCCAGGAAAACTGGTAGAAATGGTTGTGAAAAATAAATCACTGGGCATATTGATAAACATGGCATAATGGGGAAGAGTTACCATGGATTTAGCAAAGGGAAGTCATGCCTCACTAGAGCTGCAACTAGGTACCCATCCAGTCAAGTGTCCTGTTGAATTGGGGTGCTTAGCTTGCTCCGATTATGTTTGGGTGCTAACTGGTACCTGAACACAACCTAATGGGCTACCCAACTCACGGGGCTAACTCACATCATCAGTCAGGCTTCTGCTCCTCTGGTGCAGACTCCTGGCTGCTCCCTGTTTCTCCCTGCCCCCCACAATGCTCAGCTGAATGGGGAACTTTCCTGATAGGCTTTTTCTGAGCAAAGGGAGGGGGGGAGTGAGGAGGTCCCTTCCCTTCCCTAATGGTTCCCATGTTACAGGAGGATCTTGTGAAACTAAATGAATGGGCATCTAAATAGCAGATGAAATGTAATGTTGACAAGTGCAAAGTGATGCATATAGGGGAAAATAGGGAATAACAATGCCGGGTTCTAAATTCTATGGATGCAACCTGGGATTTTCCAGGTTGCTACATGTGGGGTGATGAGTGGAGGTAGGTGGGATGTGTGGGTCATGGGAGCATGCACCCACCCACCCAACCCCATCTTTACACGGGTGCTACCCCACATGTCTACTGGGTGGATCTGCATGGTAGCACCTCATGCATAAGCACCACAGGGGAGGTCCCAAGGGGCTGATGAGCAATTGCCCATAACCACCTGCCAAAACCTCCCCAACAGGAAAGAGCAGAACCACTGAAGAGCGGTCCTGCGCACTCCCATTTGGCCCTGCAGTTTTGTCAAGAGCACCTTATGATCAACTGTATCAAAGACCACTGAAAGATCTAACAAGATCAACAAGGTAGAATTCCCCTTGTTCATTTCAAGGCTCAGATTATCGACCAAAGCCACAAGTGCAGTCTTTGTGCCATAACCAGGACGAAAACCTGACTGAGACAGGTTCATGAAGTCGAATGCATACCATTATGTACTAGTAGAAAGTAGCCTCCTGTATAGTTTAAAGACATGGACCAAAGCTTCTTACAGACTTAGCCCTTTCAGTCTCAAGATTCAGGTAGAATTGTTTTTTATGGTGCATACCTTTCATGATTACACTCTTTGCTCTCTTGTCTGTTCACTGACTCTGAAAACTCTGACTGAAGCTAATGAAGGACCAACAAGCTTTCTGCATCTGAACAGCCCTGTGTGAAGGTTTCAGGGAACTTCTTTACTCTGAACTAGAGTAATGATGCACCATTCATCATGAGTAGGTGGGCTCCTGACGATGGATGCTAACTAGGAGAATTCTTTGAAGACAATGGCAAAATCCCCATTGACTTCAATGCATGAGGGTTGCACGTATTATCTCTGGCTGAAGCCATTGTTCTGGTCCTTTCTGAATGTCCATTACATCTCTAGTGGTGATTATATTTTATGAGGAGGTAGTGATCCCACTGAGCAAACTGATATGTTGGGATCCCTGTTTTGTGGGATCGGTTTCAGATGGTGTCGCCTGCCGATGTGGAGTCCTTGTTGGGATCTGTTCGTGCCACTACCTGTGAGCAAGATCCATGCCCGTCCTGGCTGGTGAAAGCCAGCCAGGAGACGTTACGGCCGTTGTTGGCTGGGGTGGTTAGTGCCTCCCTTCGGGAGGGCAGGGTGCCTGACTGCCTAAAAGAGGCTGTGGTTAGACCCCTGCTCAAGAAACTATCTCTTGACGCTGATGCTCCTGCCAGTTATCGGCCGGTCTCTAACCTTCCCTTTTTAGGGAAG
>QEPC01004588.1:1692894-1717286 GCA_003113815.1 Sphenodon punctatus | reverse complement strand
TCAGGCTTTTGGCGGGGGGTAGGGGTGGGGTGGGGGTGGGGATAGGGGTGGGTTTTTTTCCCATATAGTGTATTTTAAATTGTTTTAAAATTTTATTATTGTTTTAAATGAAATGTTGTTCGCCGCCCCGGGCTGCCCTGTGGGCAGGAGGGGCGGGATATAAATTTAAAAATAAATAAATAAATAAATAAATATGGTCCAGCTTTCTCTTCCATTTCTCTTGTAAAGAAATTAATGTAAGGTGAGCTGTCTGCTGTGCACAGAAAAATATCTATTGCAAGGGAGAAGTCTGTGGAATGAACTATCTGACATTCAGTAGAATGGACAAAAAATAATACAATATGTTCTTAGGGCATGGGCTAAACGTTGGCCTAAAGTCTTCTAAAATGGATAACCGTCCTGGTAACCACACATGGTTCTCTGGGTGATGAACTGTCACATGAGCCCTTAAACTGTCATGCACAAAGGCATAATGCACCACAGGAATTCTAGCTTTGGCATGGACACTCTATCTGCCTCTGGCACTAGTTGTCAGAACCTCTTCATCTGAAATCGAGGTAAAGAACCAGCAACATTTACTACTGCAGGACAAACCCATTTTGTAACACTAAGCAAGCTGGAATTTTGGTGACAGTGCGGTTGTCAGTCAAAAATATAATTCTTTTATCATGCAAAATATCACCCATCGAGACAATGGATGCTAACTAGGAGAATTCTTTGAAAACAATGGCAAAATCCCCATTGACTTCAATGCATGAGGGTTGCACCTATTATCTCTGGCTGAAACCATTGTTCTGGTCCTTTCTGAATGTCCATCACATCTCTGGTGGTGATTATATTTTATGAGGAGGTAATGACCACTGAGCAAACTGATTTTAAAATCCCCAAAGAATCTGACTCAAAGGTCCCTCTCCTACCCAGTCTTAGAGGTAATTCTCATGTAGTGGTGTGGCTAGAATAACCATTGTGACTTTGCTAGCCATTCATGGTATGCCAGAGAGTGCCTAGAGTTGTTTATAATGGGGTAGAAACTACAGCCGCTTCTTAGAAAACTTGTAAATACAAATTTGCTTCCAATTTAAAAAAAATTCCGAGAACATTATTAGACTTTTGCCACTAATGAATATACGTTCTCTAATTGCATTTAAATTTCAATATAAAATAAGGACTGCCCTTCCATAAACAAATAAACAATACATTCAATAAAGGAAACTCTTCATCAAGGCTGGCCTTACTACAGGGCTACTCAGGGTGACAGCACGAGGCTCTGCTCTTTTCCCTACTTCCAGAGGCCCCAGGCTCAAGGGCCCAGATTTCAACAGGGCACTAGAACGGGGCTCTCCCAGCAGGGCTCCAAACATGACCACCTCTAGAGCTCCACAGAGGGTGCCCCAGAGGGATGGGACCATGGGGAAGAGTATGTTATCACCTAGGGATGTGCAAACGAATGCCGTTCGGACGTTTGGAGTTCGGCCCTAACTCAGCTAGTTTGGACAGCCGAACCGAACCCCCGAACTGAACCCCTAACCCCCCGAACAGTTTGGCCATATTCGGGCGTGTTTGGATGAGTTCAGGTGGGAAAAACCTCGCTGGTAGGCCCGGGGGCTGTGGGCAGCTGAGGAGCAGACTTCCTGGCCCCAGGGGTGGAGAGAGGCTTGGACTTGCAGCCAGCCTGCCCAATCACCATCCCTCTTCTCTTCAGACCTCTGGCTTGGCAGTCTGCGATTTGCCACAGGCTAGGCTGCATGGAGCCAATGGGGCTTGTGGTGGTAAGGTGGGCGCAGCAAGTAACAAAAGTAATTACCCTCCCCCCCACTTCCATATCGTTCTGAGCTAGCCACTGATCCTGTCAGCAGGCATTTTCAGAACTCTCCCTCTCCCAGCAGTTTGTGTTCCTCCCAATCCATTGCCATCCTCCTCCTATTTCACCCATTTCCACACATTTACCTCCATAGTTTCATTTATTTAGATTAGATTAGATAGATTTAGGTGTTATACCTGGCATCAAGAGGTAGCTACTCCATCCCCAGGACCCACCATCAGGGTTCTGGGGCCTACGTTCCAGGCAGGGAGGGCTGTCCATCCACGTCATCCAGAAGCTGCCACTCTAGCCCCAGGAACCATTGTCAGGGATCTGGGGCAGTCATTCCACTCACGGGCAACTGTCATTCCATGGCATCAAGAAGCAGCCAGCCACTCCAGCCCCATGACGCACTGTCAGGGTTCTGGGGCCTACATTCCAGGCAGGGAGGGCTGTCCATCAAATTCATCCAGAAGCTGCCACTCTAGTCGCAGGACGCACCGTCAGGGTTCTGGGGCCATCATCCCTCGCACGTGGAGCTGTCATTCCACTGCATCAAGAAACAGCCAGCCACTCCAGCCCCAGGACCCACCCCCAGGGTTCTTGGGCCTACGTTCCAGGCAGGGAGGGCTCTCCATCCATGTCATCCAGAAGCAATAGGGGTGCTGCTGCTGCTCAGCCTGCTGCTGGTGCTGCTAGGGCTGGGGGCAGGGAAAGACCCCGCCGGCTGAAAGGGGTGGCTGCTCTCACTCCCACCAGCTCCAGGGGCATCCTGCTGCTGCTGCCACACACTCTCAAGAGTCCTCTCTGCCTGTCGGACCCTCTCCACCAGCTCACCTTTCCAGTGGCCATAGAGCGGTGCCTGGTGTCATCCTGCGCCAGCTGGTGCAGTGGGGAGCCTTGCTCGGCCAGCTTCGCCCGGAGGAGGTCACTGCCCTTCACACTCCAGTTAAAGAAATTGGCCAACTTCCTCCCCTCCTCGATCAGGGAGCTAAGGGTGCCAGCCCAAATCCCCTACTCCCCCAAACCCAGAGCGTCCCTGACCACTAGGTGAAGGGTGTGTGCGGCACTAGGGATGCTGGTGAAGCCCCCCTCACGGACTGCCCTCAATATGTTTGCTGTGTTGTGCATCCCCACCACCCCTTGGTGAAGGACCTGGTGTGGACCCACTCCCTCAGCATGGTGGTCAGGGCTGCCTCGATGTTCTGTGGGGGTCATCCATGACTTCCACCTGAAGCAGGGCCCACCTATACCCTGCTTCAGGACCCTTCCTACCACTCCCAAATGCTGCCTCCAGATCCTACCACCAGTGTGCCGTCACTGCCAGGTAGGCGTGCAGCGCATTTCTGCTTGACCACAGGTCAGTGGTGAAGTGGATGGTGGCACCCCCAGCCCCTGCCAGCTGCTCCCTCCCCTGCTCCTTTAAAGCCCGGTACAAGGCTGGCACCACCTGCCCACTAAGGGTGGTGTGTGAGGGCAGCTTAAACTGGGGGACCAGGAAGCCAATCAGGCACCTAAACTCCATGTCCCCAACCACCGAGAAGGGCTGCCCATCGAGCACAATCATTTCCCCCAACATGCACCTGGATTTCAGTTGAAAGCCACGCTGCCCTCCATGTCCTGCAGCTGCTGATGGACTTGACAGCTGCCCCACCCCAGCTCCTCAATGGTGCACTGACACTTCTGGGCCTCAACTGGCTGCTGCTGCTACACCACTGACAGCGCTGATGGGAGGGGCAGAACATGGTGGCGACACAGCTCTCGGAGGGACATGTGGCTGGCCCTGTCCAAAGTGGCCAAGGGTCTGTTGTCCTGCCCACCAACGAGTGTCCCCAGCAAGAGGGTGTTCTCTATGGTAGGGGACATCGCACCGCCTGAGACTGGGGGCCAAGTTGGTGGAGCAGTTGCTTTTCATTAAGGTCAACCTTCCACTGCTGGGATTCCCCGAGCTGCCCCGGACATGGATTGATGGTGCAGTGGCACATGCCATCCCATTCCAGGGACAGTCTTGGGACGGGGCTCATCCTCAATCTGGGCTGCTACTGCTGAGGTGCTGTCCCTTCTTCCCAATGCCCAGCACCCACCCTCCCTCTCTCTCTCTCTAGATGGCCTTGGCCGGCCTATCTGACTGACCTCATGACACCGGGTGGCATTGGGAAGCTGTAAGCCTGCCAGCCAGCCAGCCTCTGGCTAGACAATCTCAGCCCGCCTATCTGACTGGCTCTCTCTCTCTCGCTGCACAGTCTTCACCAGCCTATCTGAGTGCCCTGCCAAGGTTCCAGCCTGCCTTCCCTACTGCCTCTCATTATTATTATTATTATTATTATTATTATTATTATTATTATTATTATACATTTATATAGCGCCAGTTGTATGACCTGGTGCTGTACAGAACGCCACGCTGCCTGTCTGCCCGCCCTGGTTGCCAACCTCAAACGCTGCCACAGTCTGCCTTCTGCTGCTCATGCCATGCTGCCTGTCTACTGCTGCTGCCTCTGCTGTGCCATGGGTTCTGCTACTGGGCAATCCAATGTCTGCTGCTGCTCCACCGATGCCTGGCAGCCTGCAATGGCCAGCGAAGTAGGGGTGCCAGGCCAGCCGCCAAGCCCCAAGCCTTCCTGGCCTCTGCTGCTTCTGCTGCTGCCACTGGGTCTCAGATGGCCAGCCATTGCACCACGGGCACCCCCAGGGGCCAAGCGCTGAGCCTGCCTACCCAGGCAACACATGGTGCCAAGCCCCAAGCCTTCCCGGTCTTTGCTGCTACTGCTGCTGCTGCTGCTGCTACTGTGTCTCCAACGGCCTGCTATGCCCCCACGGGCACCCCTGGAGCACCTTAAACCTCTGCCGTGACTGAACTTTCCGAACGGTCAGGTGGGGTCCGAACTCCGTGGAACTGAACCCACGAACCCAAACTAAGTTTTCAGACCAAACGTCCAAACATCCGAACTGTGTTCTGTTCTCACATCCCTAGTATCACCAGGCCCCTCGCATTTTATCTTCACCCTGGTCCCCACAATTTCTAAGGCCAGCCCTGCTGTTTATAATAGGAAAACATAGTAGGTTTGGAAGAGGCAATATCTGCATGGTTAGAACTTGACAACTTTCATGGATTTTCTGAAATCTAGAATAAAGTTTATCATGTGTATTTTGTTGTTGAATCAAAAAAGAATAAATCAACTGTTAATTAGACCTTTAATTGCTTCTTTTTACAGCATGGAGTGTGACTAGCAGACATGGATTGCTGCTCATTGTGATAATTCTACACCAAGGAACAGTATGATGCATCACAATTGTGAGCCAGAAACCTGAATCTTTCTCGCATCCAAGAAAGATAGTTAGAGAGCTGTCAACTTTTGGGAGTGTGGAAGACAAAATCATGGCCTTGATACAATTGCTGTGGATCTTTCCTACTGGCTTTACATGTTTTTGGAACTGATTTTACAGTTCTTTCTCATTTGATTTTCATGGCATATAATGCAATGTGGGCTCAGGTAGAATTCAGGGTTGTAAAATTTCCCTAGCTTTTTATTGGCCAGTGTCTGAATGTAGCTAACATTCCACTGTAAGGCAATCCTGTCCCTGGTCTATAACCTCATTGGGAAGGCCATACGTATACCTAGCCATTCTCACCAAAATAGGGAGTACTGCCATCAGCACTCCTCTTACCTTGCTCAATACTCTTCATGCTGGCCCAACTCAGGGGCATAAGTATAATAGGCGCAGCAGGTGCCCATGTGCCTAGAGGAACCCACATGCATGGAGAATCCATATGCACACTGCAGTGGCTTGCCCAAGCAGGGGGCCCATTCCGTATTCTGCACCAGGGCACATTCCCACCTAGCTACACCTGGCCCGATGCATTCCCTCATCCTACGCCAGGTGGGAGAACAGGGTACAAATAGTTCTCCAGCTATGCAAGGCATTGAAGATGCCACTTGTCAGTTTCCATCTCATATGTAGATGCCTTCAGATTGCTATTGGAGATCCTTCAGCGTATGTATAATTCAGTGTATATATACATCAATCCTTTTTCATCTCTCTTTAAGATGTCTTACCAAGTTATAGCTTAGGCTACCTTGATTGGATGATCCGTAGTAAACTGAGATGTCCCACCCTCTTTTTAATACTACTTTATTGAGTGGGTAAATGTCCCGGTGTAGCTACAGCAAAGCTATAAAGAGGTAGGACTATGCTGGGAGTTTGAACATGCATTGTGCTTATGGTGCTCCAAGTAGCCTTTTTGCAGAGAAAGGGGAAGCATGCTGGCCTTTCATCAGTCCTTCTGCCTGGCCAGTTCTAATATTTCCTCCCCTGCACACACACCTTGCACAGTAAGTGCTGAAGGGTTATTAACCTAGCTACTTACTCTGCAGTTAGGTTCCCTTTAGGTCAGTAGAACTAATAGTGGAACATGGCTTTAAATCAATATTCATAGGATGGTGAAATCTGACCACTTGTATTTATCTTAATTAGTAATTTCATTAGCATAGACACCACATTAATACTACGTATTACCTACCTGGATTTTTCTAATACACCCATTACTATCACACAGATATATCCATGAAATCACATTTAAGAAATGATAGGCCTGTTAGTTTTTACTTTTTTATAAAAATAAAATTCTCCATTGACAAATCAGACACACTTTTGGTGTAAAAGTCATGGTTTAAAATTATTTCACAAGCTCATTCCTGAGGCCTTATATTCTAAATTCCCAACCTTTAGACTTTGTAAAAAAATAATTATTAGAAAATCAGACTCGCACGCAGTCAAATGCAATTTTAACTGGATTTTGCTTTGTCAGTTTCCAAAAAGACTAGACATTTTGTCAGCGCACCCCAGAAGACGAGGAAACATTTCTTGGGATTGAATGGCCGCACTCTTTATTAACTGTTTATAAGCCACAACAGGGGGAAGGGGCAACTGTCCCGCTTCCCCCTTTGAACTGGGGTCCTACCTTCTCTTAACTGTCCCCTTACCTTTCACATGCCAATTAGGTTCGGGGAAAATTCCTTTCCGGTCCTAATTGGCAACCAGTTCTAACTCAGAGTGGTGCAAAGAAAGGGGGCGAGTGGGTGGGTGCACGACCTTCCCTGCTCGCCGCCTGAACCGCAATGAGGCGGGCGAGCAGGGAAACTAAAATAGTGCCCGGGAGTCTTAACTCTTGCAAGAGTCCCGGGCGCCCCCCTCCGTTGCCAGGTGACTGCTCCATCCACCCCCCCAGCTGCCCGATGCCGCTGAAAGTGGTGCTTACTCATCCTCGTCCCCTTCTCTTCCAAGGGTGGGGGGACACCGCCAAAACCCCACCGCATCTATCATGGAGGGGGGGTTCTTTCTGATGATACAGCCATGTGAGAGTAGGATCTACCCACATGCTACAGTAGGTGGGGTTCTTCTATGTTTATAAGACTTAGAGCTGGACTCCTGCACACATTATTGTTGACAATGCCATGATGCCTTTGCAGAAGCAGAGTTGTTTACCCCAAGCATCCTGGCCAAATGCCAATTTTGGAGAAGTTACTCTTTACCTTTCCCACCCAAAAGATGGTGTCTTCTGTTGTTGGTTCTCTGTGTCTGCCATGCTGTTGTAGAACATGACCCATTTTATTGCTGTAATATGTATTAGCAGATGATTTGGGTTATTTCTTTAAAAAGAGTATGTTCTACAAATGTAAAACACTGTTTATCACTGTTATACTTTTGTTCTTAGAACTAGCAGAAATCTAAGTTTGTATCCCCAAACTGCATTTTAAATTTACGATTTTAAAATTATTTTATTTGGTAGAACCACGGCTGTGCATGCATACCACTCCACGCAAGCTCCACAGGGAATAGAATCAGGGCCAATGTAATAGATTTTCTACTGAATTATTACATTAGATGTATATTTATGGTTTCCCATTTCCAGAAAGCAAACATCCATCAGAAAAAAATGTTGAGGAGAGAAATTGTGTTAAGTTCTTCAGTTTAAATCTTCTGTCTAGAAGACTGGACATTCACATGGTTTTTCTGCAAACAGACATGTGACAAACACTTTTCACCAAGTTTTGCTTTGAGTTGTGAGGTTTCTTTCAAACTACAAACTCAAAGGATGCAAATGTATACAGATCAAAACCGAATGAGATGTTTGTACAAACCTCTGAGATCTTGCCTCAGCAGAGAATTTGAAATGAGGCAACATTTTGAAAAGGTTTCCTCCTCAAAATTATTTTTTTAAGGCCAGATATTTTACTTACTACCTGCGTATGGGTAGTAAAATAGCAGACCTTGAGAAAACAATTTTGAGGAGGAAACCTTTTTAAATGGTTGCCATTAGATTTATTACTGCCTATGAATAGTAGATAGATTATTTTTTTTACAAACATCATGTTTTATAGAGATTTTATATAGTTTTATTGTAATCTTTTATTTTTATATATTGTAAGCTGCCCCGAGCTGCGGTGGCAAGAGGGGCGGGGTATTAAATTTATTAAATAAATAAATAAATAAATAGTTTTCTGACCCCAGAATATTGCTTAATCTATTGAATGTCAAACTTTTCCCCTGGTTATTAGCAACATCTTCAGAGTTGTAACAAGGGTTAAATTAATGCAATTGAAGGAATTACATTTCATATATACATTTGCTAGTTCAGAAGGAAAATGTGAAAAAAAAAAAAAAAGTCTTCAATTTAATGAGTCAGGTTTTGGATAGAAAATGTGAGGCCCTTAACTACTGCTGCAAATATTTTGAACTGACACTGTGCACACCATTCATCACTTGTAGTGGCAGAGGTTTTATCGCCTTTAGTTTTGTAAGAGCAGCAGCAGTTTAAGTGGGGAGAAAGGGGTATCTTTTCCCCCTTCTATTTAATCCTGGTGCACTCCCAACCATGGGGAAATGTCTGGTATTTGATTTTCACTGCAGTCAGAAAAAGCAGTGGCATTGATGCAGGTGTACATGTCTGGCACACATGTGTTTGGTTTAGCCTACGCTGGTTAACCAGCTGCATGCAGATTGGGGGATTACCAACAATTCCTGCAAAAAGAGAGAATAGTCCATTAGCACTAATCCTTCTCCACAACGGTACTTTGGTACTTGAGCCAAAATACCTCCAATCATTGCCTTTCCACAGTCCTCCCACCCCCACGCCATTACATTCTCCTCCAGCCTATCCCTCTGTTCTTAGTATTTCCAATTTTCTTCTACAAGTAGCCAAGCTGATTGTGAACAGTACAATAAAAATCTTGGGGTCTCCCTGTGTAATGCCTGCTATACAGTTTTGTTTTCTTTATGCATCCTTTCACAATGTTCACTGGACAAGACTGAAGAAGGAAGGGCAATGAGAATTAAAAGAGCAAATACAGTGGCATCACTGGCTTTCTTAGACTGGTCCCCAAGTTGGCAATGGTTGTGCTCTTTCAGAGGGTGCCTGAAGGCAGTTGTGTTTAGAAGACTTCTAGTAGAACACTTGTCACTTGAGGGAAATTCATGCCTGTTGTGAGTAGCCCTCATGCAATTATGTACCAGTTCCCAAGTGCTGCCACAAGGACAGGCACTTACAAATATGTGCAACTAGAGGAGAAACAATTCTGAATTTTTCAATTCATTAATCAAATCCAAAGATTATTTATTTCCTTCAGTAAATCTTCCAGTTTTATTTATCCACAATCAAATATTTGCACAAACTTCAACTTCATTACATTTGAGTCATTCAGGACTTAACCCTGTTACCTGTCAGGAAGTAGGGCGGGCCACTCTCAGCAGGAGATGGGGGGCAGGACCATGCGTATCCATATCTGCTCATTACATTGCCCTCTCCCCAGCTCGTCTGTTCAGAGGTCGGGCAAGAGCCTGCCTGGGGTGAAGGGTCCCACCCCAGGCAGGATCAAAGCGTAACAGCGTAGTGCATGGCCATGTTTGGAAATACCCCGTTAGTTTTCTTAGTTCAGTTCCAAAATTTGAATTCATTAAAACCCATTCATCCAAACACATAACATGCTCTCCATAATGTGCCAACTACCAACCTATCCTAAATTACAGAACAAACAAATATTGAATGCAGAATTAGAGGATATCAGATTACCAAATATCAAATCAACAAATCCACTCAAAATTTTAGTCTGCTGGTTAGCTCAACAAATGGTTCTGAATTTCATGTGAACAAATGCGCATCTGAAAACCTGAAAAAATGTCTAACTGCTGCAAATACTTATTTTAGACTTCTTAAAACACACACACACACACACACACACACATATATATATATATAATATATATGCTGTGCATGTATCACCCGCCTGCACAATGCATGCACAGCATGTACACAAAGGACAGCTGCCTGTGGCAAGCATGCAACCCAAACCTATCCAAATATCCAAACACGCTATGGGGGATGGACAGGTGTGGTCCATGAAGCAGGCAATGGAGCAGGTGGGGTGTATGGCCGTGGGGGTTTGGGTCAGCCCAGGTTGCATGTTTGCCACAAGTGACTGTCCTGTGTGTGCACGTGCCATGCTTGCATGGATTGGGCTCACATGGTGTGTGCATTGTGCGGGCGGTGCACACACAACATAGATTTGTACCCATTATATATTAAATGGTTAGGTAATTTTCTAGTGCTATATAGGAACTAATCACCTGCCCCACCCACACCCCTTGGCTGCCTGGCTCCTTGCCTCTTGGGCACTGGCTTCTCCTGTCTGCTCTTGGCAGCCAGCCGGAGTGGGGAAAGGAACTAAATTTGGCCTCCACCCACTTATCTTTGGCCTGGTTGCCTACATTCCCTGGCTGGGTCTACATTTCCCAGCATGACAGACAGGGAACATGGCAACGGTCCCATGTGCATGCACATGACAATGTGGGCCCTTTAAACACCACGGTGGTGGTGTCTTTGAAAGTTGCAGTGGTGGCAGCATCAGCATCAGGGGAAGAACTACAGGGAGATGACAAGGCCAAAGATAAGTGGGTGGAGTCCGAACTTAGTTCTTTTCCTACTCCAACTGGTGGGAGTGCCGGCTAGTGGGAGAAGCTGGTGCTCAAGAGTCAAGCAGTCAGTCAGGTGGACAGGGGTGGGGGCAGCATTAGTTCCTTCCCCGCTCCCCCTCCCCCCCAGCCTCACCACCCATGTTGCCACCAAGGGGAGCTCAGCGAGGGGTATAGTTCCAACTCCCCATTTTCCTCCCTAGTCACCCACACCCACACATTATTGTGCCACAGTGGAATGTTCAGCATTACTATGTGTCCATAGACCAAAACAGGGTCTTCTTTCACCATGTTTCACAAAGCAAATGTTCACCACAAACCACCAGACCTTAGAGTAACCTTCTCTTTAATTTTCCCTGCCACCACCACCAAAATACACACCCACAACCACAACTGACAAACATCCCTCTTAAAGATCCGGTCGCCAACCCAGATGTAAACAGCCTAGAAAACGCAATGCAAGTCAATGGCCATCATTCCATTAGAACTCCCACCCACCCAAGATAGAGAGAGAGAGATGAATATAAGTTTTTCTTTGCTTCAAATTACTTAACACACAATAGTAACTCAATATAAACATTTTAATCTTAAACTTACAAACTATATATCTATGTACTTATTAATTTATTGAGAATATATTTATTAAAATATATTGGAAAAGAAAAAAGGATGTCTCAGAAAAGAAAAGGAAGGAAAAGGAAAAGAAAGGGGAAAAAAGAAAGGAAAAAGAAAAGAAAGGAAAAGAAAAAAGGACATCTTAGAAAACTATGAATATGGAATATCAGAGAGGTCATTGTTTATATGCTCTTCTCACTCATCCATTATTTTTGTAAGTAGAAGACTTGTATCCACATGAAAACATCTCAACAACGTTGATATTTCTGTAATAGTATTTTCCTTTGCAAGTTAGATGGTAGTAATAATGGAAGATTTAACATACATTGTGAAAACAGTGCCTGATGAACTTACAAAATATATATTAAAATATTTTTTTAATGTATATAAAAATAGATACAAATAATAGTGTGCCTTAGTAATATGCTTATAGATTTTCTACATGAAAATCTTGATTTCTGGTGCTTCAAGCCTTTGTATCAAACTTTCTAAGGCAGATAATTTTTGTTTGTGAAAGTGTTTTTTTTAAAAATAAATAAATAAATAAATAAATAAATAAATAAGACCTCTGTAGAAACTCACATTGTGCATTATTTTCTTTCTTTACTATATTGTCCACTTTTGTTTGGTTGATGGGTAGATCATCCTGGTAAAAATCTGTAGTGATATTTGTCCCTACCAAACAGGCCTGGGCTGGCCCCCAGGAGGCCAGATACCGCTGCCCAGCATTGCACCCATTGCCATAAGGTCAGACTCCCACTATTGGAGTACCTTTCCCCCATTGTTCCCTGCAGCCCCCTCCCTTCAAATGTCCGCTAAGATATCACTTGGATGGGTCTGTCGGAGAAATTCTGCTGAGTGGAGGCAGTACATGAGAGGAGGCTGCACAGAGATGTCGATCAGATCAGGCTTTATTGCAGGAGACACAGCAGCTGTGGGGTCGAGGATCTGGAGATCATCGAACCCCGAACAAAGGGAAGTCACCTATATTTATACATTTCCATACAGCTTCATGCTTCTAGCTATAACCCAATTAATGCACAGTTTTTTGTTTCCCCAACCCCAATCAGGACACAGGATTCAGCCTGGTCCCCGATATGATAATCAGCATCCAGTGTTTATGTAACTGGTGGCTTTACTGAGCATGTCAACACTGAGTTGCTGGCTCATGTTGGTAGGCTACACTGTGCTTGTGCTGGAAAGTCCCTGTTTAATCTCTACTCCATCTGCGTCAATAAATCTCTACTGCGCCTGCGTTAGTAATACATCACAGTGACAAGCACAGGGCAAAGTTTATCTACATACAGCGTTTCTTCCACAATTCCCCCCTTTTGAGACTTCGATCAATCAGAGAAGTCTCAATTATGTTAATGGGTGCGTTTATCGATTAACTTACAGACCTTGATGTTTCAGGCGGTTTTTGAAGGAAATTTAAGGCAGGTGTTAATAAGGTACATGAATAAACGCACACAAGCAAACAGGGCAAGTATAGCAAGTATAACAAAACATATACCATACAAAACACATTTTACAAATTCTGGGAAGTCTGGGAACAGGCTCTTTAGCCAAGAAAGAAGTCCCTCATTTTTGCTCTTTTGGATACCTTGGACAATAGTCTGCAATTGGTGGAGGCCCTTTCTAATACCGTTAGAATTGTTAGTCAGGTTAAAACAGCACATGTTTTTAAATGCCTTACAACCATGGGTATTTTCAGATGTTACGAGATCACAGTGAACCACGGTGAATACCCACCTGTGGTCACTGTGGCTCAAATGTCTGTTTGGCAGTCACCAGATGTTTGCCATGGTCAATACCTGCATGGGGTCAATTTGAACCATGCTTCCCGGGCTAGCCGGGGGAATGTCCCGGAAAGTGTGGTCAAAAAGATCCCCAGCAGGGACCCCGGTTGCCACGGCCCAGAATCCCCGGCGGGATCCCGGGCCACGGCCTGTCTCTTATACACATCTAGATGTGTATAAGAGACAGGGATCACCAGCAGGATCCCGGGCCGCGGCACATCCGGCCTGACGCGGTGGCTGCAGTGGCCCCGCCACCCGCCTGTCTCCCTGGAGGGCGGACAGCGGGGTGCGTGTAGGGGCCCGGGCCGTGCGGCCGCACGTTGCGCCGTGCGGCCCCACCCCCTCCCAGATTCCCCGCCGGGATCCCCCCGGCACGTCTGATATAGCGTGACGGGGTGACCCCGGCAGGGAATGACAGGGTTGTTTTCGGTACGGGGCCAAGCGGCTCCATAATGTCTGAAAACACCCCATGTTCCATAGACCTGGAAAGGGATTAGAGTGGTTGTCCAAAAATACCCAAAAATGCCAGGATGTGAAATTCACAAAAGGGGGCACAAATTCTAAGAAGGAGCTCCAAGGCCAGGGGAAGCAATGATCTTGTTCTGAATGGAATTCCTGGTAGGAGCAGTTGTATGGAACACCTACAAAATGGACCATCTGAACACCAGACAGTTAGGGCAGGTGGCACACAAACATGTGAAGTATTCAGACTGGCAGTAACAAGTTTGACATAACTGTTGTCTTGGTGAGATGGAAACCAAGCCAGGGCCCCAGGGCTAAGTAAGGTCAGCAGGAGGAGATGACTGCCAGCAATGAGAAGCATGGATCTAGGCATATTTTTTTTTACCTTTACAGCAGTGTGTGTGGTTAGAAGAACAAGATGGGGGTCGGTCCAACCTGGGGCCAGGCAGTGCTTTCTCTAGAACTCTTTGATGAGGACCAAGTCACCTGGTTTGAAAGAATGGCAGGTGTCAGCTGTGGGTGGCACGAAAGTGGCTTTTACCCTCGCCTTGGTTGTTTGCAGAGCCCTGGATAGGGATAAAACATATGAAGCAATATCATCAAAAAGTTCAGTAAGGCCCTCAGTGCGCAATCCCCTGGGCTCTATTCCCACCCTCATAGGGAGATAGGCCGTGTTTTCTGTTTGGGGTTGAGCGAAGCGAGTGGCCATAAGAACAAGCGGAAGGGCATCAGGCCATTTTAGGCCTGTGTCATGGACTACTTTGGACAGTCTAGTTTTTAGATCAGAGTTTTTTTTGTTTCATTTGGCCGCTGCTTTGGGGGTGGTATGGTGTATGAAAGTACAGGTTAACCCCCAAGGTTTTACACAGCATTTTAGTGAGGGCGGCAGTGAAGTGTGAGCCCATATCAGAGTAAATGGAAAGAGGAATCCCAAAACGAGGGATAAAGTCATGAAGGAGATGCTTCAGTTCATCCCGAGAAGGTACAGATAACAACAAGGAGGTGTTTGAATCCTCGTGCTGGGGGGAGGTTTGCAAAGTCAATTTGGAGATTTTTAAAAGGTTCATCTGACCATGGTCACATGGAACTGCGCACCGGAGCTGTCTTTGCTACATTATGGAGGTGGCACGTAGGACAGGAACGGATCAGGTTACAGGCCTCAGTTGCTACAAAGGGTGCAAACCAAAAGGACAAGATCTGTTGGGCAATCCCCCTTTTGTTCATGTGCGAGCGCAGATGAGCCATATGAACAAGATGCTGCATTAGGGAACGGGGGGCAATGGGTCTTCCATCAGGATGGTAGAAGACTCCCATAGAGTCAGGAATGCAGGCAGCACGGGACCAGATGTGTTGTTTGGAGGGGTGAGCCGCCTACTGGAGATCACGAAGCTTCGTCAATGGTGGGATGCCGGGTAGTGGATCTGAAAGAGATGCTGCGAGAATGAGGTGTCCCAAGGAACCACACCTGGCTGCTCATTTCGCAGCCTTATCAGCCAGGCAATTTTCAACTGCCTCAGTAGCGTTGGCTGTAGTGTGAGCTTGAACAAGGATGACAGAAACAGTTTTAGGGCAAAGGAGAGCAGAGAGAAGTTCAGAAACATAAAAGGCATGGGAGATAGGGGAGCCTGTAGAGGTGAGAAGACCCCGTTATTTTTAAATAGCTCCAAAGGAGTGGCAAACACCAAAGGCATAGCGAGAATCAGTGTAAACATTGACAGTACAGTTCTGAGCCAAAGAGCAAGTTCTGGTAAAAGCCACAAGCTCAGCTGGCTGAGCAGAGCAGAGCAGAGGAAGGGAATAAGTTTACAAAACATCATGCTGGGTGCAAACAGAATAACCAACAAGCAGCTGATTGTTGTCACGGAAACAGCTGCCATCAACAAACAACAGTAAATCAGGGTTTATGAGGGGGCAGTCAGAAAGGTTAGGACGAGGTAAAAGAGTAGTTTGCAGCAGGGAGAGACACTTATGAGGGACAGAGTCAGGAGAACCATCATCAGGCATAGGAAGAAGTGAGGCCGGATTAAGGGGAGGCACGCATCGAAGGGTGATGTTTTTAGAAGACAATAAAACAAGTTCATACTTAGTGAGGTGGGCATGAGACAAAAACTGAGTTTTTTTCCTGATTTAGAAGAGAGTAAACACAATGTGGAACTGAAACAGTTAATGGGTGTTTAAGGACTAAAGAAGCAGATTGCTTAACAAGGTCAGAAGCAGCAGCAACTACCCGAAGGCAGGGTGAGAGACCATGGGCTACAGAATCAAGATGGGAGGAGTAATAGGCAACAGGGTGGTGAGCTTCTGCAAGGGTTTGAGTCAGGACCCCGAGGGCAAATCCATCAGATTCATGGCAGAAAAGGGTAAAGGGTTTGCAATAGTTAGGTCGGGCCAAGGCCGGTGGAGAGGCCAGGGCAAGTTTGAGGGAATCAAAAGCCTCAGTGGCCTCTGGCAGCAGAGAAAAAAATCAGCAGCAGAAAGGCAGGAATATAGGGACTGGGCCAGCTGGGCATAACCTAAAATCCATTGGTGACAATAGTTTGCAGCTCCTCAAAATTTGCACAACTGGCGCTTTGTAGTGGGGAGGGGCAGGTCTGAAATGGCTTCCAAACAGTCCACAGAGAGTAGACTGTTATCGAGGGTGATGACATGGCCCAAATAACAGACAAAGGTACAACAAAACTGTAATTTGGCATGAGAAACCTTATGTCCGGCAGAGGCAAGGTGATAAAGGAGGGACAGGGATGCCTCTTGACAGGCAAGGAAGGAGGAGGCGGCCAAAAGCAGGTTGTCAGCATAAGTAATTAAAGCTGTGTCAGGGGATGGGGACAAATCCCTGCTAGGTTTTGTGTAAAGCAAGACCAAAGAGGGAGGGAGAGTCATGAAACCCTTGGGCCAAATGGGTAAAGGTATACTGAGAAGAGGAGGAAGGGTCAGTAAAGACAAACAGGTACTGAAAATCAGGGCCTACAGGAACAGAGAAAAAAAAGCCTGAGAAACGTCAATGACAGTGAAATATTTAGCAAAGGCTGGGATGCTGGCAATAGTAGTGACAGGATCAGGGAAAACAGGATGAAGGGGAACAACAAATTGGTTTACCTTATGCAGGTCATGGACAAACCTCTAGACGGGTGCCATCAGGGTGGAACTTTCCTGGCTTTTTGACAGACAGAATGGTACTATTAACAGGAGAGCGAGTAGAAACCAATTCCCCAGAGAGGAGAAAAGCAGAAATAACATGTTGAATACCAGCAACAGCCTCAGCTGAAAGAGGGTACTGAGGCACTGAAGGGAAGGGCTTGCCAGTTTTAACCTGGATGACAACCAGATCCACACCTCTCAGCAGCCCAACATCATCAGGGTTGGTTGCCCACAATGTAGAAGGCAATTGTTCAAGGAGGGCCTGTTGATCAGGCAGACACTCCTGTTCAGCCTCCTCAGTAGCAAGAGCCATCATGAGAGATGGGGTTAAGAGGTCAGGTACAGTAACAAATACTCCATCAGGTGTACAGGAGATGTTTGCATTTAATTTACAGAGCAAGTCCCTTCCCAACAGGGGTGTTCCGACTAAGCAAAAATGAGTGCCTCTCTGTGAGTGGTCCGATGGTTACAGTGACCGGGTCATAGAGAGGCTAGGAGCTGGGAACACCTTCAACTCCTATAATGGGTACAACAGTGGTAAAAACAAGCAAATGAGGAACTGCATCACTACGGAGCATAAAGCGTGTGGCCCCGGTATTAACTAGAAAAGGAAAAGGGGTACCCCCAACAGAAACCTGAACATGGGGGCCTGATTGCTCAACAGACAACGAAAAAGCAGACAAACAAGGTGAGCTCACGTTTTGTTGGGTCCCGGGACCGAGTCACTTGGACAATGCAAACAGGTCCGGCTGGAAGTTGTTGTTTCTTCTTCTTCTTCTTCTTCTTCTTCTTCTTCTTCAGCAGCAAGATACTGTCCGCGGGGTCAGGGGCAACTTGGCTGCGGCGGGAAGGTTTCAGATGGCTGGGAAGAATTCCCCGGAACATGCTGGCGATAGCCTCCCCTCTGTCGCCCATTATTTCGGTTGGGGCACTCATTTTTTTAATGACCCCTTTGTTTGCAGTATGCACAGGTATCTTGAGCAAGGGGTTGGCGGGGAGGGTAAGGAGGGTATCCCTCATGATGAGGAGGACGTCTGGGTTCTGAGTCACAGTCGCCGCTTAACTGTTAGATTTGTAGGACACAGAGCTTAGCTGCCACTTGCTTTTGTTTTTGCCTCTGCCTTATCTTTTTTTTCCTGCAACTGTTCCCAGATCTGAGAGCAGGAAGCTTGGATTTGATCAAGGGCATGAGTTTTTTAATCCAGGATAGCGACTTGCAACTTGGTTCAGACAGGTGGCTGGAAGCCGGTAACATATTGGGTGACAATCAGCCCCTGAGTGTTGGATAGCTCTGGATTTATTCCTGAATGTTTTCTGAAAGCTGTCATGAGGCGTGCCCCATTTTCTGCTGGGTGCTCATCTTTTTTTTTCTGATTTATAGAGGAAATTTTTATACCAATCTTGCTCGGGAGGGACAAGTTTGGGAATGCTGGTCAGCAGTCTGTTTCAGGGTCTGGGTATTGTCGGAGGGGTGCTTGGACATCGAGCTGACCCATCAGGCGGGTCGAAGCTTGGGTTTGCCTGCGAACAGCAGGGTCTTCTGGGTGTTCCTCAAGTTCATTAAGATCTTGGGGGCCGGGCAACCCCGCCTGGGATGCTGGGGGAATCAGAAGAGGCATGGCGGCCACTTATTAAAACATGGGGGCTTATTAAAACAATTCTGGACGTTAGACTTGTAGGCTTCTTCATCCCACAAATACCAAGCATCCATTTGTTGGGGATGGTTGTCTTCTAGATTCTCACGGAGATGTTTGAGAATCAGGAAGGCAAATGACCCATCCAAAGAAAACTGCAGATCAGGGCTGTCAGCAGTATAAAAGTTCCATTTGGTGACAAACTTTACAGCAGAGGATCCATATTTTGTGACATATAATGGATAGGGTATCCCCAGGAGGGATTTTAAACCCACCCAAACCCATAACTATACCAGTCCCAGACACAACACAGTTGTTCTTGGGCAGAGACAGGACGGGGCGGCGGGGACCGGGTCCGAGCCGCACAACCGTCGCCGGGGCATCCCTCGGAAACCAGGAGCAACACTTACCGTAGGATCCATAGGATTCCTATGTTCCTCTCATCCCACTTCTGACACCAGAATTGTCGGAGAAATTCTGCTGAGTGGAAGCAGTAAATGAGAGGAGGCTGCACAGAGACGTCTATCAGATCAGGCTTTATTGCAGGAGACACAGCAGCTGTGGGGTTGCGGATCTGGAGATCATCGAGCCCTGAACAACTGGAAGTCACCTATATTTATACATTTCCATATATCTTCTTGCTTCTAGCTATAACCCAATTAATGCACAGTTTTTTGTTTCCCCAGCCCCAATCAGGACACAGGATTCAGCCTGTTCCCCGATATGATAATCAGCATCTGGTGTTTATGTAACTGGTGGATTTACTGAGCATGTCAACACTGAGTTGCTGACTCATGTCAGTACGCTAAACTGCGCTTGCACTGGAAAGTCCCTGTTTAATCTCTACTCCGTCTGCGTCAATAAATCTCTACTGTGCCTGCGTTAGTAATACATCACAGTGACAAGCACAAGGCAAAGTTTATCTACATACAACGTTTCTTCCACAGGTCCAAGGTGGTGGCTCAAATCTGCTGGATAGTAATATCTTTGTAAATATTGGTTTGAGCTCTATCTGCGATGTGTTCAGTTTGTTTGGCTAGTTGTCTCCCATACTCCCAATCCACAAGTGCTCTCTTAAGCATGGGGTGCTGTTTTAGGTATAGAGGTGTCAGAAATGTAGAGTATCCATTCTTGTCATTTCTTGAGTTTGGATGTTTAAAATCTGTCATGTAGTTTTTAAGTTAGGATGTTTTTCAGATCCCATGTTATCCAATGCAGAGAGTGAACTCATGAACTTATATTGTGCATGCGCAGAATACTGGTGCACGTTTAGCGGGCAGGCTGGTCCCTCTATCAAGGAGTGTCACAAGGATATTTGCTGCTCTAAGAGGCCTGAAGAAGCCACCTCTTCTGCTTCTTTCCCCCCCACCCCATAGGCCTGGAAGGGTAGGAGTGGGTTGATGGGGTGGGGACATTTTTAAAAGTCCTGGGAAAAGTCCCAAAAATTCCTGAACAGTCCCCAAAAGTCTCAGAAAGTCCCACCAAAGTCAGTCTATTTTTTTCCACGTTGGTACTGTCATAGGATGGGGTGTTTACTGTTTATTTATTTTTATTTATTTTTATTTATTTATTTATTTATTTTCTTCTTCTTCTTCTTCTTTTTATTATTATTATTATTATTATTATTATTATTATTATTATTATTATTATTTTATTTTATTTTATTATTTTATTTTATGCATTTGTTATTCACCCCCCATGCCTACAGTATCCCGGGACAATGTACAATTTAATAAAAACATTCATAAAAATCATTTGAAAACAACACAACAATTTAAAACCAAAACAGGGTTGGGAAAAATCAGTAAAAATAAAAATAAAAGGTAGAGAAGAGCTAAAACCCTAACCCACCCTCCCACCGTCCTCCCCAAAGACCTGGGCGAACAGCCAGGTGTTACAAGCCCATCGAAATGTCAAAAGGCTTGGAGCCAAGCGAGCTTCCTCTGGGAGAGAATTCCAAAGACGCGGCCTGGCCACCGAGAATGCCCTCTCCATTGTGGCCCCCCGCTTAACATGGGGGACTTCCAAGAAGGCACCCCCGGAAGACCGAAGGAGTCGCTCTGAGGCACAGAGGGCAAGGTGGTCCCTGAGGTATGAGGGGCCCAGACCGTGTAGGGTCTTATAGATCAATACCAATAACTTGAACCTGGCTCAGCATGCTTTTGGCAGCCAGTGCAGAGTCCAGAGCACAGGTGTTATATGCTCCTGATGACCCGTCCCCATCAGGAGCCGGACCACCGCATTCTGCACTAGCTGCAGTCTCCAGACCAGGAGCAAGGGCAGCCCCCCGTAGAGCACATTACAGTCATCCAGCCTCGAGGTGATGAAGGCATAGATGAGGGAGTCCAGGTTCGGCCCAGAGATGTATGGACGCAGCCTCTGCACTAGATACAACTGGCAGAAGGTGGCCTTCGCCACCACCTCCACCTGTCGATTCAGACGGAGATCTGAGTCCAACACCACTCCCAGACTCCAAACCTGCTGAGCTATCGGAGGGCGAACCCCCCCAATCAGGGGGGCCGACACCTCCTTCACCCTCTCCACCACCATTACCTCTGTCTTATCGGGGTTGAGCTTCAGTGTGCTCTGCCACATCCACTCCGCCACGGCCTCCAGACACTGGGATATCAGCGAGACAGCAGGATCTGGTCAGCTGAAAAAGAGAGGCACACAAATTATAACATTTGTGTGCCGCCCCCTTCTACTAAAAGCATCTCGGGGTAGCTAGCAACGTATTAAAACAGATTAAAATAAACAACAATAATACACTTAAAATCCCACAATAAAAACAAGTTACCCCTCCCCCACCCCACCCACCACATCTCCCTCGGGAAAGGCATGGTGGAACAGCCAGGTCTTACATTGTCTACGGAAAGAGGGGAGGTTGGCGGTCAGGCGGACCTCCGGTGGGAGGGAGTTTCACAGCCACAGTGCGGCCACAGAGAACATCCTCCGCAAGGTCAACACCTGAGGAACCCAGGGGATCTCTAGAAGGTCACCCCTGGCCGACCACATGGGCTGATCCAGGATCCGGAGGGTGAGATTACCTACCTGCAGGTAGGTGTATTTCTCTTTCAAAAACCATGGAAATTATAGGAAATTATAGGATCAAAGAACAGCAAAGACATTACAGTCTCACATATTAGTCTCACTTACAACTTAGGCTCCATTCACCCACATTTTCCCTTGGTCTGTACAATGCGAGTCTGTACAATGTCTTTACTACTTTAATTGCCTGCAAGATAATAAGGTGGTAGCCTTAATGTACAATTTCCATGCTTTTTGGAACATGGTTGAATTTGTAAGAGCATGGTGGATTTGTAACTCCCATCTTAAACTAAAAGTTTCTGATCCTATAATTGTCCATAATTTCCATAGTCATTTATTGACTTTGGCAATACATGCCCTTTTTGGTCCAGACACACTATCTCTGTTGTAGAGCAGTGTAGTCTAGATTCTGATTCCTGACCAAATGCTTCTATTATTTATTCTTATATTGGCCAAGTTTGTTTATATTTTAAATGAAAAGCATGAGATCATCATCAGCATACAACCAACAGCATGTATCAGGGAAACGTAGCAAAGACTACAAATTCCATTGCGTTCATATCGCCATGACAATGATTGGCCTCTCCCAAATAATATCGGGCCCAATGCATGAGGCAGGACACACATTGAATTTGGTGTTTTGTATCAGTCTGGAAACAGATGTTCTGATTATCAGGGTTTTTGCTATAATGCCATTGTTGTGGCCGGATCATTACCTACTGAACGCCTAGATCCTGGCCCTTCTATGGTGGACCAGTTAGGTTAGTAGATTGATGGACCTGCTTGGTTTCCAGAACTCTTTGGGGGATTTACCAACAGAGCTTGACGGCTGCTCTGTTGATGTTCTGGTCATCTTGTGGAATGGCGTTTTGACCAAAGCCATTGACACAGTGGCACCCAGGTGTCTGCTCCCACCGCTCCATCATCACAGGTCCCCTGAGGACCTGAGTCGGTTGTAGTGAGAGGGTAGGTGGTTAGAGTACAGCTGTTGCTTGACTTACACTGATTGTGTCATTGCACAATGACAGATCATTGCAACAGATCATTTTTGAAGGGGTATTCCATGGCTAAGATAGTAGTGAGGAAAGCTTTTGTCTCTGCTATTATAGCATCTGCAAAGTCTTGTCCAGTGGAGCTGTTCTGGGTGGTGAGGTGCATGGTTAATCCAGCCTGTCTCTGCCAGGAAATGAAGTCATCTAATGCTCGCTGTAACTTTTTTATTAATTACTTTGCAGACAAAATCGCTTGTATTCACTACTACTTGGACACTGCCATTTCAACTCAGAGTCAGAGTTTGAGGTTGTCCTGTTTATTTAGATCAATTTTAATTTGTATCGCCCACCATTGTGAAGGAAGTGCTTGGGGTGATGAGGGCAACCAGTTGTGAATTAGATCCTGGTGAAAGCCAGCTGGGAGACGTTGGGGCCATTGTTGACTGGGGTTGTCAATGCCTCCCTAAGGGAGGGGAGGGTGTCAGATGCCCTTAAATCTGCAATGGTCCGACCCCTGCTTAAGAAGCCATCTTTGGATGCTGACATCCCAGCCAGCTGTCGGCTTGCCTCTAACCTTCACTCTTTAGAGAAGGTTATTGAATGGGTGGTTGACCGACAGCTCCAGGCTCATCTCGATGCAATTGGATTTCTGGACCTGTTTCAGTCGGGTTTTCATCCTGGGTATGGCACGGAGACTGCACTTATGGCATTGGACGATGATCTGTGCATAAGATGGACAAGGGAAATTCTACTTTCTTGATCTTATTAGATCTCTCAGCAGCCTTTGATACAGTTGATATTGAGGTGATAGTGATGCGACTGTGGGACCTGATGGGGCTGTGGAGGACCACTCTTGAGTGGTTCCGCTCTTTCCTGTCAGGGAGGTGATGGGAGATTGCTCATCAACTCTCTGGGTCTTCCCTATGGTGTCCCACAGGGTTCTAGTCTTTCTCCCCTCTTGTTCAATGTGTATCTGAGGCCTCTGGGTGAGGTCATTCAGAGGGGTGAGGTGTCATCAATATGCTGATGACACCCCCTCTACTTCTCTTTTTCTTTTGAGCCAGATCCTGCAGTCTTGGTGCTTACCCAATGTCTGGCAACTGTTGAGGACTGGATGAGGGTGAGCCAATTGCAGCTGGATCCAGATAAGGTTAAGATGATGATGGTTGGCCAGTCTTATGACTTTGAGGGGGTTGGGATACCCATTATTGATGGGGTCCAGCCCCCTCTAGTCAATCAGGTTTGCAGCACTGGAGTGCTTCTGGACCCCTTGCTGCATCTAAAATGTCAGGTTGCAATGGTGGTCCTGGGCTAACATCTGGTGACACGTAAACAGACATGCTGGTGGGTCCAGGGCCACATCAGACCAAAGTGGGCCACTGTCATGTCTGTTTTCTTTTTACTCACTAAAATTCACTCTCCAATAAGAGCATAACCTGCACTTTAAACATTTTACAGTAATGATGAAATTGCTGTTTCTTCCTGTGTTATGGGACACAGAAATATCTTCCTTTTGTTCTGTTTTAGCCTGGGCATTTTAAGATACTGGAGTATACTAGGGATGGGCAAACGTGGTTCAGCAGTTCGGATTTCGGCCTGAACTCGACCTGTTTGGATGACCGAACTTGAACACGAATCCAAACGCGAACATAACGAACAAACCGAACAACGAACGGCAAAATGGCTGAACAGTTCAGTCAGTTCAGATCGTGTTCGGATGAGTTCGGGTGGCAAAAAAAGGTTCACTGGAAGGTGAAACATGACAGGGAGGTGTCAGTCACTGAGGAGCAGACTTCCAGGCACCAGGGGTGGAGAGGCTTGCAAGAAACGAAACTAATTATCTGCCTCCCCCCTTCCCAACACCTTCTGAGCTAGTCACTGTTCCTGAACAGCAGGCATTGAGTAGGATTTTTAGATTGCTTTAAGTTTCATTTCA
>QEPC01004588.1:1658511-1682757 GCA_003113815.1 Sphenodon punctatus | reverse complement strand
TTTGTAAAACCATAGGTTTTTTGTTTATCTAATAATAGTTGTATATACATATAAATTAGATATGTATATACTAGGTTGTTTTATTATATATATTAGGATTACAGGATAGAAATACTTTGTATAAATGTCACGGGTTTGAGGGTCCAACACCCCACTTTCCTGGATTGAGTGACTCAGTTTGCCTCACTTGCAGCCCACCTGAACCAGTTATCTCTCTGGCTGGTCCAGTCCTGCAAAGGGGGAAATCCTTTTGCCACCCAACTCCAGAAAGCTTCTCATTCACAGACTCTTTCTCTCTGGGTTCACAGAGCTTGCAAGCTCAAGTTGCTCTCTTGTGTTCCCAATGTTAGACCACATATCTTCATAAAGATAAGAAGAAAGTTTATTGATTACATAAACCAATATAGTTGATACAGAGTGGCTAATCAAATGAAAAGTAATATAATGCATTCCTAAACTGTACTGGGTGTGTCCCTAGATATCTTACCCTACAGAATAGTCCATGTACTTGAGTTCATCTCAGCCAGCGGTGAAAAGGCTAGCTGGGTGCTGGTTCTTAGAGTTAGTTAGGATCAAAGTCCCTCCTCTCCCCGCATGTCTTCCAGCCTCGTTTGCTGGCAAGATGCAGGATGCAGAAGAAGCTGAAAATGAAGACTCCCTTTGTCTTGTCTGTCTGGCTTAAATAGCCTTTTCAAAGTCCTTTGTTTAGTTCTTCCTGCTCAGGGAAACCTGGTGTTTGTCATGTCCACAGAAAGGTAAACAGGAAGATCCATTTGAATCTCCATAGGATTCTGCCTGGTGTCTCCCTGAAACCATATTCTTTGTCTGTCTCCATTATCTGGAGTTTGGGGTTCTCAGTTTTACCTTACATGATTACATGAACTGAGTTGTCAGTTCTCAACATTACATCCATGTTTAACATTTAGCTTTACATATATGTTAGATCTATAGTTCAGTATCTCTCCTGTGTGGCCTTATGTTCCTCCGTGACAATAAGTATATGAAATATTTTGTATTATACATAGGTTAGGTTTAGCCCTAATTTTTGGCATATTGAGGCTCAAGCTCCTTGGTTATTTTTCTTTCTTTTTTTCTCCAGGAATACCCCCTTTTAATTCAATGAGTGCATATAAAACAAGTGGACCCTCAAGCTACCAACATTTCCTTTGGCTACTTACTGATGGTAGGGCCAATCCCATGCCCTGCGCAAGCTGCATGCAAGCCACGCACAAGCCGCGTACATGCACACAAGCTACCGCAAGTCCATTGTGGGGACATTGTGCCACACGAATTCCACGCGCAGGGGGTTTAGGATCGCAGTCAATGGCCACAATCCCAAAACCCCTTCATGCAGGTTCCATGCAGCACAATGTACTTCCTATGGATGAGTTCAGTTTGTGTGCACATGTGTGTGTGAGAACTGCATGCTCACGGGACATGGGATCAGTCCCAATAGCTATTTGGCTTACCTAGTACATCCACTGTCAGATTTTATCATGCCACCTCTTTAGCGTAAATAATTAAAGATCTCTGTGGTAAGCAGTCCATTTCCATTTACTTGGGGGAATCTTCTCATTTTCTAGAGCATAGAATTCTCTTTTCTACATGAGATGAAATCTCTCCATTCCTGGAGAAGCATTCCCTTTGCTGACCGCTGTCAGCGAGGATGTGATTCATTATCAGCCTTTAAGCACCACTGCACTAAGATGTAGTAAAGCTCCTGTGCTGATAGGGGAGGCATCATGATGATGCTTGGCTATTAATATCGTGACTTGGGAGCATACAATTTAGTAGGAGACTTTTTTAATTGTTAAGGATGACTTGTTTTAATTGAAGGAGAGGAAAGAAACTCCAACTAAGAATCTGAGATATCCCAAAGGTACTAGACAGTGGATTATAGGGGAAACAATCAAAGAATTTTCACTGTGGGAAAAATAATGGGTAAAAACAAATGTGTGGGTGCCGTGGCAGCTCTCTGGCCTGGCCCGAGGTGGGAAACAGTGGCCAAACTTCCCCAGGTTGGGGAGGGGAACTGAACTAATGTGCTCGCAGCCAGAGAGCTGTGCTGTTGCCTGCACACACCAGGTAAGATGGGGAGCTCAACAAGCATGCAGGCGGCTGGTCCTACCCCCGCTACCTGCCCCCCACCATGATGGATGGTCATGGTGACCAGGGATGGTGGGTCTGAACAAATGTGATAGCCCACACTAGTCTGCATGGGTAGCACTTGGTCCAAGCTGCATTCTCTGAGATTTTCCCAGGATGCAGCCTGGACTAGCCACCTACCTGCTCCAGGGTAGTCCTGAGTCAACATCTGGCAGTGGGTGAATTATGTGCTGATGGGTCCTGGGCCACAGTGGGCCAAAGAAGGCCACAGTGGGACACTATCACATCTGTTTTTACCCCATGGAAAGAGGCTGACCATCTTAACACTGACTTCAACAAACAAATTACCTCTTCTGCCATTAGCACTTTGGCCTTAGTTTACAGCAATGACTCTTTTGCAAAAAACCTTTCCCTCTTGAAAACTAACCATTTGTTCTTTAACCTGTGTTTGTCTTGTTCCTTAGCAATTCATTCACACAACTGTTGATTTGCCCACATTTCAATGGCCCTGCCCTTTCCATCAGGTGGCAGAGAACAAGGGATCATCAAGGACCACTGGAAGTGGCAAGGATATCACACAGTACTCAGAATGTGGGTTTGTGCCATTACCCACTCTAGAGAGATGTGGGAATGAACATTCTGGCAGAGGTTTCCAATAAGACGTTGAGTGCTTTCAGATATGAACATGCCACGTTTAATCCACTTTAGCACAGATTAACCCGGGTGCCACTGTGGGTATTTTCAGACGTTATGAGATCACAGTGAACCACGGTGAATACCCACCTGTGGTCACTGTGTCTCAAACGTCTGTTTGGCGGCCGCCAGATTTTCGCCACGGTCAGTACCCGCAAAGGGTCAATTTGAACCACGCTTCCCGGGCTAGCNCAAGGGGTCAATTTGAACCACGCTTCCCGGGCTAGCCGGGGGAATGTCCCGGGAAGCGTGGTCAAAAAGATCCCCAGTGGGGACCAAAAAAAAGTAACATCTGGCCAGTTGCCACGGCCCGGGATCCCCGACGGGATCCCGGGCCATGGCACATCTGGCCGACGTGGCGGCCGCATTGGCCCCGCCGCCCGCCCGTCTCCCCGGAGGGTGGGCGGCGTGGTGCGTGGAGGGGGCGGGGCCATGCGGCCGCACATTGCGCTGCGCGGCCCTGCCCCCTCCCAGATTCCCCGCCGGGATCCCCCCGGCACGTCTGATATGGCGTGACGGGGTGACCCAGGCGGGGAATGAATGGGTTGTTTTCGGTACGGGGCCAAGCGGCCCCATAATGTCTGAAAACACCCTGTCACACCCAAATGTGCCTGCCAGATGTTAGCACACTCTGACTCCCAGCCATGGAGGGTGTGGAGGCTAGCCTGGGCTGTGACTCAGGGAAATCCCCACATCAGGGCCTGGGCTAAGCTCTACTAGGGTCGGGATCCAGCTGTCTGACCTGAAGTAAAGTGGGCTATCATGTCTGATAACTAGCTGTACTTACCATGGTCCAGAGTGGCAGGGGAAGCTGGGCATCATGGTGGACATCATTGACTGCCATGGCCCTTCGTCAGCTGGGGGGGTGGCGCTCCACACAGTGCAGGGGTTGGAGGACGCACATCTGTGTCTCCTGGTCCAGCCGCTATAACATTTTTTTGGTAGCCGGGCCAAGTCCCAGCTGGAGTGACAGCTCCTGCAACCGCCTGAAGCAGTCCATGGTGGCAGTAGGAGTCGTCATGTCAGAAAGCACCCATTCTAGTTCTTGCAGGCTAATGAAAGTGACCCCTTTATCTCATGATTTAACACTTGCTGGATTTGTATAAACAAGGAGTCAAGAAAAATTGCTATTCAAGACCCTGGGAGCAGAGTTTTGGATGGAGATAAGGGGAGAAAGGTGAGAGCGGGGGAGGCCAGTAAGAAGGAGGTTGCAGTAATCAAGGTGAGAGATGACCAGGGCATGAACAAGGGTTTTGGCAGAGGAGACAGAGAGAAAAGGGAGAATTTTAGCAATGTTATGGAGGGAGAAGCGACAGGATTTGGCAACAGAGTCGATATAGGATTGAAAAGAAAGGGGTGAGTCAAAGATGAAGCCTAAGATATGGGCTTGGGGGATGGGAAGGATGGTGACCCCATCAATGAGGATTGACAGGGAAGAGGGAGAGGAAGGATGAGGGGGGAAGATAAGGAGTTCAGTTTTAGCCATGTTGAGTTTGAGTTGATGTTGAGACATCCAGGTAGAGATGACAGAGAGACAGCTGATGAGGCAAACTTGAATAGATGGAGAGAGAGAGGGAGTAGAGAGATAGAGTTGAGTGTCATCAGCATAGAGGTGATATTGGAAGCCAGAGTGAGTGGTCAACAGTATCAGTATCAGTATCGAAAGCAGCAGAGAGGTCAAGGAGGACAAAAATGGAATAGAGGCGATTAGATTTAGCCACAAGAAGGTCATTGGTGATATTAGAGAGAGCAGTTTCAGTAGAGTGAAGAGGATGAAAGCCAGATTGGAGGGGGTCAAGGGAGGAGTTGGTGGAGAGGAAGTCGAGGCAGTGGGAGTAGACAACACATTCAAGAATCTTGGAAGCAATAGGAAGGAGTGAGACAGGACGGTAGCTAGAATGGTCAGAGGGGTCAAGAGTGGACTTTCTGAGGATCGGAGACAGTGGCGTTCTTGAAGGCAGATGGGAAGGAGCCAGTAGAGAGGGAGAGGTTGATGATGTGCAGGAGGGAACCGGCGACAGTGGAAACAATGGAGGTCAGGAGGTGGGAGGGCATGGGGCAAGGGGGCAAGTGGAAGGGTTGGAGGAGGAGAGCAGGGAGGAGATTTTCTCAAGGGAGGTGGGAGGGAAGGAGGACAGGAGAGAAGGAGGGAGAGGAGAGGGAGTAGGAAGAGGAGAGGAGTGGGAAGCGATGCCGAGGCGGATCTTGTCTATCTTGGAGGTGAAGAAGGAAGCAAGATCCTGAGCAGAGAGGGAAGAGGGAAGAGGAGGACAGGCGGCTTGAGGAGGGAGTCAAAGGTGGAGAACAGGTGGTGAGGGTCCCGAGAAAAGGACTCAATGCGGGAGGCATAGTAATTCTGTCTAGCAAGGGAGATAGCAGAAGTAGGGATGCAGGTGTGCTCTATGAGTGGCCTGCAACATGTATAATAAAATGTAACACCTGAGTGTCTGTGTGAAAAGGGCCTGTATATCCCAAGATAGTAGCTCACTACTGAAGCCAAGTGTGAAATTGTCATTT
The DNA here is from genome assembly GCA_003113815.1 of Sphenodon punctatus. Taxonomy (NCBI): domain Eukaryota; kingdom Metazoa; phylum Chordata; class Lepidosauria; order Sphenodontia; family Sphenodontidae; genus Sphenodon; species Sphenodon punctatus. The sequence continues at coordinate 1,677,441 of QEPC01004588.1, read as the reverse complement.
GACTTTAAAGTACAATTAAATTGTTTTTATTTCGATTAGTATGTATTCAGAATAGATGTTAAGCTTTGAATCTTTTAAAAAATGTTTATTTCCATTTAATTTTCATGGAAGGGGTAACACACAGAAGGGCACTGATTTGATCCATTCCTCTAATTCAATTGATTTTTTATTAGTCTTTGCTGCCACACACCTGCTGCTGTCACTGCAGACCTCTTTATCTGAAAAGGCAAGTTTGTGTTCTATTTAATGTGTGTGTGCATAGAATAAAGGTATATTTTATACAGTCGTATATGTCCGAAAGGGCAAGTCTGCATTATATTTCCTTAAACAAGCAGAGGCAAAATAGAACTCCAGTCGGTACCCATGTGGCTCGTACTAGGCTTACAGCGAATTGAACGTTAGTAATAGCACTATTAGAGCTCTTTACCAGGAGCCAATTCCTGTGGTCTCCCTGGGTCCAGCTGCTGATGACTCACAGAGGAAGTGGCAGAGATTAGGGTGAGTAGGAAAAAAAAAAATCAGAACAGCAGAGAGATAAAGCAAATCAACCAAGCATTACCTTTTGTACAAACCAGAACAATGGCTTAACTACTAAGGTTCAAAATGATCCGTCTTATTCCCCTCATTTGTGCTATTCCTGTTGGAAAGACCACCAGGAAACATGTGAACCACTGTGGAATACACACTGTAATCCATGGAACATCTTAATTAATATTCCCTCCTGACTACAGCTAGAACAATGCATAGCATCAAGCAGTTTAATCTCCAGCAATAATGCCTTTTGTATGATTGAGAGGTTTTTTTCCCCTTGAATTAGGTTTTAAGCAAGGATTTTCAAAATTAGTTAGGTTCTATATATTGTGAAGTGGTGGCTCCAGGTTTGCTAAGCACTAGCATATGTCTAGGTAAAATGCATGGAGACATGCTGGTTGTCATTAGCAATGTTGATATCAGTGATTTTTCCCTTGCAAATTTGGCACTGGGCTCTCTTTAGAATTGAGTTAATCCTTCAACATGCTTACTTAGCAGATAACATTCTCCAAAGTGTACAGTATTTAAAACTCTGCTTTCAATTGGACTTAACTCCACAAAAGCAATTATGGATTGGACAACAAAAGTTAATGTCCCCAATGAAACGTAACCAGGAAGACTTATAGGGGTTATTTTGGTGTTTCAGTTCAACTACTAAAGCACAATAACAGTATTATATCAGTTAAACCCCTCCACATATTCTGAGTTTGCAGTAATATTGCTCCTATGCTGGACTGTGAATTTCCTGAGTCAGTAGTCCTGTCTTGTTGTTTGTTTGTTTTTAAGTGCTGTGTTTATTTATGGTACTATGTATAGGTAAATATTAATAATACAAGAAAACGGGAGAATTTATTTAGATCATTTACAATATTAGTTGCTTTAAAAAACAAAGCAAATTTTAAAAGTACATCCAATCCTAGATTCTTAAACCAGGTTTAACTTATTCATACCTATCACTAGTTTTATTACCTGCTTTACAAAGAAAATGATATCATCCGTTGAGTAAAATCAAGACACTATTTTGTTACTATTTAAAATCTATATTTGTTAGCGGTTTTATTTAGAATCTTAAAAGTGGATGGTATAAAAATCACCTAAATCATTCATTCCTCTACTTTCTTTCATGCTGTACTCTCAATTGTATTTTAGTTTTTAAAAAATAGTTCTTTAAAAAGATACCCAGTTCTTGGCCCTTTTCACACAGACACTCTAACACTCATTAAAATGGGTGTTACATTTTATTATACATGTTACAGGGCACCCACAGGGCAACATGAGATGCATCCACCCAGTTTCGCTGGATGGAGATGGGTGGAGACTAGGGGTGTGCACCAGGCCCCCATGTCATTTTTGTTTTTATTATTCAAAAATGTCTTTTTCGTTATCGTTCTTAACGACAATGTCATTTTTGCTATTGTTGTCAGTATAGGTATCAGTATCTGTACTATTTCAAATGAAGATTTTATTTTTGGTACTGGTATCGTTATCGATTCCTGTGCACAACTAATATCTATCTAAACCTAAGGGAGACAGGGGAAGGGAAAAGGAAAGCTATCTATTATCTAATCAATTATCTGTATATCTATTCTAATCTAATCTAATATATATGATGATATTATAGACATATATATTAGATTATATATATATACACTACCTATCTATATATAATGTACAGGGGGAGAAGGGCAGAGAAAGGGAGAACGTAAAATGTAGGGTATGAGGAAGGAAAGGTATTGGTAATACAATGAGGGCTAGGGAGGATTTTTGTGGGCAAGCACCACAGTTCTGTAAATGCAACCTGACAAGCAGAGCTCTCACAGAATGGAGAGAAAAACCCTGGCCTTCATATTATAAAGGGTTGCAATGCCCTCCCCCAGAGTCGCCCTGATTGGTTGTGGGAGGCAGCAGGCATTGAGCAAGCACAAAGTGCCATGAGACTGCTGGGGCCTGCTTGCACTGCTTATTGGTCAGTGATACATCCATCAGATACCGCTGAGCTGCTCGCCGCTCCCAGCACAGGCACAGTTCAAGAGTTCAACCCTCTTTAGGACTCCAAAATGTCTGCTCCCTCCTCCCCTCTCCACATTTTCCCTCCAAAACCCAACTGTCACAGCACTAATAATGACAACGATATCAACCTTGTTTTCATTTTCAGTATCGGTATCGGTATTCTTCGTTGTCGTTTTTGTTATTGCAATAACAAAAATGACATGCACACCTCTAGTGGAGGTGTCTTTGTGAACACCGCTGGCAGTGGGTGGGGTGCATTTTGCTGGGTGGAGATGGGTGGAGGTGTCTGTGTGAACAACACGGGCGGTGGGTGTAAGTGCGTGTGTGCTCCCGCGCAACACCCATCTCCACCCACCACCAACCCATGGAGCAATGAACTCCAATGTTGGTTGTTCTGTGGGTGGGTGGTGGGTGGAGATGGGTGTTGCGCGGGAGCACACACGCACCTGCACCCACCACCCGCATTGTTCACACAGACGCCTCCACCCATCTCCACACAGAGAAACTGGGTGGAGGCATCTCGTGTGAAAAGGGCCCATGTTGCAGGGCTGCAGTGTTGCCCTGTGAGTGCCCTCTAGCATGTATAATAAAATGTAACACCCATTTTATTGGTGTTCGAGTGTCTGTGTGAAGAGGGCCCTTGTTCATGTTTCCTACATAATTTGTAAACAGACAAATTTGGTACCCATAGTTAGGGCATTCTCTCATAGAGTATTGTCACTGAGATGCTCGCTCTTCATAGTCATATACCTTAAGGGAGATCCCTGCTCACTTTACTTTTTCTGAACCACATAAGCCTGTTGCCAATGGGGAAAACACAGTGAACATGTGTCCCTGCCGTAGTCCCTCTGCAAAGTAGGTTGGCCAGGGGATGGGGTTACTGTGTTCTTTCCTATGCTGTGGAGTCAGTCTTAATGCTACTTTATCTCAGAACAACATTGAAGGACACATTAGTTGTGGCACGGACAAAGGGAGGGAGATCAGATGCTGTTAATCTGCATTTATATTAATCCTGTGGATCCAATACATTGTGGATTCATAGATATGAAGGGGCTGAGGCATTAAATTGGCCTTTTAGCAGCTGCTGAAGGCGAGGACAAATCAAACACCTGGCCTTAAGATGGGGATGAAGAATGCAGGGGTGGTCTTTCGGTTTAGATTGTGGATTCAGATCCATATCTTTAATTTACATATTTAATTACAAATCCATATCATGGATCTGTATTTAAATCAATTATATTTTTTTAAAAATTAATGTGCATGCAAAAATACTGTTCTGCACATGCGCACAATTTAAAATGGCGGCAGCAGTATCACCACCATTTTGGAAAAGTAAGCCAGTCTGCACATGCACAAAATGGCCGACACACATGTGAATTTATGTGAAAGAGACAGATAAGATGATCTATTTGTCTCATGCTTTAACAATAGTCTCTGAAATAGCAAAAGTGCTTGGGAAAATGGTTTTCTTTGGTACTTCGAGATGGAAAGTGATAGCAACAATATCACTTAGTTTTCATCTGGACCTTGGAGCACAACAAAATCTCTCCTAATTTAGTCTCAGTCTTTCATCAACATGCACATATAAATTATACCATTAATCATGATTTCTGATGGTATTTGTGTGGATGTAATACGTAATTTCATGGAAATCCCACTGTAATTTAGCATGAGTTACTGTTCAAAATGGGAAGTGCTTCCTACATTGAAAATGCAGGGAGAAATTAAAAGGAAAAAAAAAATCTTGTGAAGATTCTTAACCACAATCCAAATTACCAGTTCTGTGTTACACAGCTGTCTTTTGAAGGAAACTTCATATTTCCAAGGATAGGAAAGAAATCCTTTTTAAAAAACCTCATTTCAGTTCCACTTTACACAAAGGATTAGACCAGGGGGTGGGGAAACTTTCCCTCCCAGAGACCACTTTGAAAGTTAGTACAAGTTCTAAGGGTCAGATAGAAATTGGGGGTGGAGGTGCTTAAGAGGTGTGTCCCAGAAGAGGAGAGTTGAAATCATGGATCTGTCCCCTATCTATGAGTGCATGAGTACAGATAATGACCCAGCTAGTCTCCCTCTAACAGTTCCTCCAAGTTCCACATTGGGAACTTGGAATTGGCTATTGATGGACAACACCCTTGTAGGGATGTTTTTCCAATTGATGGACAATACCTGTGTGGGAATGTGCCTTCAATGATTATTGATTAAGACCATGGGAGGCTATAAGAGGGTGTGGGAAAGGAGACCTTTAACATGATGATGAGTGTTAGGATTGTATATGTTTCAATTGCATTGTTAGGTGGGTATTGCCTGTATTTTAGGGATGTGTGAACGTGGTTCGGAAGTTCGGAGTTCGGCCCGAACTCGGTCTGTTTGGATGACTGAACCCGAACCTGATAGGGATGGGTGAACAGATCACGGTTCGGGTTCGGCAGTTCGGTTCGGCTGCATTCGGTTCAGCTGCGTTCGGTTCAGCCGTTCAGTTCGGCTGCGTTCGGTTCAGCCGTATGGTTCAGTTACTTTGTAGGGTTCGGGTTCGTCCGTTCGGTTCAGCCTTTCAGTTCGGCCATTCGGCTGTTCAGGAAATGTTGTTATGGGTGTTTTTGTTGTTTTTTATATGGTTTTTTGTTTTTTTATTGGGTTTTATATGGTTTTCTTTTGTTTTTTATTTGGTTTATATGGGTTTTTTAAATATTTGTTAAAACTAATATTATATCTGTCTATCTACACTAAATCTAAATGCTATTAACTATTCTAAATGCTATGAACTAAATGGATTATCTAATAAGTATACAGGCCTACTCCTACAAACACTAAAACTAAATCACTAACGCTATCTCTATCACTAAGCTAGCTCCTATAACTACTATCCCTAAGCTATCTCTATCTCTCTCTCTATATATATATATCTATATATGGGATGGGGCGGGGGAATCACAAACACAAGGTTTCAGTTTAAGGTTTAAGTTTCATTTCAGTACAAAACTGAAATGAAACATAAAGCAATCTAATAATCCTACTCAACGCCTGCTGTTCAGGAACAGTGACTAGCTCAGAAGGTGTTGGGAAGGGGGGAGGTAGATAGTTTCATTTCTTGCAAGCCTCCTCACCCCTGGTGCCTGGAAGTCTGCTCCTCAGTGATGAGTACTACCCCTCCCTGTCACGTTTGACCTTACAGTGAACCTTTTTTTGCCACCCGAATGCGATCGGAACTGACCGAACTGTTCGGTCATTTCGACGTTCGGAATTGAGTTCGGTTTGGCCAGTTCATGTTCGGAAGTTCGGTTCAGTTGTCCGAACAGGCTGAGTTCGGGACGAACTCCAAACTTCCGAACCGCGTTTGCCCATCCCTACAACCTGAAACGGCCGAACTGAACTTGAGTCTGAACTCCAAAATGACTGAAGAGTTCGGTCGGTTCAGATAGAGTTTGGATGCTTCAGGCTGGAGAAACGTGACCACTGCCAGTTGGTGAGCACTGCCTGACACAGGCAGGCACAGGGAGAGGGGTGTCAGCTGAGGAGCAGACTTCCAAGCACCAGGGGTGGAGAGGTTTGGAGTAGCAGCCAGCCTGTCCAATCACCATCCCTTTTCGCCTCAGACGACTGGCTTTGTAGTCTGTGATTGGCCATGGGCTAGGCTGCATGAAGCCAATGGGGCTTGCGGTGAGGCGGGCGCAGCAAGTAACAAAACTCATTGCGATCCTACCTTTCCAACACATTCCGAGCTAGTCCCTGTTCCTGACAGCAGGTGTTTCAGAAGGCTCCCTTTCCCAGCAGTTCCCAGCTCCCCAATTCATTGCCATCCTCCTCCTATTTCACCCATCCAACCCATTTACCTCCATATTATCATTTATTTAGATTATATTAGATAGATTGAAGTGTTATTTCTTGTTTTTACCCCTCCCTGTGTTCCCTGTGTTCAATCTTCCTTCTTCCCTCCTCCATCCATTGAATCCTTTCCCTCTCCCTCTTATTCCATACCTGATTATTTCCTTCCCCTGTTTTAAGTTTTAGATTTATTTAGTGTAGGATTATTATTAGATTGATTTTCATTTCAGTTTTGTACCCCTCCCTGTGTTCTTTGTGTTTTCCCCTGTGTAATATCGTAGATAGATAGATAGATAGATAGATAGATAGATAGATAGATAGATAGATAGATAGCTTAGTTACAGAGAATGATAGAGATACAGTGTATTTGTAGGACAAGGCCTTTGTAGTTATTAGGATATTCCATTTAGTACCATAGGTTTTAGAATATTTAATAGCAGTTAGATTTAGTGTAGAGATAGATATAATATTAGATTCAAAATCTGAGTTAAATTTTTTTTATAAAATATTTGTGTGCGTTTGAGTTGGAAGACATGGAGGAGGGAAGTAGGAGAGGCTGGTCTGCTGCCCATAAGACAGGCAATGGGGCACGTGGGAGAGGTGGTAGGGACCATGCCTGCGGAGTGGCAGCAGGCAGCATCATCAGCCAGAGCATATCACCATGCCCCAAGCTCTGCTTTAGGGCAACAGGCTTCGGTGACTCAGCGTCGCCTCCTGGCAGTGCCCTCCACTGCCACACAGGGCACTGGAAGTCCTGAAGTACATGAGGCTGAAGGAGCAGGTGCTGCTGCTTCCAATATTCCTCCAGGGCCACCAATGTCCCCTATTGTGGAGGCGATCCGCAGCAGTCCAGAGCCAGTGGATCCCACCCCAGCTGCTAGAGGCAGGGCCCAATCCCCGGGCAATGGCAGTAGGGAGAGGAGTAGCAGCAGCAGTAGCAGCTATAGAGGGGGGCATAGGGAGAGTGCCAGAAGCATGGCGGGCATGGGCAGTCTAGTCTCAGAGTTCCAATACTCCCCTTCATGGTACATCATCGTGATTGCGGACAGTGAGTCAGAGGCAGACACTCGTGCCACAGAGGAGATGTCTAGAGCTGAGACGATGGCTGACCCTCCTCCCAGAGCTGTGTTGCCAGTGCCACCAAGCAACGGTGGCAGCAGTGTGTCACCAGGGGCGGGCCAGAAGGCAGGAGGGGGGAACAAATCCTCTGTCTAGGAACATTTTAAGCTGGTGCGGGCAGATGATCCCAGAGAGGTGCAGTGCACTTTGTGCAATAAGTTGGTGAAGTGTGGGCAGGTGCTCACCAGCCTTGGGACAACTGCAATGGCGAGCCACCTGAAGTCATGCCACAGTGCTCTGTTGCTAAGTGGGAAGACGGGAAGTGAATGCCAGAGGGTTCCCAACTGCAGTGGCCAGTCGCCCGGCTCCTTCAGCAGGCAAGCTTCCTGCACCAACTGCTGCCTCTCCCAGCAGAAGCTGGGAGNTCTATCTACACTAAATCTAACTGCTATTAACTATTCTAAATGCTATGAACTAAATGGATTATCTAATAAGTATACAGGCCTACTCCTACAAACACTAAAACTAAATCACTAACGCTATCTCTATCACTAAGCTAGCTCCTATAACTACTATCCCTAAGCTATCTCTATCTCTCTCTCTATATATATATATCTATATATGGGATGGGGCGGGGGAATCACAAACACAAGGTTTCAGTTTAAGGTTTAAGTTTCATTTCAGTACAAAACTGAAATGAAACATAAAGCAATCTAATAATCCTACTCAACGCCTGCTGTTCAGGAACAGTGACTAGCTCAGAAGGTGTTGGGAAGGGGGGAGGTAGATAGTTTCATTTCTTGCAAGCCTCCTCACCCCTGGTGCCTGGAAGTCTGCTCCTCAGTGATGAGTACTACCCCTCCCTGTCACGTTTGACCTTACAGTGAACCTTTTTTTGCCACCCGAATGCGATCGGAACTGACCGAACTGTTCGGTCATTTCGACGTTCGGAATTGAGTTCGGTTTGGCCAGTTCATGTTCGGAAGTTCGGTTCAGTTGTCCGAACAGGCTGAGTTCGGGACGAACTCCAAACTTCCGAACCGCGTTTGCCCATCCCTACAACCTGAAACGGCCGAACTGAACTTGAGTCTGAACTCCAAAATGACTGAAGAGTTCGGTCGGTTCAGATAGAGTTTGGATGCTTCAGGCTGGAGAAACGTGACCACTGCCAGTTGGTGAGCACTGCCTGACACAGGCAGGCACAGGGAGAGGGGTGTCAGCTGAGGAGCAGACTTCCAAGCACCAGGGGTGGAGAGGTTTGGAGTAGCAGCCAGCCTGTCCAATCACCATCCCTTTTCGCCTCAGACGACTGGCTTTGTAGTCTGTGATTGGCCATGGGCTAGGCTGCATGAAGCCAATGGGGCTTGCGGTGAGGCGGGCGCAGCAAGTAACAAAACTCATTGCGATCCTACCTTTCCAACACATTCCGAGCTAGTCCCTGTTCCTGACAGCAGGTGTTTCAGAAGGCTCCCTTTCCCAGCAGTTCCCAGCTCCCCAATTCATTGCCATCCTCCTCCTATTTCACCCATCCAACCCATTTACCTCCATATTATCATTTATTTAGATTATATTAGATAGATTGAAGTGTTATTTCTTGTTTTTACCCCTCCCTGTGTTCCCTGTGTTCAATCTTCCTTCTTCCCTCCTCCATCCATTGAATCCTTTCCCTCTCCCTCTTATTCCATACCTGATTATTTCCTTCCCCTGTTTTAAGTTTTAGATTTATTTAGTGTAGGATTATTATTAGATTGATTTTCATTTCAGTTTTGTACCCCTCCCTGTGTTCTTTGTGTTTTCCCCTGTGTAATATCGTAGATAGATAGATAGATAGATAGATAGATAGATAGATAGATAGATAGCTTAGTTACAGAGAATGATAGAGATACAGTGTATTTGTAGGACAAGGCCTTTGTAGTTATTAGGATATTCCATTTAGTACCATAGGTTTTAGAATATTTAATAGCAGTTAGATTTAGTGTAGAGATAGATATAATATTAGATTCAAAATCTGAGTTAAATTTTTTTTATAAAATATTTGTGTGCGTTTGAGTTGGAAGACATGGAGGAGGGAAGTAGGAGAGGCTGGTCTGCTGCCCATAAGACAGGCAATGGGGCACGTGGGAGAGGTGGTAGGGACCATGCCTGCGGAGTGGCAGCAGGCAGCATCATCAGCCAGAGCATATCACCATGCCCCAAGCTCTGCTTTAGGGCAACAGGCTTCGGTGACTCAGCGTCGCCTCCTGGCAGTGCCCTCCACTGCCACACAGGGCACTGGAAGTCCTGAAGTACATGAGGCTGAAGGAGCAGGTGCTGCTGCTTCCAATATTCCTCCAGGGCCACCAATGTCCCCTATTGTGGAGGCGATCCCCAGCAGTCCAGAGCCAGTGGATCCCACCCCAGCTGCTAGAGGCAGGGCCCAATCCCCGGGCAATGGCAGTAGGGAGAGGAGTAGCAGCAGCAGTAGCAGCTATAGAGGGGGGCATAGGGAGAGTGCCAGAAGCATGGCGGGCATGGGCAGTCTAGTCTCAGAGTTCCAATACTCCCCTTCATGGTACATCATCGTGATTGCGGACAGTGAGTCAGAGGCAGACACTCGTGCCACAGAGGAGATGTCTAGAGCTGAGACGATGGCTGACCCTCCTCCCAGAGCTGTGTTGCCAGTGCCACCAAGCAACGGTGGCAGCAGTGTGTCACCAGGGGCGGGCCAGAAGGCAGGAGGGGGGAACAAATCCTCTGTCTAGGAACATTTTAAGCTGGTGCGGGCAGATGATCCCAGAGAGGTGCAGTGCACTTTGTGCAATAAGTTGGTGAAGTGTGGGCAGGTGCTCACCAGCCTTGGGACAACTGCAATGGCGAGCCACCTGAAGTCATGCCACAGTGCTCTGTTGCTAAGTGGGAAGACGGGAAGTGAATGCCAGAGGGTTCCCAACTGCAGTGGCCAGTCGCCCGGCTCCTTCAGCGGGCAAGCTTCCTGCACCAACTGCTGCCTCTCCCAGCAGAAGCTGGGAGGGGGGGGGATCAGTAGCAGGAGCCTTGACAGCAGCATCAGTCCACCATGGAGGAGCTGGGGTGGGGGCAGCTGCCAAGGGCCATCAGCAGCAGGGCAGCATGGCTTTCAAGAGAAAGCCAAGTGCCTGTTGGCCAAAATGATTGTGATGGATGGGCAGCCCTTCTCAATTGTAGAGGACAAGGGCTTCCAGTGACTGATTGGGTTCCTGGCCCCCTAGTTTAAGCTGCCATCCCGCACCACCCTCAGTTGGACTGCGGTGCTAGAGCTTTACAGGGCTTTGAAGGAACGGGTGAGGGAGCAGCTGTCAGGGGCTGGGGGGGGGGCACCGTCTAATTCACCACGGACATGTGGTCCAGCAGGAACGCCCAGCATGCATACCTGGCAGTAACGGGGCTCTGGTGGCAGATCCCGGAGGCAGCTTTGGGGAGTGGCAGGAGTGGTCCTGAAGCAGGGTATAGGTGGGCCCTGCTTCAGGCACAAGTCATGGACAGTCCCCACACCACCAGGAACATCGAGGCAGTCCTGGCCGCCATGGTGAGGGAGTGGGTTATGCCAGGCACAGCCTTCACCAATGGGTGTGTGGTGATGGACAACGTCGGAAATGTACTAAAGGCAGTCCATTAGGGGGGCTTCACCAGCATCCCTTGCACTGCACACACCCTTCACCTGGTGGTCAGTGATGCTCTAGGATTTGGGAATAAGGGGAAGGCACCCTTAGCTCCCTGATCGAGCATGGGAGGAAGCTGGTGGGGTTCTTCAACTGGAGTGCGAAGGGCAGCGAGCTCCTCTGGGAGAAGCATGCTGAGCAAGGCTCCCCAGTGCACCAGTTGGTCCAATATGTGGCCACATGGTGGAATTCCACCTTCCCGATGCTCAAGCAGCTTCTTGAGCAGAAATCCGCCTTGCATCAGGTTCAACTGGAGATGGACTGCAGGGCACCGGAAGGATTTAATGGGGCAGAATAGGAGCTCCTGGATCAAACGGTCTTTGTCCTGAGACCATTCCTGGCCATGATGGAGACCGTAAGCAGCTCCACCGCCACCCTCAGCCAGGTGACCCCTCTGGTCCAGAGTCTCCAGAGGAGGCTGGACGAGATTCTCAGGGGGCGGGATTGTGGCCCTGCGGGCAGGAAGCTGGTCGATGAGGCGCTTGACCTGGTGCAGAAGCTGAAGTCAGGGTTGGAGGTGCATTTTGATGTGCTTCTGCAGCGGGAGCAATATGTCTTGGCAACAATGCTGGACCCCAGGGTCAAGGGTATCATGGCATGCCAGACAGCGCTCTATGTCCTCCGTCTGGAAAGATGCGCTGGTGGAGAAGGTCCAGCAGGCAGAGCGGGCTATGCAGCAGGACACCCCTGGGGATGCTGGTAGTGGGAGCATCCACCCCTCTCAGCCAGGCGGGTCTATTCCTGCCCCCAGCCCTAGTGGTAGCAGCAGCAGCGCCAGAAGAAGCAGCTCCCCTGTTGCCAGCAGCAGCAGAAGCAGCTCGGCCTACATGTAGGCTACTCTGGGGAGCATGGGGTCCCCCACAACAATAGGGCAAGCAGTGTGGCTGAGGGCAGTGTTGGAGGTTTTGCCCAGGCAGAGCAACAGAGGGAGTATGAGTGCACCTCAGCAGCCATGGAAACCTACCTGGAGGAGGCAGCAGTGATTCCTTGGCCTACTGGGCTGGCAAGGCCAACTTGTGGCCGGCCCTGTCAAAAGTGGATAAGGGTATCTTGTCCTGCCCACCAACCAGTGTCCCCAATGACTGGGTGTTCTCTATGGTATGGGACATTTGCTCCCTGCACCGCTTGAGACTGGGGGACAAGTTGGTGGAGCAGTTGCTGTTCATTAAGGTGAACCTTCCACTGCTGGGATTCCCTGAGCTTCCCCTCTGGCCAAGGATTGATGGTGCAGTGGTACACGCCATCCCATCCCATGCCTGGCACAGTCATAGGACGGGGCTCCCCCTCCTCAATCTGGGCTAGGGCTACTGCTGCTGTGCTGCTGAGGTGCTGTTCCTCCCTCCCAATGCCTGGTGCCCGCCCTGCCCCCCCTCTCATACTAGATGAATTCTGATGCCTTATCTGACTGACCTCATGACAGAGTGGCATTGGGAAACTGTAAGCCTGCCAGCTAGCCTATGACTACATGATTTCGGCCCCCCCATGTGACACTGACTGCACAGTCTTTGTTAGCCTAAGCCTAAACCTATCTCAGTGCCCTGCTGCCAATGTCCCAACCTGCCTCCCCTACTGCCTTTCATGCCACGCTGTCTGTCTGCCTGCCCAGCTTGCCACCAAGCTCAAAGCATGCCTCAGTCCACCTTCCTGCCTCCCATGCCAAGGTGCCTGTCTGCGCACCCAGGTTGCCTAGCTCAAAACCTGCCCAAGCCCACCTGCCCTACTGCCTCTCATTCCATGCTGCCTGCCTGCCCACCCGCACAGGTTGCAAAGCTCGAACCCTGCCTCAGTTTGCCTGACTGCCACTCATGCCATGCCGCCTGCCTGCCTGTCCTGGCAACCAACGTCTGCTGCTGCTGGTGCCAGTGGCCCCCAGGCCTATATGCTGTCTGTGCCAAGGGTTCTGTACCCTGGCAACCAATGTCTGCTGCTGCTAGTGCCAATGGCCCCCAGGCCTATATTCTGTCTGTGCCAAGGTTTATGTACCCCAGGTTGCCACCAAGCTCAAAGCCTGCCTCAGCCCACCTTCCTGCCTCTCATGCCAAGGTGCCTGTCTGCCCACCCAGGTTGCTGCCGAGACAGAGAGAGAGAGAGAGAGAGAGAGAGAAAGTCTCCCCAATGCTAGAAGGAGAGACAGACACAATCCCACCCATGTTGTGACCTGCACTATATGGCCAGAGAGAGAGAGAGGGAGAGAGAGAGAGGCTCCCCGCTAGAATGAGAGAGATGGAGTGGAGAGGAGGCCAGCTCAAGCTGCCACCTGCCAGAACCAGGAAGAACTCCCATCTGTGCCCAATGCCCACATGCAGCAGCATGAATGAGATGGAATATAACAAAACATGGAATGTATTATGTGCCTGCCTGTGTGCGTTCCTATACCTACCTACCTATCACACAATTGAATGAAGTGTGCCCAACCATGCACTAATTCTAGGGACATCATTCAACTCCCATAGGCTTTAGGCTGTCATTCCACTGTACCTGAAGCAGTCATGCCCTCCTGTCCCAGGAACCATCAACGAGATTCTGGGACCATCATTCCAGTCACGGGGGGCTGTCATTCCATTCTGGGTGCTGCCGCCGCTCATGCCTGACTGGCCAGCAGCCACCGGTGCCCGCCTGCAAGCCTGACACACACCAGCCTACTCCTCCGTATCCACCCGTGAATGCCTGCAGTCAAAAGAGCCTGTCTCTCTTTCTCTCTGGCAGACCCACACAGAAACAAGCCCTGCCCCTCCTGGGGGCTGTCTTCAAGCTGAGACTCTGCTGCTGCCTGGCAAATCTTTGGGTTAATACCTTAACTACACTACATGTGGTGCCAGGTGCTTCTGGTAGGGATCGACAAGCTGTATGAGATTCTGTCACCTGCCAGCTAGAACACTTCAGCACAGAGGGATAAAAGATTGTCAGGTCAAACAAAGTTTGTAAGAATAGCAACAAATATAACTTTTATTAACAAAACAAGAACAACAAAAACAAGAACAACATTATAAAACAAAAACCAAACATTTTAAATGACAAAGGAAACTTAGATATCTATTACTAGTCTTTGGGCCTGCCCCCTGGAAGTTGGGGGAAAGGCAGAAGGGGTGCATGGGAGCTAGGGGCAGGGGGCATCACACCTGCTGGCATTTGGTAGCTGTGTTGCACAGCATAGTCAACGGCCCCTACCATGGCTGCCTGCCACTGGGAGACCAACTGGCGGAAGAGTTTCAAGTTGGCCATCTTGGCGGAGACGTACTTTGCGACATACTGCAAGTATGCCTGTATCTTCTGTTCCTGGACCTTGAACGCCTGGAACCGTTCCACCAGTCGGTTCTCCATGGTGGCTGCTCACTGCTGCAGGCTGGCCATGAAGTCCCGGGTGGGCCTTTCCACCTCGGCCCAAAAGGCCCTTGCCACTTCAGACTCCTGGGGCCCAGGAGACTCCACATTGGAGCTGGAGGAAGGGGAAGGTCTTTGATGGCGTCTCTTTTGGGTTGCCTTTCCCCCCTTCTTCTGGCGCTGATGCTCCAGCTCCACGGCCATGTCAGAGTCCTTCAGCCAAGCCACCTTCTCCCCATGCAGCTTCTCTATGTGGGAGATTAGGCCCGATGTGGTCCCCTCTCTGACCCTCTTAAATCTTTTCCAGCAGATCTAAAGAACATTAAAAGATAGGAACATCAGAAGTGCCATACTGTGTCAGACCAATGGTCTGTGTCAAGACCTGCCTGTAGTCTGTCTCCACCAGTGGGTGGGTGCCAATTTCTCTCTGCAGGGGACTTCTGTTCCTAGCAAGTCATAGGCCCTGTTGTTCCAGCCCCCGTGCCTTACCTTGAAGACAGCAAATCCATTCTCCTTATCATACCACCTCCAGACACTGGACCCTGTCTGCCCACTGTCTGGGGGTGGCACTGGCAACCTCTGCCTTGGTGTCCTCCTGCACCTGTCACCGGCATTGGAGGAATCCTCATCCTCATCCTCTCTGAAACAGGAACACATAAACAACACCTAAGTAATATCATGCATTTATGATGATGCCTCTAGTCCTCCCTCCTTGGAGTGCTAGTAGGGATGGTAACTTGAGACAGTGACCCTGTCTGGCACATGCAAATCCTTCCCTCCTTGGGGTGTTAGTAGTGATGGCAACTGGAAAGACCCTTGCTGGCACGTGCAAATCCTGCCCTCCTTGGGGTGCTAGGGGATGCTAGGGATGGCAACTGGAAAGACCCTGGCTGGTACGTGCAAATCCTGCCCTTATTTGGGGGTGCTAGGTAGGGATGGCAACTGGAGAGTGGAGACCCTTGCTAGGGATGGCTGGCAGGCACATGATTGGGTGGGGTTGCTGCTCGTGCTCATGCCTGACTTCTGGAAGAGCCCCCCACGCTAGAGTACCCTCTCTCTCTGTGGCAGACATCTGCTGCCACCCGCTGATGCCCACTGTTTGTGTCTGACTGATGCCCACCACCGACGCACCCACCCACATGCCAGTGAGCTTGCTCTAACAGATAGAGCCTTTCTTGTCCTTAAAGTTAAAAAAAAGTTTACAAACCTGGCAGCACCTCCTGTGCCCACTTGCTCCTCCACCACTGGCTCCGGGACCACCACCACCGATGGTCCAAGGGCTGGGGCAGCGAGCTCTTTCTCCTCTTCCTCCACCACCAGCTCTGTGGGGAGCTGATAAGGGTGGGAAAAGAGGAGCCCCAAGGTCCAACACTCAGGAAGGGGAAGGGTCAGAGGATGCGCCTCCCAATGACAGGGGAGTGGCAGAGGGTGATGGGGAAGGGGAGCAGTGCAAGACCCCGGCAGCGCAGACCCCTCCCCCGCACATGACGAACGTGCATTGGGGGTGGGGACCACCACTAGATGTTGCTCCAGCTGCGACTGTAGCAAATCCCTCATGGAGCATGCGCACCCTCCCCGAGGCACAGGGAGACGCCGCTCCTAACACGCCCCAGCTTCAGCGCTCTGAGTGCCTGCACCAGCAATCAGCCCCTCCATGAAAGTGGACCTTGCCCTGTATGCATTGCCAGTGATCAGAGCACAGCCAATGAAACTGGCCCCAACCGTGAGTTTGCAGTTGCAACTAAGGATTGTGTTACTGGGGGGGGGGCATGTGTATACAAGAGTGAAGGTGAGGGTGAAGGCAGGTGACCCCCCCAGCCGGGCCTGTGTGCTAGTTGGGTGTTGACAGTGTGGGTGTACTTGGAACTGGGTGTTTGTAGCCTCCCTACCTACTTCCCTGGGTGTTGCGCTGTGTGTGTCTCTTATCCTCCCTGTGTTCCCGCTCTTGGTCCCCGGGTCTCCCAACTTCCCTTCCTTCCTTCACACCCTCAACACTTCCCATTCCCTATCCCCTGTGTGCATCTCGAGGGAGCACAGAGGCGTTGCTCGAGTCACTTCCCTGTGATGATCTTTGTCAAGGAGTTTTTCTCCACTGTCTCCACAAGACCCTGAGGGAGATATTACCAAAGCCTCATCGCCTGGGCTCGTGTGCATGTGCAAGTCCCTTCCCTCTCCCTCACCATCCCCCTAATCCGTGTAGTAACGAAATATGGGACCTGATCATGCTTCCATTGACGTCACAGCCATTACCATGATTCTTACCAAAATAATCTGATAGCAGTTAGGCAGCTAGAATGAGTTTACTGCTGATTATGCAGAACAGTATTGTCTCTTTATTTCCTCACGCTCCCCCATCTGTCAGATCCATCTGTTGTCTTTGCCATGTATCTAGATTTTAATCTCTTTGGGGCTCTTTTTCTATGTGTTTGTAAACTACCTCATATAGTAACCTAGCCTTTTCCATGGCGGGCAACAGAGTAATAAATATAAGAGTAAATAACCGGGAGGTAGGGATTGTGATTACTGAATGATATTTGTGGTTCCTCCAGTTCAAATCCATGACTCTTGGCCATGGTCAGTTCCAGATGCTTTAGAGGAGAACAACCCTATGGTGGATAACTATGGAATATTGTGTCCATAGGTAAATTTCTTCTTAACATCTGCACAGGAAAGTGCTGATCCATAGGAAGTATTTACAGAATAAGGCCAAATCCTTAAGTCAAAGCTATCCTGGGGTAACTCCAGTGTCCCAGTTTAAATCATGGAAGAGTTATCTCAGGGGGAATGGTGTTCAAAAACACAAAACATGCCCCCAGGGGTAGCTGCAGGATAGAGTTGTCCCTGGAAACACAGAACAATGGCCTACACTACCGTTTTTGAGAGATTCCTTTGGGGTACCCTCAGCACCATGGGAAAACTTGGGTTTGTGTGAATGAAGTCTTATGTTAGTGGTATTATAGAATTTTCATTTTTATTTTCCATCCCAGCTCTTGACTTGAGTTCTTGCTTTACATTCGTATTGCTGCCACACCTAGAACGTCTCACTAAATTTCTCCCAATTACTGCAAGGTCATTCCCAAGTGGTTTCAGTTCATCAGTCATTCCACCTAGTGGGTATTATTTTGCAGTGTCAGAAATGGCAAGAAAAACCTCAATGATGGAAGAGCAAGCCTTTCACTTACTCATAGCTCTTGTATGGGTTTCTAGACAATGCATACACATCGCTTTTAAGCACACATGTGAAAAGTCAAACTAACAAACAAATTGCTTTGTAACTAAGAAACAAAAAAAAAAACCCTGAACTTCTGAATATAATGAAAGCTTCATTAGGAAAAATGAACTAATCAGTGTTCTCCAAGGGTAAATTCATTCTGTTCTGAAGGCTATAGCTTCTGCTTCAGCACATACTTAATATAATTGATATATAAATTTTAGATACTTTTTTAAATGAGTTAATGTACCATATTTTACTGCTTAGTATAATACTGCTGTTTCACCAGCCATTTGGCGAGGGAAAGGGTGTGGGTAGTGTGATGAAGGGAGGGTGGGGGAGATTTATTTCTGGGATATCTATTTATTGTTTTATGATTATTGGCTTTAGTGATATTATATTATTATTTTAGTATGTTTTATTGCATTTTATGTATTTTATAAAAATTGTAAGTTGTCCTGAGTTGCCATCAAGCAGAAAGGGGTGGGATATAACCTGCAGAAATAATAATAATTTTCAGGCAGCGGCAGCTGCCTGAAACTTAAATGCACAACCACTCTCCATTATAAACAGGGGACTTCTGAATCCCTTATTTTGAGGAAACCTCTTTAGCTACATTTCTGAAAATTTATCCATGGCTATAAGTTGTGAGGACCATGATATGCACAAAGTTTGAAGAAGATCCATCTGGAAAATAAAATGTTATGACTGTTTAAACTTTAATTGGTTGTGGTCAAAATGCACAGTGTCCTCACGATCCAGAATCAACAATATCTCCTCCCTCTGGATGAGTTGAGCCCCCAAACTTCACAGGATTTCAGCATGAGATCAATAACAAGTGCTTCTGAAATATAATAGTAATTGGTGCAGCCAAAACCAAGTTATTATTGAATAAAAAATCGGTTATGCAGGCTCACAAATGCGCAGTTGAACTCCTCTCTCCTGTCGGAGAGCCAGGGAAGTGGCTGCATCGGCATCCCCCTGCGAGATCCATTGGCTGCTTCTGCTGTTGCCGGCCCCCCTGGTGGCAGCGCGGCCACCCCTACCGTCTTGCCCTGCAGTGTGTGAGCCAGCTTGCTACCCCCTACAGGCTCCCCAGTCCTGCCTCTTCCACCAGTCCTGACCTCACCCCCCAACCCCCACCAGCCCCGACCTCACCTCCGTCAGCTCCGATATCAACCCCCCAACCCCCAGCAGCCCCGACCTCAACCCCCAACCCCTGACAGCCCCAACCTCACCCCTGACAGCCCTGATCTCAACCCACCAACCCCCACCAACCCCGACATCACCCCCGCC
>QEPC01004588.1:1642089-1657536 GCA_003113815.1 Sphenodon punctatus | reverse complement strand
CCCCCCCGCAACATCCAGACCCCCAACCTGACCCCCAACCCCCCACTCCTACTTCCTACCTGCCCTAAACTAACCCCCAACCCTCTCTTCTCCTACCACCCCAGCAAAACATCTCCAACCCCCCACTTAGCCACATCTCCTGCTCCTACCTGTGATCCCTCCACTGCCCCAAATTGATCCCCCACCCCCTACACCTACCTGTCACCTTGGTTCCAAAATAACTGATTTGGTTTTTTTTTTGTATTTTAAGAAAACTCTTGTGCATTTAAGGTTTTTTTAAACTGTTGTTTTTTGGTTTTTTTAATACATTTTCCATCATGAATTGTGCTGTTTAGATAATATATTTGAATATGGATGAGAGAACACATACAAGCTAACATACATGCATGGAGTGGATTTACAACAGGCTCACAGAAACAACACTTTTGAACAATAATTGGGATGTATCATAACCCATACGCAGATGAATACAGAAGGTTTTAAGGGGAGAGCAGGGTTAAAAATGATAGGGAAAGTACTCGGACAACCAGTTGAAATGACTATGGTGAAGTTGGAACTTCACTGAGAAGTCTTTTTTTATTGGTGAGAGCGAGGCAACAATCCACACAGGAACAAAGAGTGGCTAGCTGAAGGCAGTGCCTAGAAGAAGAGAAAGGGTGGTTCCACATGTGCTCCAGGCTCATAGTAAGTGTGTAGTGAGGAATATGAGTGAACTCCCATAGCAGGAATTTCCGTGGGCTGCAAGATGTATAGGAATATCTCACTGCTCTGCCTGCAGAAGCCCTGGGTTCTTTGCAGCAAGAGCTGCTGTGGACAGAGGACCCCTGGCCAGGGCTGCTGCAAAAAGACAACAAACAAGGAGGAGGAAATGCCTGTTGTCTGCTTGGGATGAACACTAACGTAGTTCCTCAGCAGACAGGAACTCTTCCCAATCGAATTGCAGGCGTCTTGGGCAGCTGGGGTTCCTGCGAGAAGACAACAGGAGGCTGCTGCCCAGTGTTTAATTAATAAAAAAAGAGGTGCCTAGGCCCAAACCTGCCCACAAAGCCCTTCCCTTTGTCCCCAGAAACATAGGGAGTATTCAAAGGGGCTGGTAGAACTGCACTGCCAGACCCACAGCTCCATAACTCTCTTGTTCCACTCCTTCTTTGCCAGCCCTTCCTCAGGGCTGGTTAAAGTTTGGCTGCTGCCACCAACAATCAGCTGTTTAGAGTTAAAACACTCTTGCTACTGAATAGTTGATGGGTAGTAGTGTCCCTGCCTCTCCACATCAACCCTCTGCTCCACCCTGTCAGGGGAGAGACTGGTGCATCATGAGCAGAATCTTGTGGAACAACAGCAGTAAGGTCTGAAAGAGGTGCTGGGTCTGATTCCTGGCATGAAAATAGAGACTAGGGCTCCTCCCTCACAAACCCTAGCAAAAATTATGCCCTGTTGCTGCCTTCTGGGGATCAACACTGATTGCCATCCAGCAACACCTTTGGCCTATCCTGGATCGTGGCCAATCTAACCACGGTTCTGGACCTCGAGCCTTCAGGTTTGGGATATAAATTTAATTAAATAAATGAATGAATGTAGGGCAGGTATATAGGAGGAGGCACAGAATGACATGGGTAGGAGTGGATAAAAATGTGGGTAGGCTATATAGGGAAGAGAGAGAGAAAGATGTCAAACATTAAAAAACAGCTGTAAATATTTATTTATTTAAATTTTTATCCTGCCCTTCCCTAAAAAAGGCTCAGAGCGGCTTACAGCATATAAAAACATATTCAAAACAATCCATAAAAACAGTAAAATACAGACCAACCCCCAAAGCCCCTAACCTTCCCACAACCCCCCACAAAACACACTCAATACCACCTCCCCTTTTCCTACATCCTCACAACCCTACCCCAACCTCCCACCCCTCAGAACCCTACCCCAACCTTCCCCACCAAACCCCCTATCTCTGCCCACCAAATATATATTGGTGTAGGCGTCTAAGGGTTTTTTCAGATGGACACAGGGCTGACCACTCCCACGCTGCTTTGTGGTACCCCCTCCCCCCAATCCGGCCACTCCCAGCCCTATCTGGGTCTGGATCAGAAAGACCCAATGGAATTCGTGGCCCACGGTCTGCCTGTGCAACTTTCTCCCCACACCATAGAGTTGCAGACTAGAATGTCCGCAACACTATGGTGTTGGCGGGGGCAACGGCCAGCTGGACGCAGAGCAGGAGCATGGGTCCATGCAACAGATGCACCATTGCTTTGCTTCAGGCTGGTGCCCGGTTTTGGCTGGCCCGCTTCTATGGTGGTGCTGCCCCGGAGCAGGCACAGCTTGCTCTGATTCAACATCTGGCAGGGCACCTTCAGATGGACGATCTACCCAGGGGTAAAACCAACTGGCACAGCCAGCACCAGGGCAGCTTGTCTAAAAGAATCCAAAGAAACAATAGTTGATAAACACATACGGTACTTTTAGATGGACGTGAGTTGCTCCAGAGGTGAACTCCTGCATCCAGCCCTGCCTGGGTTGGGTTTAAATAGACCTGGCAGGTTACCAAGCCTGTAGTCTGCCCATGCAGTGCCCTCCCCTCTCTAGCTGCTGCCCTCAACTCTATGGCATTGCCTGGGGCAATAGCTGGCAGGAAGCAGAGCTACCTGATTTGGCCGGCCAGATGTTCCGGAGCACCATAGGTTGGACTGACGCTGCCTGCTCCTGATTCCACGTGGGGGCATTTCATGCACTGAATGAAATACACTAAATTTTGGGATTTGCAGGTGTCATTCCCTTGTATTTTGAATGGGTTTCAGTGGTTTGATAGTGGTTGTGGTAGAAATGTGTTGGCAAGTTTTGACCTGCTGTTCTGGCAGGGTCTCGTTTCTAGTGACAGGAACAAGACCCTGCAAGAACAGCAAGTGCAAGGACCATCTCTGATCTCTCAGTCCTCATCTTCAAATGAAACCTATACATCTTCAAAAGATGGGCCTGGGAACTAAAATTCATAACTTTAGAAAAATAATGAACTCAACAAAGACCTAAGCCTTATAGAAATCTGTAGTAACTGACCGACTCTGTAAGCTGCATACTTAACCTTTGTGTTACTGCTGTGAATCCAGTTCCTTTCATATGCATATCACTGTCACCTGATAAGCTGTTTCCTACTATACCTCCAGCCAATATGTTCACTTTATCCTTCTCTCTATGTGTTTACCACTACCTATTTTTCTTTGTCTTCTGCACCCTTAGGTTGATTTATATTTTCTGTTTTTAAATGTCTGGCATCTCTCTCTCTCTTTTCTCCCAATCTAACCCGCCATTCCCACCCGTGTCACTCCATACCTCCTCATATATACTGGTCCTGTATTTGCTCAGCTTCTATATTTCTGAATGACTATGCTAAATGCCTGAGGAGGTGACCTATCTAACTCCCTCCCACCAGTTACCTTGTCTTATCCACTCCCACTAATTCCGTGCCTCTTCATATTTACCTGCCCTACGTTTGCTCGGTTTATATCTTTCTGACTGGCTTTGCTACATGCCTGAGGAAGCGCCCTGTGTGGCCTGAAAGCTTGCTTATTTTCACCAAGAGCAGTTTGTCCAATAAAAGAGATAATTCAAACCACTTTGTCTCCCTGTCTGTCTCTTGGGACCAACATGGCAAGCATGCATTCTGTCTGGGCTGAGAAGAAAAATAATTAAATTTAGACTATGGGTGATTTCAGACATTACAAGTTCACAGTCAACCACAGTGAACCACAGACAATCCCGCAGTGTGGACAAAGAGTCCTGAACATCTGATCGGCGGCATCCTGATGTTCACCACAGTCAATCACCCATAGGAACCAAAGCCAACCACGCTTTCGGAGGTTGGGATGGGACCATCCCCGGAAGCATCCCCGGTGAAAGCGATTCCCACTGGGAAATTGCCAAAAGTAACAACTGAATGCCAACCACCAGGCAGAATCAGAACGAATGATCCCCAGCCGCGGCGAGAGCATGTAACATCGCTGCCAGGCAACGTGCAACGCACAGACCAGGGAGGGAGATTTAAAGGGCACACAGCAGCAGGGGAATGTGGCAGGATGGAGAAAGATGGAAGGGAGAGGAGAGCGGAAGGCGAGCGAGGAAGGGGGGCAAGAGGGAGGGGGGTATGGCACAAGGGGGCATGGTATGGACAAGAAACACGAGGTGTAGCTACAACAATAGCTTTATTGTCTGCTTCATGGTAACAGGAAGGGCGCAGGGGAGCTGTTCACCTGTCGGCCGGTGTGTGTCTGCAGATGGCGCCCCTCCCCTGGGTGCACCTGCACTCCTGTTCTGGGGGCTCATGCCCCGGGCCTGCATCCACCCATCAGTGCAGTCCGCAGCTGGTTGTCTGTAGTCATCACCTCCCTGCTATCAGTGCTTGCTGGACAGACTGTGAGCTTGGTTCCTGCAGCTATGCTGGGTCTGATCCCCACACATCACTTTCTAGCTGTGCCTTGTTGTGGCCTTCAGCCTTATTGCATGTCCTTGGGGCTCCCCTGCTTCCCTCCCATGCCCACATGGCATTGTGGGGCCCCTCTTTCCTTGCTGCTCAGACCCTCTTCCCACAGGACCATGGCCGGCAGTGCTGCCCCAGGGCTCCCGTGCCCCGGATCGCCCGGCGCCCCCTATAGCTGGACCTTCTGAAAGACCATGCCCCTATGTGACCTGTGGCGTTTCTGGGCCATGCAACTGCTCCTATGCTGCCCGGATACCCTCTCTGGTACCTATGTGAGTCTGAGCTCCGGGTTTTCCTACTTCGGCTATAAGGCAAGCGGTAGTGAGTGCCAGATCCATGCGGAGGTGCTTGGCCTCCATCCCTTTCCCAATGGGTGCGTTCTAGAGATGAGGTGCTCGCATGTGGTGTGGTCCATGATGGAGACTGTGTCCGACCTCTTGGTGTGTAGCCTGACCGGGTTCACGACCTGTCTGGAGGAGGGAAGGCCTGCCCTGGCCATTTCCTTCTTCTTCTGCATCTATGGGGCCCATGGCTCCCAGCGGTCATGTGAGGTGGTGTATTACTGCCTGTTGGAGCTTGGGCACCTGCCATGGCCCCCTGCTGCTGACTCTACCTTGTCGGGCCCACCAAACCGGAGCTCAGTTGACAGCGCTGGCTGCTATGTGGACCCATGCTGATGTTCAGGTGGGGCTCGCCATGCCGGATCCATTTTAGGCCTACTACCTTGTTGCCCACCACATGGTGGGGCTGGGCTATGACCGGGGCATGCTGCAGTGGCCCACTACGTGCATCTGGTGGGCCAACCAGTCCCAGCCCCATTCGTGACCCCCTGAAGCTGGCTGTGAGGCCTTCTCTGTCTTCAGTGTGATGGATGGCAGCCCCACCGTATGCTCCCTACACCTCCCTGCCGGCTCAGGGCACTCACCGCTCGCTCCATGCTGTTCCAGCCTTGCGGCTGTTCTGGCTGGTTCGCTTGCCTCCATTCCGCTCACCTGGGTTGCTGTGCCCCCTCCATGGGCACCCCCTGTCCTTTGCCGCCTGTGGTGCTCCTCTCCGTGCCCACCCCCACCCCTTTGGCTGGTTCCTGCTGCCTGACACTGCTACTGGCTCTCTTCACGGTGTCTTCCTCCATTGCCCAGCCACCCGCACTCCTGTATCCATGCCCTTCACCCCCCCCACCTGCTGGGTGCCTCCATGACTGTTCGGGACTTGAGGCCACTGGACAGAGCCTCCTGGACTCCTCTGGGGGAGAGGGGCTGCATGTGCTGCCCGCAGGATCCAGCTCGCCTACATCCCCAGCCATGCTTCTGCATCAGCGAGCAGGATCCTTGTCATCTGGACCTGCCTCGGACCACTCCAGTGCCTTCCCCAACTTGGTTGCCCTCCCCTTGTGACCCTGCTCCATCCCAGTGGGGATCCCTGTGACTTATTAATTATTATTATTAATAATTATTATTATTATTATTATTATAGGTTTTTATATAGCACCACCAATGTACCTGGAACTTTACAGAAATTAAGATAGACACGGTCCCTGCCCGAGGGCTTATGATCTAATGATAGGGGGAGGGGAGGCAGGGAAGGGAGAACTATGGGAGGGACAAGGGATGCAACATTCATGAGGATGCTGTTGGGTGGCCTGTGCTCCCTGTGCTGTCAGTGGGTTTCTGGGTGCCTTTCACCGTGTCCTGGACTGTTCCCGGCCCGGTCCCCTCCCCTTCCTTGGCCCTGGGCTCCCCCTTCTCCCCCATGTCCGTGGTGCTGTGTGTGTTGACCTTTCCGGTCAACACCGGTGTGTTGACCGGTGTGCTCCCCTCTTCCTTCCTGTCTCATTCGGGTGTGTTTGTGCCCGGGCGTGTGTGTGTGTGTTCTGTGTTCTGCAGTGTCCATTGCTTCCCTGTGCCTGTAGCATGTGCTGCCGCAGCTGCTCTCCTCCCTCCTCCCCCTCTCCCCTATTTCCCTTGTGTGGGCATTGCCTTTTGGCGCTTTTGGATTCCTTTGCCCTCATTCGGCCATGTCTGCCTCCTGCCCTGCCCCGGTGTCCTCTGGGTGTTCTGACCGTGGTCTGGAATCAGCGTAATGTCTGTTGCGCTGCCCCGGGCTGTGGTCTGGCCATCCATTTCCTTGCCGTGATCCCGCTCGTGTCACATCTGTTCGGGGCTTTCCTGGACCACGGGAGGGGGTTGGCTGGCTCACCATGGTTGGGAATCCACTGTGGTGACCCGGGAGCATGTAAGGTCTGAAATTACCCCTAGTGTAAAAGGCTACATTTCCACTGATTTCAGTAGTGTAACGCTCAGTTACACCAGAACGTGGGACTATTCCCTTGGGCAGTACTGATGTAAGGGGTAAAAGAGGGAACAACTGTCCTGCTTCTCAAGCTATGGGGAGTTCCCCTGAAGTTAGACAAAATTTTAAAAATTTTCCTGATCATTTAGTTCAAATAATAATGGTAGGTAACATCTGTGTGAAGTACTGGTTTCTTCAGAAATTGGTCCCAAAATTTCTACATTCCACTGATGGAAAGGAACAGAAGGTAGTGATGGTGCCCCAGCTAACATGATATACAAGAGACCTAAATGTCTCTTGCTGGGCCTCTCCGTAAAAGGGCTATTCATACAAGGATCTGTGGATGAATATGCTACATTTGGCAATTATTAATTTTAATGACTATGGAGGGCATAAGGTATTCATTTAAAGATATGTCTCCCTTGAGTTGGTTTATATTTTCTTTTACATTGTATTGAACTAACTACCCATGTTCCCATTGACATACTGATTGCATTCTTTGTGTGCATATTACATTCCCTTACCCTTTGTCAGATTTTGCCCTTTTAAAACTAACCTCTTTGGGTCATGGGCCACCTCTTCCTATTGTTTGTGTAATATTCAGTGGGGTCCTGATTTTGACTGGGACCTTGGAAGCATAATACAGTACAAAAGGTCAATGTGTATTCATTATGACAATTTAATATCTGTCTCCTTACTATGTGCTGTGCTTTAACAAAGGATGATGGGTCCATTTCTGGTTTAATAGGGCCCTCATGTAGGGGGAACAGTGTTCCCTGCATGTGTTGAACTAGCTCACTTCACTTAAACTGAGATGGGGAGGAGACAAGGACTTACTAGGACTAAAACGAGATCTCTCACAAACAAGAGATCTTGTCAAAATCCCATTTTACATATGAACAAAATGGCCACTGCCCTTAATGGATTTTGACAATTGAGAAATCCTGTGCATTTCTCAATTACATGCCTGATATTTTGATTGTTTTAGACTTACAATAAACTTACCCCAAATGAATGGGATATTCAGGCCTTTTGTGTGTACATTTTAATTCTTTTTATGGCTTAAGTCTTTAAAAAAAATAGCAGGGTTTTTCCCCCAGTGATGTCACAAAATCCTGCTTTAAGTACTCTTGTAATTGCATTGTTTATTCCTCAGGTCTATGATTAAGTAAGTAGGCTGGTCAGTAGAAGACATTTTATCCATGTTCTTTAAGTTTCAGATGTAGAGTACATCTTTCTCCAGTTCTTCATTGTGGTAGTGCCAACGGCACTTTGACCCTGGCCTAATCTAGCAGTAGATTAGGGATAGCAATAGGCAAGAAACTTTTACCCATAGAGATTATCCGAATTCTAAAGCTAGAAATAGATAGATTAGCAGCAGAGAACCCAGCGTCTGATCTACATGATTCTTCTCTTTTACCTCACAAGGGAACCTGAGATGAAAAGTGATTGGCACTGATAATGATGGAAGTCCATGATTCAACACCAAAGTGATAAACTTTATTGTGGCCTTCATTGTGCCCAGTTGTATTCAGCTGGATATGAGCTCTAGCCTGGAGCTATTTACACCATGATCAGGCTAGTAATTAGCAAAATGTTTAATATAATATAGAAGCAATTAGGAGGTGATAACATGCAATTAAGATGTGTTTTCAGATTAAAGATTTTATAGTGCTCTCTTTCTTGAAAAGATAAAGTGCCTATCTCAAAATGTCAAACTGCAGTGATTTAATCTGAATTATTTTCAATTAATATGCATGTATTCTTGCGATGTGTTCACCGTTGTTATTGACATTGATAAATTAAGCTCATCCCAGCTGAATTTATCCTTGAGTCGCTCTATATTTCCTGAATGTCAGCTCTTTATTCCTATTTTTTTTATGCCTACAAGCTGTGCACTATCTAACTCTAAGTCCCTTGATTCATCCCTGGGATTACAGTGATGTGTCAGTCTGAGTGGAACAATAATCTGAAAGGGCATTGTTATAAATAGTGTGTTAGAATATAATTGTTTGTCATGTCATTTCTCCCCTTTAAATTCCTCTGAGTCCTGTTTAAGTAATTTAGACAGCTAGAATGACAAGAGTCTTGAGACTCCACTTATAGAGTTGTCCAACCACTCTGCAGCCTATTCTGCCTTTTGAGACCACCTCATCTGCAAAATAGGAAGTGCAAATAGCAGATGAGTTTCGACTACACTGAGGGTTTGTTATAAGATTTCACACAGGCCATTTATAGAACAATGCAAATGCTATTGATACAAATTCTGCCCTGACTAGGCAATAGAACTGCTTTGACAATACGCACTAGGATGATTTTTGCCATCATTCAAAAACCAATCAGTGCCACCTTTAAATCCCAAAGAACATTAATACAGACACAGCAGTTTAATAGATAACTACAAATATATGGAGAAGATGCTTTCCTTTCAAGATCATTTTTGATTAGTTTTGTAATTGAGAAGATGCTTGATATAAGGGGAGTGTGAAGTTTAAGTAGAACTAACATAATTATTATGGCTGTTTTTAAATTGATTGCCCCCCCCCGGCTCGGTGTGCAGGTGGGTGTGCGGCGGGGGGGGCGTGTACACAGCCGTCAGTGGGTGTGTGGCGGGTGTGTGCCCATGTAAACACCACAGGCGGTGAGTGTTGTGCATGCGTGCTCCCACCGCACACCCACCTCCACCCAGCGCACACCCATCTCCACCCACCTCCACCCACGGAGCCCTCCAGTAAAATGGAGGAGGCTCCATGGGTGGGGGTGGGTGGATATAGGTGTGTGTCTGTGTAAAAGGACACACACACCCCTCCACCCACTGTGCCGAAACACCCCCATTCATGTATTTAAGGCCTAAGTGAATAAAAACTTCTAGAAAATCATACATTTTGGAGGAGTTGAAGACCTAACAGTTCTTCCAGTCCATTTCCCTGGTTTTTTTCTCCTTTAATATGTTTTAGTTTATTCTGTCTCTAGATTAAAAAAAAAATCTAAGCAATGGGGGCTTCCATGTGAGAGACTATATTATAAAATAACATGGTACAGTGCCAAGGAATTATTCCTAATATTCTGGGTTTTTTCCTCTTTATTCCATATCCTTCCCTTTATTATCCCCCTCTTCTGCTAAATAACCTATATCTTTGGAGTTCATACTCCTCAAGTAGTTTGACTTATACCTTCTGACCATGATCCAAGGCCTGCACATACACATTGTGCACAAACATGAACAAAATCTACACTTGTGCACATACACACAGTGTGTGCATGCAGGGTGCCCCCAGCAAAGTCCCCTACCTCCCGACTATGCTGTCAGCTGGGAGAGGCAGAGGCAGGGCTGCCGTGGTTGTTGTGCGTGGGGGCGCGGATGGAAGGTGGTGGGCTTTACTGGGATCACCCTGCACAGTCACACTGTCTGTGCGTGCAAGTAGCTTTGGCCTGCGCCTCAG
The DNA here is from genome assembly GCA_003113815.1 of Sphenodon punctatus. Lineage (NCBI taxonomy): Eukaryota > Metazoa > Chordata > Lepidosauria > Sphenodontia > Sphenodontidae > Sphenodon > Sphenodon punctatus. The sequence goes on along the minus strand of QEPC01004588.1, from coordinate 1,647,336 downwards.
ACCTTGGTTTAGGGCCTCTGTTATCTTCTTCCCTCTGGGGCTTGTCTGCTTTATACGTTTGTATTATATTCAGTCACAGTTGTGAAAATCAAGTTACTTAATATGACTAACCAGCCATCATAGACAGGTATATACAGTATTCAACACCATGTTGCCTAACCCTGATTAAATCATGAGACAAGGTCTTAATCAAGAATAATTTATACAATGCTATCAGGAAATGCCTTGGTTTACATCAGGATTAGGGAACTGCAGGCCCAAGGGCCAAATGCAGTCCATGGCTTTGTATTTAGTCACTCTCTAGTTCCTGGATTGTCTGACCCCTGAATCCAGTTTCTAATATCTGCAAGCACTGAATGAATGAGCTCAGGGGAAGGAAGCAGAGATGAGGACGTGCTCAAAAGGATATGGGACATATCCACGGCACAGATTCATGATTTAGACTGTCTTTTTTCTGAATACACCCAACTCCAACTTCTATACGGCCCTCGCAGCTTGTAGTAAATTTCAATGTAGTCCATAGGAGGGAAAGGTTCTAGTTCCTGGTTTAAATTGACTGCTCAGTCCTTGGTGATTTGACTCTTTATGTCCTTGTTTGAAGATGATAAAAATTGTCATGTAAAGATGCATCTATCTATCTATCTATCTATCTATCTATCTATCTATCTGTCTGTCTGTCTGTCTGTCTGTCTGTCTTCATAAATTATCTTTTGGTAATTTTTGTTACTTACTGGCTTTGTAAGCTTGACTTTTCTTCAGTGGGGCATGAATATTTATTTATTTATTTTATTTATTTTTATCGATTTTTATCCCGCCCCTCTTGAAAACAGCCCGGGGTGGCTAACAATTTTAAAACATAAAAATACAATCATATACAAATTTAAAAGAATCCTAATAATATTAAAACAGGGTTAGGCACAAAAACGATAGATAAGGGTAGGGAGAGATTAAAAACCCCTAAACCCCCCCCCGTCCCCAAAGGCCTGGGTGAACAGCCAGGTTTTACAAACTCGCCGGAATGTCAAAAGGCTTGGGGCCAGGCGAGTTTCCTCCAGGAGGGAGTTCAAAAGATGCGGCCCGGCCACCGAGAATGCCCTCTCCATTGTGGCACCCCGCTTAACACGGGGGACCTCCAAGAAGGCACCCCTGGCAGACCGAAGGAGCTGCTCTGAGGCGCGGAGGGTGAGGCGGTCCCTGAGGTATGAGGGGCCAAGACTGTGAAGGGCCTCGTAGATCAATACTAATACCTTGAACCTGGTTCAGCATGCTATTGGCAACCAGTGCAGAGTCCGGAGCACAGGTGTTATGTAGTCCCGGCGACCCGTCCCCGACAGGAGTTGGGCCACCGCATTCTGCACTAGCTGCAGCCTCTGAACCTTGAACAAGGGTAGTCCCACTTAGAGCGCACTGCAGTAGCCCAGCCTCAAGGTGATGAAGGCATGGATGAGGGAGGCCAGGTCCGGGCCGGAGACATACGGGCGCAGCCTCCACACCAGATATAACTGGCAGAAGACAGCCTTCATCACCACCTCCACCTGTCGATCCAGGTGGAGATCTGTGTCCAATACCACCGCCAGACTCCGAACCTGATGAGCTATAGGAGGGTGAACCTCCCCAATCAGGGGGGCCGATACCTCCCTTGCTGTCTCCACCACCGTCACCTCCATCTTATTGGGGTTGAGCTTCAGTCTGCTCTGCCACATCCATTCTGCCACGGCCTCCAGACACTGCGATAGCAACGAGACAGCAGGGTCTGGGTCAGATGAAAAAGAGATGTACAGCTGAGTATCATCAGCATATTGGTGACATTACACCCTGAACCCTCTCACAACCTCCCCCAAGGACTGTATATAAACATTAAATAATATTCGAGACAGAATGGAACCCTGCAGAACGCCACAGGATAAAGTGCGGGGGCAAGATGTTTCAGCTCCCAACACTACCTGCTGGCTTCTCCCCAAGAGGAATGAACGGAACCATTCAAGAACAGTCCCGTCCAGACCCCCCAGGTCACGCAGCCATCTCAACAGCAGCCCATGGTCCACGGTGTCAAAATATGCCTACGTACTCTTCTGTGCTCCTAATGCTTCACTCCTACTTGACTGGAAAAGCAATAAGTGGTGGTATCTCCCAAATGCAATGCAGAGCTCCAAAATGATATACCCCTCACAGCAAGAACAAGTAAGTGTCTTCTTTTCCATTCTTACATGAGGAATGAAATACTTAGTAGTGTTGCCACCCATATTTTCATCAGCAGGCATCAGCTGTAACCTCTCATTGAGATCAAATGGGGGAAGTTTACACCTTCCCAGAATATTAATTATATGATATTTTATTGGTATATTTTTTTGTTTGTTAGCCGCCTCAAGCTGCTTTTGCAGGAGGGGTGGGACATAAGTTTATTAAATAAATAAAATCAAAGGTCTCTCATGGAAGTCATTGTATCAGTTACTCTTGGTTCAAGTTTTTGAGAATTTCCTTGCCACTTTGACACAAAGGGACTTAGGTTTTTTTTGTTTTGCATTAAAACTTCTTGAGAAGTAGATAGTATTTCCAGACAAGTGCTGGGGAAAGGGGTGTAAACACAGATAGCCTGCCTCCTGGTTCTGCTCTGCATCACCCACAAGTGGCCCATCTGTCTAAACGCAGGCCACCAGATGGTGAGGCAGAGCAGAAGTGAAGCAGAACCAGTCCCTCTTGCGGAGCTCCGGAACATCCCAGAGCACCGCCAGTGGAGCAGGTCTGTCAAACCTTGGGTGCTGATCTGAGACAGAGCTGCAGTCCATCTGCTTGGTGGACAGCAGTTACAGCTCCACCATGGACTAATGGTTGCCCTGTGCAATAACATAGAGTTGTGGAAAGCAACATAGAGCATCAGGTGATCCACCCACATCTCTATGGTGAAGGGGGGGTGCTGCACAGGTGGACTGTGGGCCGGGGCAACTGCTGGGTCTGTTTAAAATTGACCCAGGTGGGGCTGGGCAGAAGCAGACGGGGGTGGGGGGAGGAGACACACCGTCAGAGCAGCTCAGGGGGTGGTCAGTCCCACATCCATCTAAAGAAACCCAGTGTATTGCCACATACTGGCTGCTCCAATCCTTGCCAGTGGTACTGTTCCAGTCGGTGATACATCAGCTTACCTTAAAATTACTTCATTCATTCACTGGCATTGAATACACCTGGCTGGAAGGAATCTCTGAGAATACTTTACAGAAAAGACTTAACCAAATCTGAGATGATCTCATAGTGTGAGAATTTAGTTGAATTAATGAATGAATGAATATTTATTGCAATGCATAGCCTTAGGCCATAGCATATAGACAAATACAAATTATCAAAATACAATCAATTTACATTACACAAACTTAATAAAATCCATCAAGTTGCAGAAACCAAGAGAATAATATTTCCAAGGCAAAAAACCCACCCAGAAGAGAAATCTAAGAGAAACCCTACAGTTAATATAAATCAAAATATTAACATAAAATAAATGTGAACCAGGGGGTCAGTTGGGAGGATAAGATGTAAGATCTACCAACCCATAGAAATTGGGGACTGACTTAGACTTGAACTGGCTTAAATGCCAGAAACTTTTCCCTACAGTGAATCATATGAACCAAAAAACTGGCCGTGTTTTTGATAACACTCCTATCAGGACTGTCCAGCAAAAAGGAAAGAATCACTAATTCTGACTGACCTGGGAGTTTAGCTAGATATTCTCCCAAAAACTGCTGCCTCAAATGGTCGTAAAAATGACAATACAGCAACATGTGCCCCACTGTTTCCACTGATGCCTTGTCGAATGGACAATGCCTAGATCCAAAAGGAGTGCCCGCTAAATGCCCCTCCATGATCTGTGATGGTAATGCATTACAACGGGCAGACAAAATTAAATTTTTACCCCGGGCGGAAATCTGTGACTGAAGATAATGAGCCATCTGCCCAGGTCAGGAACAAAGGCTAGATACAATGGCATATGTGGAGCAGCAGCAATTTTACCCATTTCCACTTGCCTGTATATATCACGGGACCTAGTAGTAACTTCCTTGTCAAGAGATGCCAAGGGTTTGTAGGCCAGATAATCAACAGACAGACCCATACGTACCAGAGATGCCTGGATACTAGCCAACCAATGATTATGGTAGGCATCTGTTCCAATAACTCACAGCAGTTCAGAAGACTGGGAATCTGCCATTTTACACCACAACCCAAGGGCCCGCTCAGTGGCAATTTGCTGCCAGCTTAGCTTGACACATTCTGCTCTCAGTGCTGCATATAGCGTACCCCTAGGTGTATGCAAAAGGTCCCGAAGGAACCCCGCATGAACTGGGTTTAAAATATGGGCACAAAAGGGAGCCCAAATTTCAGCCCCATACAGCACCTGCGCATGGACCTTGGCATTTATCTGGATGGCAGATAAAACCGCCAATCTGCCTGCCCAAGCAAAAAAACCCAGAAGTGCTTGGGAAGGGCCCATAGAGGCCAATATGGCTCGCTGGACACGATGGTTCCAGGTTGCTGACTGGTGGAACAAAAGGCCCAAATTGCGAAAGCTAGAGACCTGCTGGAACTTTTGTCCCATAATAGCCCAATTATAGGTTTGCCTCTTGGCGGTAAACACCACAACCCTTGATTTTTGAATGCTGATGGTAAGTTTCATCTCATTGCAGAAGGACATAAAGGACGCCAACTGTCTCTTTAACCCAACCTGCGTTTGGAACAGAAGCACTACATCGTCCGCAAATAGGAGACATCCTATCACTCTCTCCACTATTTTAGGTGGGAAAAACCTTGGGGCCACCATCAAAGATGCCAGTCCATGTCATTTATATAATGGGTGATTTCAGACGTTACGAGATCACGCTCAACCACACTGAACCACGCTCAACCCCCCCGTGGGGCCAAAGGGCCCTGAACTTCTGAACGGCGCGCGCCAGATGTTCATCACGCTCAATACCCACATGGGGTCGGTTGCAACCACGCTTCCCGGGCTAGCCGGGGGAAGGTCCCGGGAAGCGTGGTCAAACAAACCCCCACAGGGAACCAAGGAAAAGTAACGTCTGGACGCCAATCCCCGAGCGGAACCAAACCAAATGAGCCCCAGCCGGGGACAAGGCATGCAGCGTCGCTGCCAGGCAACCAGCATCAACACAACCACCGGAGGGAGATTTAAAGCGAGAGCAGCAGCAAGCAAGCGTGGCGGGATGGAGCGAGGAGGGAAGTGGAAGAGAGCGGAGGCAGAGACAG
>QEPC01004588.1:1611738-1641989 GCA_003113815.1 Sphenodon punctatus | reverse complement strand
ATAAAATGGGTGTTACATTTTATTATACATGTTGCAGGGTGACACTGCAGCCCTGCAACATGGGCCCTTTTCACACAAGATGCCTCAGCCTGGTTTCGCTGGGTGGAGGCATCTGTGTAAACACCACTTGCAGCGGGTGGGCTGCATTTCGCTGGGTGGAGATGGATGGAGGTGACGGTTGCTCCGTGGCTGGGTGTGGGTGGAAATGGGTGTTGGCCGGGAGCAAACATTCACCAACACCCACCGAAAGTGGCATTTACACATACTCCCCCACCCATCTCCACCCAGGGAAATGCTCCCTGCCCACCGGCCAACACCCATCTCCACCCAGGGAAATGTTCCCCGCCCACCGGCCAACACCCATCTCCACTCAGAGGAACTGGGTGGAGGCATCATGTGTGAGCAGGGCCCATGGTGATTGGATGCAGTGGTGCCCTGCAACATGTATAATAAAATGTAACACCCATTTTATGGGTGTTAGAGTGTCTGCATAAAAAGGGACTTGGTAGCTCTATCATCTATTGTCAGTGGTTGTCTATTAAAAATAATTATGTACCTAATAAAGTGTAGGAGGGTGTCGTCTTAGGAAATTTGGTGTTTACTGTAGTTTCCTCGACTATCAGGGGCAGTTATTTATTATAGGCAAGAAAGTTAGGCACAAAAAATTAAGTGCAGCAACATCATTTGCACAGAAACTTGCTGGTATAAAGATCACATATCACTGTCTTAACTCTGCCTTCCTAAGAATAGTGGCCTTCCACAATGCCCTTTACCAAACTCTCTTCTCAACACAACACTGTATTGCTCCAAATGCCACGTTCACAACTGATAGCTTGGGTGCTTTTAGATGGATGTGGGGCCTGGCTGCCCCCAGAGCTGCTCTGCGGGTGCATACTGCACACCGTCATTCTCCCACTTACAGTACTGCCTGGGTCTGTAACAGACAGGCCAGTGCTTTCCCTAAGCCACAGTTCGCCCATGCGGTGCCATACACACACCATAGGGTTGCAGGTGTTTGCCCAATGCTCTAGGCTGGCATCCATAAGTCCGTGGTGCTGAATGGGGCATGGGACGGCTGGGTGTGAAGCTGCACCATGGGTCTGCCCAACAGATGGACAGCAGCTCCACGTTGGACCATTTTCCTGGGCTTGGCCAGCCCGCTCTGCACAGTGTGCTCCAGGATGTTCCAGAACACCGCTGGTGGGGCTGCCCCAGAGCAGGAGCAGCCTGATTCACTTTGAACATCTGGTAGGTGGCTTTGCACAGACCAGCCAACCTGGGGGTGAAGCAGGCTGGCACGGAAAGAAGTGTAGGTGCCTTCCATCTGTTTGTACCCTTTGAGTCTCAGAGCAGAAGCTGTAAGCATGACTGAGGAGGTAAAGAAAGGGTAGTTGAGGGATACAGGAAGTTCAGATTCTGGTCTGGTAGAGTAGTTACAATAATAATGGTTGTGCATTTGGATAAAGAAAAGAAGAAGAGTCTGTGCACTATTGGATGCTTTAGCTTTTCATTTCCTTGCTTATGTAATTTTGAATGAGGTACATTATATTAGGGTTAGAGAAGTCAGGGGTAACTCCTGTGGTGAGAGCACAGGGGGGGAGGGGGAGGGAAAGGTGGAGTTGGGGGGGAGGAGAAATAGGGTGATATGGGGAGTGGGAGTGGGTAGGGGTGGCAACTCTGGAGGAAGGGTGAACAGCCAAAGGTTAGGGGTCAGGATGGAGCAGACGGGGGTGGGGGAGCAGCTATAGGGGTGGTTATGGGGCATGGACGGTATGGTCCGAGGGGACGGGTGACTCGTCCTCCCAGGGGACCGAGGTTCCTGGTGGAGGTTAAGAGATCACCCCCCCACTGAGAGTGAGAGAGGATCAGGGTCTAAGGTCCGGCTGTAAAGGGCTGCTGCTGTTGAATGCAAGGTCCATAGCGAATAAGGCCCCAGTGATCCTGGATTTGATCGTGGATGGGGCAGTGGACCTTGCATGTATCATAGAAACCTGGCTGGATGAGGGGGCAGGACCAGCTTTAGCAGACCTCGTTCCAGCCGAGTATGCTGTTCAGGTGTAGCTATTATTTTTAGAGAGGGATGGCCAGTTAGGAGATATCCAGTTCGGGAGATTTCAGGTATTCAAGTCCTCCATGTGGTGTTTGATTTGGCTGGGGGCAAGCTTGGGGTCCTGCTGGCATACTGGGCCCCTTCCTGTCTGGCAGTATCCCTTGCTGCTCTAGCAGAGCTGGCCTCAGAGGTGGCGCTGAACTCCTCCAGGACCTTGGTCCTGGGGGACTTCAATGCCCATGCCGACGCCAGCCTTGTAGGAGCGGAGCATGAGTTCATGGCCGCCATGGCAACCATGGACTTGTCCCAAGTGGTCAACTGCCCGACCCATGTGGGGGGGCATACTCTCGACCTGATCTTTTGTTCTGGCCTTGAGGCAAGTGATCCGTTCGTGGGGGATGTGAGGGTCGCACCCTTGTCATGGACGGATCATTATCTCCTACAGGCCAGTCTCTCAGTGCACCTCCTCCAGAAGGGGAATGGACCAGTTAGGTTGATCCCTCCTCGGGGACTGATGGAACCTCAGTGGTTCCAGGAGGCTCTGAGGGAGTTAACCTTAGACCCGGACGGCCACTCTGTGGATGAGCTTGTCCAGCATTGGAACATCTTGTTGGGGGAGGCCATTGACAGGGTGGCTCCGAGACATCTTCTCCCTCTGTCTCATCACCGCAGGGCTCCTTGGTTTACTGAGGGGTTGCGGTGTATGAAACAGGTAGGTAGGAGACTAGAGCGACACGGGCATCTGACTCGCTCTGAATCTGACCAACTTCTCCATAGGACCCACTTGCGGTCTTATATTGAAGCTGTGAGGACGGCAAAGAAGGAGTTCTTTGCTGCCCTCATAGCATCTGCATAGTTGCGTCTAGTGGAGCTGTTCCAGGTGGTGCGGGGACTGGTCAGTCTGGCCTCCCTCCACCTGGACAGGAACTTATCCCAGGTCCGCTGTGAGGAGTTTGCCACCTACTTTGCACACAAGATCGCTCAGATCCAGAGTAATTGAAACCGGATTGGAAGCAGTAAGCGAGGGGCATGAGGTTATGGGGGCACTGTCTGGTCTATCTTTCTGGGATGAGTTTCAGGAAGTGATGCCAGCTGATCTGGTGAATGTCCTGGGGTCTATTAGAGCCACTAGTTGTGAACTAGATCCATGCCCGTCCTGCTTGGTGAAAGACTCGAGGGAGACCTTGGGGATGGTGCTGGTGAGGGTAGTGAACACGTCCCTTCGGCAGGGGAGATTGTCACCCGGTCTCAAGGAGGCAGTGGTGCGCCCCCTGCTGAAGAAGCCATCTTTGGATGTGGATGCTCTTGCCAGCTACCGACACGTCTTTAATCTTCCATTTTTAGGGAAGGTTATTGAACGGGCAGTGGCACTGCAGCTTCAGTCACATTTGGACAGCATTGGTTTCCTGGATCCTTTTCAATCTGGGTTCCACCCCGGCAATGGTATGGAGATGGCATTGGTGGCCTTGGTGGATGATCTCTGCCGAGAGATGGAAGCAGGATGTTCAATATTCTTGATCCTGTTAGATCTCTCGGCCACATTTGACACTGTGGACCATGGGCTGCTGCTGAGACAGCTGCGAGACCTGGGGGGTCCGGATGGGACTGTACTAGGGTGGTTCCACTCATTCCTCTCAGAGAGAAGCCAGCAGGTGGTGCTGGAGGCTGAAACATCAAGCCCCCGGCCCTTGACCTGTGGCATTCTGCAGGGTTTGATCCCATCTCCGCTATTATTTAATGTATATATGTGTCAGGTCCGGGGTAGGGTAAGGAATCAGGGTCAGGGCACCACTCACCAACACATTCACCTGGCAGTAAGGGTGCCTGTAAACAAACCCTCAGGATAGGATTAGGTTGCTGGATTAACAATCCGCTGCCTATATCAACATAGGGTATGCGGGGATAGCGCACACCTAGAGCCCGCCTCCAGATATCCACACACACAGGGCCCAGGGTAGGGGTGGCAGAGCAGTACGTGAGGCAAAGGGAAGGTGCCCGACCCCCAGGGTAAGGGGGGAGGAGACAGGACTTGCACCACCTGAAGGTTCCCATGGCAGTGTCTTAATAAGGCTAAGGGTACAGACTTACCGGTTAGAATTCTGACATGCACCTGCTCACTCACTCAGTCAATCCAAACACTCTGCTACCAAACACACCAACACTCTGCACAGGAACTCAAGACCAGGAAGGAGGCAACGAAGGAGCCGGTATCACAGGCGTTGCAGCACTGATCACCAGCGCTGAGTCCCTGTTGCAGTGCTGCTTTTATCCCCACTGCGCTTCTGCCACTGCAGACGCAGGGAGCAACGCAGTGCTGGAAGCAAGGCTGGGGGCGGGGCCTTCCTGCGCCATGGAGCCACCGTGGTCTCGGCGGTGCCTGGTAATGGTGAGGGGGGCGTGTCTGAACTGTGCACTGGTGGTGGGGGCACCATGGGCAGCTGCGGCATTTCTGTGCTGGGACCTGTAACAGGGGGGTCCTTGAACGCCGGTAGGTCCCTCGTGGGGGGTGCTGGGAGTCCGGGGGTTGGTGCGGATACGGGACTTCGGGGCCCGGGCTCTGACAGGACCCCCCCTCCAAGGTCATTGATACTGCATAGGATGGGGTTTTAAAGGGTAACAAGCATGGAAAACCCGCACCAGTCACGGAGCGTGTACCTGTGTCGCCTTCTCCCAGGAATGGACTTCTGACCCATACCCCTTCCAGTCCAGAAGATAATACAGATTATCACGATAATACTGGGAGTCCACTATTTGCAGGACTTCATATTCCCCTGATGGGGTCACTGGGGCTGGTTCTGAGACATTACGGTGCAATGAGGCTGCGGCTGGTTTTAACAGTGATACATGAAATGCCAGGTGAATATGATAGGCCTGTGGCAAACAGACGGTATACGTCACTTCATTGATCTTTCTCAGAATGGGGAACGGTCCCATATATCGATAGTCCAGCTTGGCTGAGGGCCGTTGGGATGGATAGTGTCACCGATCAATCCAAACTAATTCCCCTGGGTGGAACTCGGGAGCGGGTTGTCAATGTTGGTCGGTGTGCCGCTTGTACTGTTGACGAGCCTTGGTGAGCAAAACTTTGGCCACCCGGTGTGCTTCATGAATGCGTGCGACTAAGCAACCAGCTGCGGGGAAGGTGATAGGGGATATCTCTGGGAGACAGATACGAGGGTGGAACCCATATGTGACAAAGAAGCACGATGATCCAATGGAGGCATGGAGGGCATTATTATTTGTAAACTCTGCAAGGGGTAACAGGTCCTTCCAGTTGTCCTGGAGATAGTTGGTATAGCAGCGCAAGTACTGCTCCATGGTTTGATTGGTTCTCTCTACTTGCCCATTTGCTTGTGGTTGGTAGGCAGTCGTCAGGCTCATCTTTATGTGCAGGCTGGTCAAAAGTGCCTTCCACAGACGCACGGTAAATTGTGTTCCGTGATCCAAAACTATTTCAATAGGGACTCCATGTAGCTTAATCACATTTTCTAGTAGGAGTCGTGCTGTTTGCGCGGCTGTAGGCACATCGGGACACGCAATGAAATGGGTCATCTTTGAAAAGTGGTCTACGACCACCAGAATAGAAGTATTATTATTATTATTATTATTAACAAACATTTATATAGCGCCAGCAGTGTACCTGGCACTTTACAAAGTAATAAAATAGACACNATAAGAGACAGGTTCTGTTTGGGTCGTTTTCCCACCCCCGGGCGTGGTTGCGCTGTTCGCCTCCCCTGGTGGTTCACTGTGGTGAACTGGCCGCCCGTAACGTCTGAAAATACCCAATAATTAAACAGGGCTGGTGCCAACACACAGCCCTGCTGGACACCTTTGGTGGTACTAATATGTGCCGTCAAGTGCCCCTGGCGATTAATCTTCACAGAGAGAGAGGACTTAGTATATAGGGAGCAAATTATTAGATATAATAAATGCCTGTCAACAGTGGAATCCATCAGCTTCTTCCAGAGGAGTGCCCTATCAATGGAATCAAAAGCTGCCTTCAGATCCAAGAAGGTAGCAAAAAAAGACCCATTGTGGGACTTATACTTACAGATAACATGATAAAGGGCTAGGCACAACTCAGTGGTGGACTGTCCCTGCTGGAAACCAGTCTGTTCAATAGCAATGATCTTTTCTCCAACCAACCAGTCAGTAGATCTGTGTAACAGGAACTTGGTGTATATCTTTGCCACAACACACAAGAGACTGATGGGCCTGTAATTTGCCGGATCACTATTAGAGCCTTTTTTGAAGATGGGAATAACAATCGCTCTTCCCCACCCTTCAGGCCCCTATATTGTTAATAGCTGTAAACAATGCAGCCAATACCGGAAACCACCAGTTCCTGTGCGCTTTAAGAAACTCCACATGAATCAAGTCACAGCCTGCAGCTTTACTAGTTTTAAAGGAATCAACCAATAGTTCTATTTCACCTACGGTAACCGGTGTCCAATGGGGCCCCAGATTGGTGTCATTTAAGGGGTCCTCCCTTCCAATATTCCCTGGAATGGAATTAAATAAGTATCAAAAATGCTCCGTTCAGGTACTGGGTAAAATAGGTGAAACTACTGATGAGGGTTGGCGAGCGACACTACCATTGACAAGCTTCCAGAACTCTTTGCTGTTCTTCTGCTCTGCCACTACCTGGAGTCTGACCCAACGATCTTGGTCAAATTGCCTTTTCTTAGTTTATATAAGATTCCTATACTCCATCTTGTATACATGCTAGGAAGCTGGAAGCCTAGTCGCAGTTGACCTCCTATATTCTCTATAGAGACTGGTCAATTTTGCCTTAGCCACCTTGCATTCCTTATCAAACCAACCCTTGGTGGTGACACTAGGAAATTGCCTAGATTGGCCACGTGCACCTACTCAAAAGGATTTAAGAGACTGGCCACAGTTATCAATTAGTTGGTTGTATAAATCCACAGTGCTAGTGACTCTACTAGAGGCAAGAAGAGCTTCACGTAGGTGCTGGCAGCCTGCATCTGAAATGATAGAGGCTGTAAAGCCTATAGGTATCCTATCCCATCAGACAGAACTATGGTATTCCAAATCATTCAGATCAATATTAAAGTTCATAGGAACATGGGTCAAAGAAGAAGTTACATCCAAGGAAATAGCCAATGGAACATGGTCACTAACCAGAACAAACGCCATGTGAAAGTCCAGCAAATAGGAGATATCAAGGGGAGAAACCAGGGCAAAATCAACGGTACTAGACCCAAAATGTCCCAAATAGGTAAGCTCCTCCCTGGTATCTCCAAAACCTGACCCATTGAGGACATGAAGGCTATTAGATATAATGAGTTTAGCTAATCTGATGCCTGATGAATTGATCTCAGGATCTTTGGATACCCTAGATGAAAGTCTGCCATAAGGATCCTGGGGCAAAGGATCACAATATTGCATAAGATCCTGGTCACTTGCCCCTAACCTTGCGTTAAAGTCACCTACTAAAAGTAGTAGTCCCTCTGGATATTTATTTATGAGGGAATCTACCAGATCCTCCAAAACAGTCCAACTGGCTTGCCTAAAGGAATCTGCGTTGCACGGTAGAATGTAAACAGAAATAACCACACACGTAACTTGACCAATGGAAAGAACCAGGGCCAAGGCGAGAGCAGATATTTTGATAACCTCAGGTTCCTGGTACTTTAAGCTACTAGAGATAAAACAGTTTATACTGCCACACGGGCGTCCTCTAGTGCTATATATAGAGGCTGGTAGGACATAGGCCCTATACCCCTCAAGGATGAGTGGAGAACTAGTCCAAGTTTCTTGGATACAAATAATCTGGAACTTCCCTACATAAGCAAGGAAGTCTAAATCCATTTTATGCTTATCCCATCCTGCCAGGTTCCAGGAGGAAAGGTTCAAATTCCCCACTGGAGGGCCTGAAGCTAGTCAGACCAAAAAGGCAGGGGAACCTCTGCCAGGGCCAGATGGAGCTAAGGAACCCTCTATAGTCGAAAATGGGGGCAGCTCCTGGACCTGGACTGAGGGAGCTGGTTCAATAGTGGAGTCTGGCAAATTAAGAATATTGTCAACATCAGTATTCATAAGTCGTATTAGAAGCAAAAGATGGCACAACATCAATTCCTCTTTGAATGGAAGGATAGTGACTACCAGCGTCCGAGTTGGCAAGTGCCCTTAACCGCTGAGCAATAGGAGGTTTAGGAACCAAATCACTGGGTCCGGTTTGGACTCTTGTCAACTTTAAATTACCTCCATTTAGAGGGGAAGTGGCCAACATAGCCCCATCTAGGGGCTGGAAAACCACCCCATCCCCCTGGAAGCCACTGGAGGCATGAGTCTGACAACAGATCTCCCGCGAACCAGAAACCTGCTCCTGGAAAGTGGCGACCAGCTGCAAAGGAGCCCGCCTAGAATTGGTTCCAGCTGGGGGAACCAGATCTAAGGGTATCCTGGTTATTAAATAATAAAGGAGGTACTCCCTTAGGGGCAGATGGTAATAAGGCAAGATTCTCAGGATTAACATAAAGCCTTGACAAGCAAATTTCCCGTGGAGCAAATAAATAGGTGTGGTGCCAGAGATCATCTACTAGTAATGGCAAAGCAAAATGTATCACCAACCGATGGAAATGTGGAACATGTGGTAACATATAATAATTCAGTATAGAACCTGGGCTAATTGATGTACCCATAATACAAGACAGATGATGTTTAATACTAGACTTAGATAACCAAAAAGGCAAATACCCTGAAGGCAAGGGAACGACTTTAAGAACCAATCCCTGGGGATCCTGCTGGAGGACAGACTGCCTATTAGTTTTAAATGTCCTAAAGGCCATGCCCCCTGGAGATGGTATCTGGTCACTAATATCACTGGGGTGGACTTGAGTTCCTATGGTGGACCTGGCCCGAAGAGAATCCCTAGTCTGGGAGCTATGAGCTTGAATTATATTAAGGGTGTCGGTGATAATCCCCAACTGGAGTCTTTGGAGCTCAAGCTGCATGTTAATGCTCTCCCATTGGGGATACAATTTAGAAACCAGGTCACCCATTAGAAGACATTGATTCGCCAACTGTTCTACAGTACAGTCCTCATAGTTAGTAGTTACAGGGGGGAAATGTCCCGTAGGGACCTCTGGTGAGTCTGGTAAGGGTATACCAGAACAAAGGGTAAATGAAAGATCATCATGTCCCGGCCACTCCCCCTGGCTTCCCTCCGCGACCAATAATTTCACTGGGCTGTCCCGCTGGTCAGATTCGTTCTGTAATTGTCCTACCTCTGGGGTCCTCAAGTAATCTTTCAATGACGATTGCCGTGCTCTAGATTGAGCATGGATGAGCATCCCCTCCTTTCCTCTCTTCCTGCCCATGATCAAAACCATTAGAAAGACCTCAATGGGCAGGCTTCAGAACGCAAACAAGGGAAGGAAAAGAAAAAAAGGGGGGGGTGTAGCCCTAGCCCAGCCAGTGCCTAAGGCCACGCACAAGGGCACGCCCTTGTGCATGACGCCCTTAGGCACAATGCACCAGCACGCACCTACAGTGCCGCCGTAGCCACAACGGCACTTTTAATGACCCCAGGGGGATGTCTGCGCAGGCGCAGGCTCTCAAGGTGGTAGTTAGGTGAAACGATGACAGCTGGTTCTCGGCAGGACTCCGGGAACTCAGGGCACAAGTAAACGTGACAGGGGGGGTCTCGCCAAATGATCTCCTGGGTGGCAGATCGACCAAGGCTCACCCCTCAGGCCCCGCTTCCCCTCCAGATTCCTAGGCATAGCCGCGCAGCACATTTAATGACCCCAGGGGGATGTCTGCACAGGCGAGTACTCTCAAGGTGGTACTCAGGTGAAACTATGACAGCTGGGTCTCAGCAGGACTCCGGGAACTCAGGGCACAGTTAAACATGACAGGAGAGGTCTTGCCAAATGATCTCCTGGGTGGCGGATCGACCAAGCCTCACCCCTCAGGCCCCGCTTCCCCTCCAGACTGAATTTAGTTTGAGCCAGTGGGTGATGGAAACAATAGAACTGAACCCATCAGCTATTACAGGAGGTTCTTAATACAGTGAAAGATGTCGGTGGGACTAATCCCATGCCCTGCGTAGTGCTGCACGGAGCATGCATGCACGGACACATGTGCAAATTGTGTGCACTCCCAACACGGGGCCTATGGCACATGCGCAAACCGTGCAGCTGCGCATATGGGGCATGGGATTGGCCTCACTGTCATCAAATGTGAAATTGTCCCAACCCCCTTGGGTGAATTCCTCTACCGCTCAATAGAAGAGCTGATATCACTTTTGGAAAGGTAAGCCTGCCATCCTCCCTGAAACATGCAGCAGTTCAGCTGGAGCTCAAATCAAAAAGTTTTATTGTGCTGGTCCATTGGCCTTGACAAATGACAAAAGAAATAACAAATAACAAATAACAAAATAAGACAAAAAGCTTACAATACATCAAATACATCTAATACATTCAATTTAAAATTAAGATTAAAAAAGAAAAGTCTGAGTTCCCTTCATGTTTTTCCAGGGCATTTCACTAGCTGGGAGCTCTTCTGGATTTCCTCGCACGCAATACAAAATTGGCCACTGCTTGGGTTAACTCCGGGGATGTATCCCTGAGCAGAAACATGTGTTTCTGTAAGTCCGATCTATCTGCTAAATGCCCCATATGCCGACAAATTTGGGCTCTAAACCCACTACACAGTGGGCAATACAAAAGATAATGAGGAAGATCCTCCACGGCCTTCTGCTTACATCTACAGAGGTGGTCCGTATATCTGCAGGCAACATACCTCCCCATTAGGACTTCCATGACCATAGTCTGGCAGCGTAATGATGTGAACGCACACCGCAATTTAAAGTGGGCAATTCCCCCTACGTATGCTGGTCTCGAAATCCCAGCCACCCAATACTTATAATATGGTGCTGAAGCTGAACAAACTCATGCTAAATACTGCCAGTGCCATGCATTGCTGAGTTTTAAAAATACTTTGTAAAATTTAAGTTGAGGACTCAGACATATTAACCAAAGTCATAAAACCTTAAAATGCTTTCAACTATAGACATACTATAAAATACCATTTAATAAACAAATAAATTGCAACGTATGAGCAATTCAACAGAATTAATGTGTTAATGTCAAATCAATCAAGAAGGATCATTCTAATGCTGTGATTTGCTTCTAGCTGCAATTAGATATAAGACCACTTGTCCAATATCTTTTTGTTTGTAATATTTTTCTTTACAGGCAATTCATCAAATTCATATTCAGAGCTTACTGAATTATGCCACTCACATATTTAATAGCAAATAATCTTTCCAGGAACCATTATGGATTTAAGTGTGATTATACTAAGGATATCCAATAGCTACTTTAACTTATAGAAACATCCATTTTACAAAGCCAGAGACTTAATTATGCTGTAACATAGATCTGTATTGGTTCCAAATATGAATTCCCAAACTTGTGACTGAAAATGATGTACATTACAAAGCTTTAACTCAAATAGCATTTGTACTATTGTTACTCATACATTATCTCACCACAGTTAAGATATATATCCTTTAAAATGATGTTGAGCTTTATGGGCCAAATTCTGATCTCTATTCCTCTGGTTTCCATTTTGGATCTATCATAGCATAACTGAATTTAGAAATGGCCTGTACTTAGTACAACTGTTCTTCCATACAAGTTGTACCACAGACATACTCAACATTTCTGCTTACTCATTAACACTCATTTCTGTGCGAACTGGTTCAAGGAGACTTGCAAATGCATCTTCCTTGTGTTTGTTTCTTTGTTTCCGCTTTTATATAGAGCACATTTAAGAAACATGGAAAACAGATTTTGTGCAGCTACCTTTGAACCCTGGAGTTGCTTTACAACAGTTACTGCATCACTAACAAGCCACAGGTGTACACTACATGAGCGGGTGAAAATGTAATTGAGGGGTATGATGACAGTTAATTGTCCATAATGTATTTATCCCAAGATGCACTTATGCATCTGTTATATATTTAGGTAGTTGTTACCAGTAGCTTTTGCGCTACTTAAACAAGGGAGGATCTATATCTAAAAGACAATAAAGTGGGAAATACTGTCGAGGGGCTCTAAAGTGGCAAGACAAAGAAAGTTAGTCTATCTGTGTCTTTGAAATGAATGGCCCTATTTATTTGAATGGGATTTTTTATGCATTTACCATATTAAGATTTAAATACTAAGAACTTGACTCCCATTTTCAGGGCATATTATTGAACCAAACAACAATACCTTCAGGTATTTCCATAGGTATATATTTTGATACTTGCCTTTCATTTATAGGTACTTCTCATTTGTGGCTGTTTCAAAACAGCTTTATACAGTAGATTAAAGTAATGTCTAGTCTACCGTTGACACATGGAGGATTTATGTGTGGGAGTAACCCACAAAAACTCCCTCCACACATGTGGGGAAAATAGATGTGATAATTAGTCATCTACTTTCATCCATATTTGTATGCAGTACAGAAAATTTAAGATGAGAACATCAGCAAGTCATTGTAGTTAGATGGTTAACTGAATTGTAAATGGACTCAAATGACTTGAGTGAAGAGATGATTACTAACTGTACTCTTGGCCTGCTCCTGCTCCCATTAGAGATGATGACAAAGCTCTCACTGACTGCAATTGTACAGGATCAAACCCTGTATATGAGATTTGAGCTTGTATAATAATACTAACAATATTTTAAGTCAAATTGGAGGCATTATAAAGCAGATTTATAAAAAAAATAAAAATAAAGATAAACTAAAGAAAGGTTTAGCCTCCTCCCTCTTCCTCTAATTTTTAATTATTAGTTTACATTACACTCACACCCTGAGACGCCAACCAAAAGACTAATGATCTGTTGAGCCAGGCAACAGGGCAAGAAGAGACAGTCTCTGCCCTGGGGAGCTTACAATCTAAACAGACTAAGATAGGGGCAGAGAAACTGAGTTGGAGAGAGGTGAAGCGATTTGTCCGGAGTCACACAGTGGTCAACAGCAGAGGAGGGAACAGAATCTATGGGTGGTTCCACAGGTTACAAGGCTATCCCCTAAGTCCTGCATTTGGACAAGCAAAAGGTCTGGCTACAGAAAGCCCTTATATTCTGTCATGGCCTCTGAGGTCAGCTGGGAGCTCCTTCTTGCAGGTACCATCTTCCTGTGACGTTTCCCCAACAAGGGCACACTGAGAAATGTTCTTGGTAGCTTCCCCACAATTATGGAACTCCCTCCCCTTGCAGATCCATCTAAACCTGAGCCTGCTCATCTTCCGGATGAGATTTAAGGAAGAGACCATTTTGTTTGGTCATGCTTTTGGCAGGCAGGGATAGGGTTTGGTGGGATTGGATGAGGGGTTAGGGAAAAGGTTGGGGGGAGGAGGTTTAGGGGATTTTTAGCTGTTTTTATATGATGTAAGCTATTCTCTGAGCCTTATTGAGAAGGGTGGGGTAAAAACTGGAATTAATTAATTAATTAATTAATTAATTAATTAATTAATTAATTAATTAATTGAAAATAATACATATGAAATCCAGGGAGGCTGTCCCAGAAGAATCAGGAACAACCATTCTAGATTTTGGCTAAACATAGTCATTGTAATATGTGGAAACAATTGCCCTACAGTAGAGATGAAACGAGTACCTGCAAAAGTGGGTGAACCTGTCAAAACTGTGGTACTTGACTGAACCCAGTAATTGGTATTCAGTGTGCGATGGGCTACCTGATGTACCAACATACTGGTTTTTGTCCTGATTTCCTGACTTCCAGTGCCAATTTTCCAACTTCCAGTGATGATTTTTCAATTTACCATCCTGATTCCTTTACCAATTTGCCAATAGTTACTGAATGGTAAATTGGTAATTCGGCAACTTGGTAACAACAGTAACACCTAAGATTTTTGAGTAATCAAGTGCATCTGATCGGTACTAAGGGAGCCTGTTAGGTATCAGATATGGCACTCAAAATTGTTGGCATTACCCGTGGGCAGCAAATGAGCTACCTGTTTCACCTCAAATCCACAGCAGCCCTGACAGGCAGCAGCCTTGTTTCTTTCAGCCTGGGGCTGCTTCTGCGTCAGTCCTGGCCAGGAAGAACCTAAATTTTGTACTGGGCTGGGCAGTGGGTCCACTACACATCCTAGAAGTCTGTAGGAAGGAATGTAGCATGTGGGAGTTTCAGAAGTGTTGCTTCCCACAACTTATTATGATCATGGATGAACACTGTAGCTTTCCTGTATCTCAGTCATTTTACTCTAGTCAGCAGACCATGCCCTGAATCTTTAATTTGCTGTGAAGGGTTAATTTTGTATGGATTATGGCCCTTTTCAAACGGACGCCCCCCCTTCCCCACTTGTGCAGGTGGGGAGCATCTGTTTGAATGCTGCAGCGAGTGCGGGGGGATGGGTGAGTGTCTGTGGGAACACTGCAACCAGTGGGTGGTGTGTGTGTGCACGCTCCCACGTAACACCCACCTCCACTCATCACCCATGCATGGAGCAATGGGCGCCAATGTCAGATGTTCCGTGCATGGGGATGGATGGAGATGAGTTGGGGTTCTGTGGGAATGCACCCCCACGCACGGCCCACCAACCCACTGCACCACACTGCCCACCCATCTCCTCACGCACACGCACCTGTTTGAAAAGGGCCTATGACCCAACCCTGCAGTGTGATGTGCACATAATGTTGTGTCCGTTTGTTTCTATCAAACTCTGCATGGACAAATAGGGCTCACAATGCAGGATCAAGGCAATTTAGAACAGATGCTGTTTTCTGCATCTGAATGGGGCAAATATTAGCCTTTTGGAAGTACTTTAAGTCACTTAACACTAATATTAACCTGCTTCTTCCACAGAGCGGTCTACTAAAAATGAGATTGCTGTGGTAATTGTTATATTATGTTCAGAAAAGTGCCAAGAATATAATTACTTGCAAAATGACTCCACAGTTCAGCTTTAATATACATAGCATAGCTGTTGTATACTAAAAGAGAACAAAACTCTGCATAAACAAGCCTATTTAGTGGTAGGATCTGTATTAAATTAAACTTTTAACACTATCATTGTGTTTACAGTACATTAACTAGACACAATTTTTAATGCCTGCAGTTTGTTTAAAAAAATCCTAAGCCACCAGAGGATGATTTCCTTAAGAATGTTCTCCCAGGTATGTGCAGAATATTAATTAGGGCCATCTATTTCTGTCGGATAATAACAATGTCTACGAACTGAATGGAATCTGTGACCTGTGAAAGGACCATTCATATGCTTTAGTCTGCCCTAGCGCATTCTTTAACAAATGAACATAGACCTTTTTCACAGTCATCCTAAATGTTTCAACTGTGTGTTTCATGGTTTGCTTTTTGTGTCTCCAAAAACACATTCCTTTTTTTTCTCCCTTCCTCTAGTGGGAAGGATTCCATTTTCTCATTTAAATGTTTGTTCCTTTATGATTATTTTTACTGCCATACCTATGGGGCTTCTTACTGTATTGCCTGTAACTGAAGGAAATTTTAAAGGAATTAAACTTGTTCAGCTTAAATCTTTAGGGGCATGCAACAATATCTTAAACAATTAGCAATAATTAAAAAGCATCTATTCAACTGTATAAAAACATAAATACATTTCATTTAAGTACAATAGTCAGGATTAAGAGTTTTCTCATTAAGATAAGAAAGGGGTTTTCTTTTTTATTTCTTTCTTTTTTGTGAACTAAGGCTGTATATTTTTTCACTGGATACCAAAAGAAAAATTGTCATTGACTGCACTAACCTGAAAAGGATCCCATTCCATCAGATTTGGTTTTGGTGGCTCCAAATCTAATGAGTTTATACCGTTGTATGTTTCCCAGTTGGCATGTATCCAACTATCCACATCACTAAAACCACTTCCACAACACTCACTGCCTGGCACCCTTCTTGGTGGTCTCAGTAGAAGCCAGAGATTGGGTGTTTTTAGAAAAACACCTCCCCACCCTTCACCTGCCCAGCATGCATGTTGCGGGCAGCATAGGACATCAATGTGGCCCTGTAACATGCATGATTGGTGGATGATGAGTGATGAGATGTTTATCTAAAAACACCCATCGAATGGACCTGGGACACTGTGTTAGAGTGGTCCCTCTAAGTCAGTCTCATTCGCAGCTCAGGAAGCAAAATCTGTACTTGTCTTGTGCGTGCATAGAAGATTTCTTTTCTGCTTCTGAAAATTCCATACATATCAGAAACATTGCATTCCCATATGGGCCTCTTTTGCTACAGATCCATGCTCCATAATCTAGAACAGGGGAAAGGGGAACCTTTTCCCTCTCAGGCGCCACTTTGATCATTAGTATAAGCGCTGAGGGCCACATAGAAGTTAGTGCAAACATTCTTAAGGGTGGTCTCAGAAAGCGGAGGGACTACAGATTATGGATCTGTGACATGGATCTGTCCCTTATCCTTGTGTGCATGCTGTCATCTCTGCTCCCTTACCCTGAGCTTTGTCTTTCAGTGCTTGGCGATTGGAACTGCATCCAGGCCTCATCGGGCAAAATAAAAGCTAGCTTTGGTTTGCATTCGGTCCCTAGGCCTGAGGTTCCCTCTTGATCTAGAACTATAGTGAAAGTTCTGGTTATTGCACGTCTGCCAGAATTTTCAAGGGAAAAGCCACTAGGTTCAGATTTGTATGAACTTGTCCTGCACAATTCTAGATACATTTGCACAGAGATGGGCCGTTGAGGGGAGAGAGAGAAGTAAGGACTTTTTCCCACCTGGTTCTGTGTGCAATTATCCTAGTCATAGATACAAGCCAGGGACCAACCCCCCAGCAGTGTCAATTCACACTCCTTTCCCTCTCTTATCATTTCCAGATACCAAGGGGTGCTTTCTGCTCATCTGAGGATCCTGCTGCCTATTTGACCTAATATAATGCTGCTGCATCACCGCCACTCTTCCCTCCCTCCCCTCATTGGACATAAAGCAGCTTCCAACAGAGGGAAGGAAGGATGGAGGACAGAATAGGGAGAGCTAGCAGATGCAGCAGTAGCAGCAAGTGAGCCAGGGCAGAGCTGCAGAGAGCAAGGAGGAGAGCAGAGTGGGTTGTAGTTTTGGAGGTCCCCTACTTCGTCTCACTGGAATAGACCCTGTCTCTGCCCATACTAGGCATGGTATGCCCATAACCAGGATGGGGATGCTGGGAAGCATCAGGAGGTAGAAGGGCCATCAGCTACCATGGAGCAAAGGGGCTCAGTTGAGCCCTGGGTCCTGGACTCTAGGGGGCGGTCTTTTGCAAACAGCTTGAGCACTGCTAGGAAATTTTCAGATTAGACGGGGACCAACTCTATGCCGGTGACCACTCTCAAAAATTTCATAGCGGTGCTCATGTCAGTTGCAAGTGGCCCCACTAAGGAGGAGGTTTTCAGAGCGGAGTGGGTAGGAGTGAAATGCTGACCCCACCGACTCTTAAAACTGCCTTCCTGGAGGGGTTCCTGCCACTCCAGAGGGGCCTCACTGGGAGCCAAGGCAGCACCACAACCTTTGAGGGAGGAGGGTGAGGCTGGCTGGGGAGCTTTGGGAAGGTCGCTGCTTAGGAGGATTTCACCCCCTTGACCTTGGTGGTGGCCATAATTGGGACACTTCTTCCACTGCAGTCCTACCCTAATTAACAGTCCTATGCCTAACTCCTCACCCACCATAGATTGTTCTTTTATGCTTCTCCTTATACAGTGGGTACAACCATTTGTGATGGCGGCCCACTTTGTCCCACGGGCTGCTGTCATATTTGGTTTACAGCTGCCAGATGTTGGCCCACATGATATCCTGGGACGTGTTGGCAGCTAGCACAGGCTCTCACCTTGGCAACCAGCTGAAGTAACAACCCAGGCAAAGGCCTGCCAGACCAGGACAAAGCGAGCCACATTGAGTTAGAACATGTGTTCTGACCCAGCATGACACAGACTGGATCGGGAATATCATGGCGGGGGCGCACTGGGAGTGACATGGGGACAGAGGTGGTTGCCGGCACATCTGTTGCGACTGCTTTTCCAGGTGACAGGGAGACTCTCCAGGAACTTGTATATGGTCAGTGTCCTGAGCTGACCCTGGCCATGTCAGTGGTGGGGTCCTGATCCAGTCTGGGTCATGTAGTGGCGCCTCACCATCATGTGTGCTTTTACCCTCTGTCATTCTTCAGGATCCCCTTTGTCCCTTGGAACTAAGACCCTTTTTACTCAGACCCTCTAACACCCATAAAATGGGTGTTACATTTTATTATACATGTTGCAGGTCACCACTGCAGCCAATCACCATACGCCCTGTGCACACATTATGCCTCCACCCAGTTCCTCTAGGTGGAGATGGGTATTGGCCGGTGGGTGGGGAGCATTTCCCTGGGTGGAGATGGGTGGGGGCATCTGTGTAAATGCCACTTTTGGTGGGTGTTGGTGTTTGTTCCCAGCCAACACTCATCTCCACCCACACCCACCCATGGAGCAACCAATTGCGAACTGTGTGAAACGAAATCTGCCAAGTGAACCAGTACAGATACCTGGGTGTTAATTTCTCCAGCTCTTTGAGCTGGCAAGTTCATGGGGCAGCCGCAAAGAGTCAAGCCTCTCAAATGGCAGGAGTCATTGTTAAATTTTACTTTGGGAAAGGAGGTAAGCTGGTACTACCGGCCCTTCAGCTGTTCCGGGTGAAAGTTATAGTTCAGCTTTTATATGCCTTCCCAGTATGGGGTTTGGCTTTTATTGACGCACTTGAGGTGGTCCAGAATGGTTTCATGTGGGCAAATTTAGGTGTCCCGAGGGGAACACGTCAGGTTTTTTTTGCGATTGGAACTAGGTTGTCGGCCCCTTCGTTTTCTGGCCCTTCAGATTACAATCAGATATTGGCTTAAGATTGTTCTATTATCTGCCGAGGATAATTCCCTGTTGAGGATGGCAAGGGAAGAAGGTCTTCTTACCCCTTGGTTGGTGCATGTAGAGGGGGAAATCAGGAAGTTGGGATTTAATCCCTCGATTTTGGCATCGATGGGGCTTAAATTGGCTATGTTCCTTGTCAAAGAATGGCTTATGGATCAACAGCGCCAGTTGGATTCAGAACAAAGGCAGCTCCAACGGATAGCTAAGGATAACGTCCCCCCTGGAGCCCCGCTTTCAGACTCTTCCTATTTGGTAGCCTAGCTGAGTTTTCATTTGAGGCGTTTGTTCTCCAGACTGCGCTGCGGGGTTTTCCCCTTGGCCATTCTGGAGGGCTGATATCTTGGGCTCCTGTGGGAATATGTTGCTTTTGCAACTTGCAGGCACTGGACACTAATAGGCATTTCTTTTTTGAATGTCCGGTGTTGATACATCTCCGGGATAGGGTACTGTTCCCTTTCCAAGAGTTATTGGAGAGGAACTTGGTCGCGAAGACCTATGAGTTATGCCTAAGTCCTACTGCCTCGGACTTAACGAAGGCAGTTGCAGTATTTGCAAATTTGGCAATGTACCTAAGGCAAAGGCTGACTGGGGGGTAATGTTACGGCCTGTTCGCAGAATGGGTATTGCTTATGGTCAATATTCTTATATGACCTTATCTAATGATCCCTCTGTGATTCACGCTGTATCCTAGTGGTCTGCCTGAGGTTGTATCAAATCCTGGGAAGGGAGGAATATAGGGAGGTTTTATCTTTTATGCTTTAACTGGTTACTGTGTCATTTCTCATATGTTTTTATTATTGATTGTATTTGGAATTACGCCACTTGATATTGTTTGGTACTTTTGGAGCTGGGGCATTTATCTATTTACTAATTATTATTAAACCTTTTATCATTTTATATTCTTAATGCCAATAACTGTAAGTTACAGCAATAAAAACTGTATTGGATATTGGATATATTGACTAATAAATGCTTTAAATAAATAAATAAATAAATAAATAACTTCCCAACTTCATGAATGTATCCCCATCCCTCCTTATATGCCCCTGCCCCCTTCCCTTGTTCATCATTCTAGATCATAAGTTTCTTGTGGAGGAACCTGTATCTATAATCATGACTGTTCAGCACGGTACATGGCGGGTGCTATATAAATAATTAACGAAGATAATAATTAGCTGCATTCCAGTTCTATCCCTGTCGTGGCTGGAATAGCTTCCTACCTTACCTCCCTACCCCAATCAGTTTGTAGTTTTCACAGGATTTAGTTCTGTTTTCCTTCTCCTACAGCAGATCAGTTCTCACTGCCTCCCCATCCCAGCTCAGTCATTTTATTTTTCAGCTCCTTGCTAAAATCACTCCTTCTCCTGTTTCCTTGTTTGCACCCTCTGGTACCATTTCACATTCTGCTACTCCCAATGTAACTAAGTTTGCAAACTCCATGATTCTGCCAACAGATAAAAGACAGAGAAATATTTGTATTGGTGCTGAGATTTGTTTGGGGCCAGCTGAAGAACTTCCTAAGGTCAGATATATGAGATTATGTGCTCTGGCATCTGAGTCTCTTGGAAGACATTACATAAACAGCATTTCTTGTTGTATAAGTGTTCTTACAAGAGTTTCCAATAACATCATTAACAGCTGTCTTCCTAACTGCCAATGCCATTTCTTCCATACCTTTTTCTTTGACATATAGGATTCTAGCTTCAAAGAGAGTCACACTGCCTTTGAAAATTGTCTTTCTGACGTTATCGTTTATGCATCTTCAGCCTTTGGTTTTATACAAATTCAATTTGTTTAATACTGGGTTTTTTACGCTTCTGTAAGACAGAGACGAGCAGTGAGACTTTATCCTCTTAACACAGAACACTTTTTTCTTTCCTCATTTTTAATTATTTTTAAAAATAATTTTTTTAAAGTAACAGAAGTGAACATTGTCAGTCAATGCACACGCTTGTCATCAATAAAATCTTCCGTTTAATATCATGATGAACTATTTTACACAAAGATGTCAGCTACAACAAATTGTAAAAGGCAATACAATTACTATTTAACTGTCTCTTTCCCGAGTCCATATTAAGGGTTAAGTACATCTGAACGTACCACTGAGAAAAGTTTATAAATTGGTCCCAAACCACAGCATTTTTTCTTATGAAAGACAGTGGCATAAGCTTTCAGTGCTGACAACTGATTGAGTATCATGACAACCAAGTTTGCCACTAAATTGTAAATGTTACTGGGCTGTGGAGTAGAAGCCTGTATTCTAATAGAAAAGCCAAGTTCTAATAATTCTGGCAGCACCCTGATAACTTCAGAGGTCCTTTTTACACAGACACTCTAACACTGATAAAATGGGTGTTACATTTTATTATACATGTTGCAGGGTGACACTGCAGCCCTGCAACATGGGCCCTTTTCACACAAGATGCCTCAGCCTGGTTTCGCTGGGTGGAGGCATCTGTGTAAACACCACTTGCAGCGGGTGGGCTGCATTTCGCTGGGTGGAGATGGATGGAGGTGACGGTTGCTCCGTGGCTGGGTGTGGGTGGAAATGGGTGTTGGCCGGGAGCAAACATTCACCAACACCCACCGAAAGTGGCATTTACACAGACGCCCCCACCCAGGGAAATGTTCCCCGCCCACCGGCCAACACCCATCTCCACTCAGAGGAACTGGGTGGAGGCATCATGTGTGAGCAGGGCCCATGGTGANCTGCGAATACCCGTTTCTCCAACACCGGTTCCCTGCGATTTTCTGACGGGTCCCCCGCCTCCGTACACCTCGACAAGGCATCCACTAAAATGTTCTGGTGTCCCGGGCGGTAGTGGATGTGGAAGTTGAAACGTGCAAAGAATAGGGCCCAGCGCCCGTGCCACACATTTGCAATGCGAGTCGTCTGTAGGTGAATCAGGTTATGATGATCTGTTATAACGCTTATTGGGGTAATGGCTCCCTCCAGGTAATGCCTCCAAGCCCCGAAAGCTGCCTTGATCGCTAAAAGTTCTCTATCTAGCACCGTGTGGTTTTTTCCTGCACTGGTCAGTTGTTGTGGAGTAATACGCACATGACATTAACCGGTCCTTTGTTAGGTCTGCTTGGAGCAACACGGCCCTGATGGCAATGCTGGAGGCATCCATTTCAACCATAAACAGTTTAGTAAAATCGGAATATTGAAGGATTGGGGCACGGGTAAAAGTGGCCTTTAAGCCCTCAAAGGCCTCCTGCTGTTTGGACATCCAGTGATAGATGTTGCCTTTCTGCAGCAAGGTCATGAGAGGTTCCATTAGTTGGGTGTAGCAGGGGATGTACTGCCTGTAGTAGTTTGTTGTGCCTAAAAAGTGCTGTAAAGCTTTTACCGATGTCGGCGGCACCCATTTAAGGATCGCTTCTACCTTCTTCAGTCCATCTCGACCCCCTGTGGGGAAATGATAAACTCAAGGAACTTCACCATTGTCCTGTGGAAGGCACATGTCTCCAGTTTACAGAATAGTCTATGCTTCCAGAGGCGAGTCAATACGGAGCACACGTGTTGCACATGTTCGGTGAGTGTGGTGGAATAAATTAAAATGTCATCCAGATAGGCGACTATGTACATGTCCAGCATATCTCATAACACATCATTAATGAGATGGTGGAAGGTTGCTGGTGCATTGGCCAATCCAAATGGAATCACGAGATATTCATAATGGCCGTACCTCGTTCAGAAGGCCGTCTTCCATTCATCCCCCAGGCGCACCTGCAACAAGTTGTATGCCCCATGGAGGTCCAGCTTGGTAAATATTTTTGCTCCTTGAAGTTGATCTAGCAGTTCGGGAATCAGGGGGAGTGGGTATTGATTTTTAATTGCAATAGCATTAAGGCCTCGATAGTTGATACAAGGACGGAGCCCCCCGTTCTTCTTGGGAACAAAGAACAGGGGGGCCCCTGCTGGGGACGATGAATGGCGGATAAACTCATGCCGTAAGTTGTCTTCAGTGTAGTCTTTCAGGGTATCCAGTTCTGGCCCCAAGAGCGTGTAGATCCGGCCATACGGGGGTTCAGTACCTGGCAACAGCTCAAAGGGGCAGTCATACGGCCAATGCGGGGGTAAGGTGGCCGCTTCATTCTTGTCGAAGACGTCGGCCAGGTCCTGGTACTGGCATGGGAGAGGGCCGGGCTCCGGGGTCGAGAGCGTCAGCATTCCCCGCTGGGGATATGGTAGGGTACAGTTCGAATCACAAAAATCCGTCTGAAACTCCACTGTCCAGGCGGTCCAGTCTATCATAGGGTTGTGAAGATGTAGCCAGGGCATGCCCAATACCACCGTGAACATAGGGGTGACCACTATATCGAAGTGCAGCATCTCTTGGTTACTTGGAGGCCGGCTGTCTGGGCCTTGATGGGTCCTGATGTCAACAGGGAACCGTCTATGGTATGTACCTGCTCCGGAGGGACCTGTTGTATACTGGGCAGCGCATAACGACCCACCAAGCCTTGGTCTATAAAGTTTCTGGACGCTCCGGAATCGATGAGGGCCCAGACCACAAGACTCCGTGTGGGGGTTATACCCAGCATGGTCGGTACCCACAAGTGTCGAGTGGGGTATGAATTTGCGATGCAGATCGGAGCCTGCCAGCTTAGGGGTCTTCCCTGCACCCCCAGGGACTCCCCTATAGTTCCCTGGGTCTGTCTTTTCCCAGCTCCCGTCTTATCGGTGGTAGCGAGGGGCAGTTGTGAGCAAAGTGCGAGGGTTGTCCACCGTAAAAGCACAAGCAACGTTGCCGGCGATTCTCTCGTTCTTCCGGGGTGAGGGGGCCTCATGATGCTCCTAACTGCATAGGCTCTGGGTCCTCTGCTTGACCGCCCTCGCCCTCAGACACCACTATGGGCAAGGGGCGGGCGCCGGACCAGCTAAAGGGCTCGGAGTGCCACTCCTTATGCCTCTCCATGAGGCGTTCATCGATTTGAAGGGCCAAGGTAACAATTCCTCCTCATGTATCCAGGAGAGTGGTGAAGGCCAGTTGATCTTTCAACTCTTCATTCAAACCTCTCTGAAACATTACTCAGAGCACATGGTCAGGCCAATTTAAGTCCACGGCCAGCTGCTGGAACCTTGTAACATAATCCAGTAGGGGCCCTTTTCCTTGTTTTAAGGTCAGGACTGCCGTCTCTGCATCCTTCTTTTGGTGCAGGTAATCGAATAGGAAGGACAATTCCCACACAAACCCCTCATAATCGGTCAGTAGGGGGCTTTTCTTGATCAGCAGCGGTGCAGCCCACTCCAGCGCATTCCCATAGAGCAAGCCAATAACAAAGGCTACCTTACGGGCATCTGTGTTGTAGGTGTTTGGTTGCACTTAAAAGGTAAGGTCACACAGTGCCAGGAACCCGTTTAACAATTGCCAGTCCCCAGCAAACTTAGTTATCATGGGACCCTTCGGCTCTCAGGGGTTGCCCCCTACTGCTCCCCGAGGCTCCTTGGGAGGGGACTGTACCAGAACGGCCAGTGGAGGTGCAGGTATGCCCGGGGCTTCGGCCGCAACCTGTTTCTCCTGTAGATCCTTAACTTCCATCACCCAGGATTGCACCACTCGGGTCAGCTCTGCCACCTCCGCGGCCAGCTGATCCATCACAAATATCAGTCTCCGCACAAGAATAAGGACCAAAGGGAGGGGGGGAGGGGAGAAATATATGAGCTGGTGATACTGTCAGGTTCGGGGTAGGGCACGGAATCAGGGACGGGGCACCATTCACCAACACATTCACCTGGCGGCAAGGGTGCCTGGAAACAAATCCTCAGGATAGGATTGGGCTGCTGGATTAGCAATCCACTGCCTATATCAACATAGGGTATTCGGGGATAGCGCACACCTAGAGTCCACCTCCAGGTATCCACACACACAGGGCCCAGGGTAGGGGTGGCAGAGCAGTATGTGAGGCAAAGGGAAGGTGCCCAACCCCCAGGGTAAGGGGGGAGGGGACAGGACTTGCACCACCAGAAGGTTCCCAGGGCAGTGTCTTAATAAGGCTAAGGGTACAGACTTACCGGTTAGAATCCTGACGCTCACCCACTCACTCACTCAGTCAATCCAAACACTCTGCCACCAAACACACCAACACTCTACACAGGAACTCAAGAGCAGGAAGGAGGCAATGAAGGGGCCGGTATCACAGGCATTGCAGCACTGATCACCAGCGCTGAGTCCCTGTTGCAGTGCTGCTTTTATCCCCGCTGCGCTGCTGCCGCTGCAGATGCAAGGAGCAACGTGGTGCTGGAAGCGAGGCTGGGGGCGGGGCCTTCCTGCGCCATGGAGCCGGCGTGGTCTCGGCAGTGCCTGGTAATGGCAAGGGGGGGCGTGTCTGAACTGCACTGGCGGTGGGGGCGCCATGGGCAGCTGTGGCATTTCTGTGCTGGGACCTGTGATGGGGGGGGGTTCTTGAACGCCGGTAGGACCCTCGTGGGGGGTGCTGGGAGCCCCGGGGGGGTGCGGATATGGGACTTCATGGCCCAGGCTCTGACAATATGCAGCCCCTGGGGGAGATCGTGAGAGGATTCGGGGTGCGACGTCACCAATATGCTGATGATACTCAGCTGTACCTCTTGTTTTCAACTGACCCAGGTCCTGCTGTCTCATTACTTTCCCAATGTTTGGAGGCTGTGGCGGATTGGATGCGGCAGAACAGACTGAAGCTCAATCCTGATAAGATGGAGGTGATGGTGGTGGGTAGGCGAGGGAGGTACTGGCTCCCCTGGTAGGGGGGGTCCTCCCTCCTGTAGCCCAGCAGGTTCGGAGTCTGGGGGTCGTGTTGGACTCGGGTCTCTGACTGGATCGGCGGGTAGAGATGGTGGCTCAGGCCGCCTTCCGCCAACTGTATCTGGTACGGAGGCTGTGTCCATACATTNCCAACTGTATCTGGTACGGAGGCTGTGTCCATACATTTCCAGGCCTGACCTGGTCACCCTCATTCATGCCTTCATCACCTCGAGGATAGACTACTGCAATGCGCTGTACGTGGGGCTTCTCTTGTTTCTGGTTCGGAGGCTGAAGCTAGTGCAGAATGTGGCGGCCCGTCTCCTTATGGGGACAGGAAGGTGGGAACACCTGTGCTCCGTACTCTGCACTGGCTGCCTATAGCGTACCGAGCCCGATTCAAGGTGCTAGTGTTGATCTATAAAGCCCTACATGGTCTGGCCCCTCATAACTTGGGGACCACATCACCCTCCGTGCCTCAGAGCTATCCTTGCAGTCCACCGGGGGTGCCTTTTTTAGAGGTCCCCCGTGTAAAGTGGGGGGCCACAGTGGAGAGTGCGTTCTCGGTGGCTGGGCCGAGGCTCTGGAATTCCCTCCCACAGGAAGCCCGTCTGGCCCCAGGTCTGCTGGCATTTCAGTGAGCCTGCAAAACCTGGCTGTTCGCCCAGGCCTTTGGAGGGGAGGGTGGGAGGGTGAGGTAGGGGGCGACTGTATTTTAAAAACATTGTTATAATGAATTTTATTATATGTGTTTATGCTGTAAGCTGCCCCGAGATGCCGTAGGCATGAGGGGGTGGCTAACAAATGTTTATAAATAAATAAAAACAAATATTTATAAATAAATAAATAAATATGTACAGCGACCCTATCTGCTATACAGCCAAAGTTTCGTACATTAATTTCCTAGGTTTAAATACTATAAGAGATGTATCATCTCTTTATTTCCAAGGCATAATGAGACCAGCCTTGCAAAGGACATTGTTTCTGCCTTGACTATAGAGAGATATTACATCTCTCCATAGAATTAAACCTAGGAAATTAATATACAAAAACCTTGGTTGTGTTTAGGTTCCTAACAATCTTTGCGTAAATCTGAAATTTGTTAATATTTTGAAAGAAAATTTGAAAGTGATCACTTTTAAAATTCCTTCTAACATTTTTTTCTTTGGCTTAGTCTCTTTTGGTCAATACCTAAAAATTCCAGAAGGATTGCAATCACATTTGGTTCATTCATTTATGGTACTGAGTATATCGTATGATAATAGATAACCCTCATAGGGTGCTAATAGATGTGGATTATAGTCTGAGCCAAGGGGTACCAGGTGGGTCAATGTAGTCATAGCTGGCCAGTGTGTCTGTTTTCAGCTCCATCCCCACCAGGGATTGGGGGCCACCATAGCTGTCTGCCATGACTCCCCTTGATTGACTGCCATGCCTGTCTGTCATCGCAGGGTGTGAGGTATTGGGGGGGCACTGGGAATGGGGCCTCCCGGCTGCACATTTGTTCTATTTCCCTGACAGGGGTTCGGGCTGGCTGGCCCAGTCAGGTACACATTTGTTTTTTGGCCCAACCCGACCCTAATGGTGGTGGCCACCATCTTCCACACACCCTTCCAGTATTGGCTGAAAGTTGGATGAGGATGAGCTGTCTGAAGCTGAATCCCGACAAGACAGAGGTGATGTTGGTGGGTAGGGCTGAGGGGGTTGTGGCTCCCATCATTGGCGGGATCTGCCCCCCTCTGGCCGCTCAGGCCCATAGTCTGGGGGTGCTCCTCGACCCGCAGCTCTGCCTGGACTGTCAGGTGGAGGCTGTGGTGAGAGGAGCATTCCACCAACTACTTCTGGAGCGATGACTGCGGCCGTATGTCTCAGACTTGGATCTGACCACCGTCATCCATGCTTTCATTATCTCTCAACTGGACTACTGCAACGCACTCTATGTGGGGTTACCCTTGGCGATGGTCCGGAGGCTGCAGCTGGTGCAGAATGTGGTGGCCCACCTCCTAACAGGGACGGGCCACCACGAGCACATTACACCGGTGCTCTGGACTCTGCACTGGCTTCCTATTGTCTGCCGGGCCCAATTAAAGGTGTTGGTTAGAACATATAAAGTCCTAAATGGCTTGGTTTCTGGTTACCTGTGAGACTGCCTCAAGCCTGGGGTCATTTTGCAGCCCTTGCAGTCAGCTGGGGGCGCCCAACTCGAAGTCCCCTGGCTATGCTGGGTGGTGAGCATGGGGAGGGTGTTCTTGGTGGCTGCACCTCAGCTGTGGAACTCTCTCCCATTGGAGGGCTGTCTGTCCCCTGACCTCCCCTCTTTCCGCAGATGTTGTAAGATCTGGTTATTCCGCCGGGTCTTCTTGGAGGGGGTGGGGAGGGGATTTCATTTTATCTGTTAGTCGCTATTTTATGTGTTGATTTTGTATATTTCACATATTGTAATTTAGATGATTTTATTGTGATGTTTTTATGTTGTTCACCGCCCTAAGCTGCCGAGTTGCAGGAGGGTGCGGGATATAAATGTTTTGTAAATAAATAAATAAATAAAATTTAAAAGTCTATTTTCACCCATAGTTGTCCAACTCTCCAGGGGGTGCTGATCAGGTCTAGTTCAACACACGAAGTGAGCATTTCCTGGGGTGCAGATGAGAGTTAGATAGGGAATTAATTTGATCCTTGGGAAGAAAACAAGGCATTGTGGTAAAAAAAAATAAAAATCACTCCAGGCTCCATACTGGAATGTTTCCAAAGGCAACAGGCCATAGCCGTACTGCGGACCAATGCCAGCATCGGTGTATTTCTGGTTCATTCAGGAGGAACCTGTGTATGCTCTGTGAGCTGGAGCAGGCTTCTAGGCAAAAGGGTCAGGCAACCTGATAGTAATCAAACTGGAATTCCATGGTACTGGGGCACAGCTATGTGGGAATGGGCCCTCTGCTGGGGGCACCCCACTCCAGTCTGCTGCATATGTATTCTATATGCCTGTCGGCCATCCCAGACTCGTTGGCCCTGGTGTAGCTGCACGAAACTGAAAGCCAAAATCATCCCACCCACACATTTAAAGGATGCAGAAATTCAAATCCAGAATTTCTTGGGGTCTTGGAAATAAGAAGGTTGCAGAGAACACACAGATGTAAATAGCAAATATATTTCAACCTAGAATTTCACAGCTTTGAGACTTCTGAGCCATAAAAATGCGAGAACTGTGTAATGGGCAACGTGACAGCACATGGCACTCTGTATTCACTCACAATTCAGTATTCTGTTGTCGCCGCCGGATGCTGCTATACACATTACACAACAGAAATGGGATTAGCAGGAATAACAAAAACCTGTCACAGTACAAAACCACATCCTGGTAGTCTGACTCCTGACCAATTCAATAGTCTATAAATGAGTGGCAGAGCCTGAAAACCACTCATCCTTCCTTGTCTATCTCTTAGGCTCAGGGAATAAATTCCTTGGAACCATAAGCTCGCCTGTGAGTCAGCAAAGTAAATGAGACTCTCTCAGGCATTAGGGGTTCGCACTGGTGCCAAACAGCCAGAAGTTCATGCTGCTGCTTTTGCTTTGGGTGAGCTGCAGTGGTTGCTGTCTTTAGTTTGTGGATTTGGAGAGAGAAATTGGGGAGGGAGCCAAAAAAAAGAGTGTTTATTGTATTGCTATGTTTTGAATATATATCTAACACAACCTTCATTGGAAGGCATGCACAGCAGCAGTGAGCACACATACAAGTCTTATTCATTTCAGTGAAATTTGTGCATGTAGTATCCTGCCCAAAAGATTGCCTGACCATTTTTACATGGGCCCTTTTTACGCATCCATTGCTCCATGGGTGGGTGTGGGTGGAGATGGGTGTTGGCCGGAAGCACACACTCACCAACACCCACCGAAAGTGGTGTTTACACAGACACCCCCACCCATCTCCACCCAGGGAAATGCTCCTCACCCACCGGCCAACATCGATCTCAACCCAGAGGGACTGGGTGGAGGCATCATGTGTGCACAGGGCACATGGTGATTGGCTGCAGTGGTGCCCTGCAACATGTATAATAAAATGTAACACCCATTTTATGGGTGTTAGAGTGTCTGCATAAAAAGGGACTTGGTAGCTCTATCATCTATTGTCAGTGGTTGTCTATTAAAAATAATTATGTACCTAATAAAGTGTAGGAGGGTGTCGTCTTAGGAAATTTGGTGTTTACTGTAGTTTCCTCGACTATCAGGGGCAGTTATTTATTATAGGCAAGAAAGTTAGGCACAAAAAATTAAGTGCAGCAACATCATTTGCACAGAAACTTGCTGGTATAAAGATCACATATCACTGTCTTAACTCTGCCTTCCTAAGAATAGTGGCCTTCCACAATGCCCTTTACCAAACTCTCTTCTCAACACAACACTGTATTGCTCCAAATGCCACGTTCACAACTGATAGCTTGGGTGCTTTTAGATGGATGTGGGGCCTGGCTGCCCCCAGAGCTGCTCTGCGGGTGCATACTGCACACCGTCATTCTCCCACTTACAGTACTGCCTGGGTCTGTAACAGACAGGCCAGTGCTTTCCCTAAGC